>CM026401.1:58448965-58485802 GCA_014843695.1 Archivesica marissinica
TTACTGGGACTACATAGAAATTTAGGTTTATAATATACTGCAGTGGATAAGTAGTCGCCATATCTATCCCACCTCCATAGATATTACTGGGACTACATAGATATTTAGGTCTATAATATACTGCAGTGGATAAGTAGTCGCCATATCTATCCCACCTCCATAGATATTACTGGGACTACATAGATATTTAGGTATATAATATACTGCAGTGGATAAGTAGTCACCATATATATCTCACCTCCATAGATATTACTGGGACTACATAGATATTTAGGTATATAATATACTGCAGTGGATAAGTAGTCACCATATCTATCCCACCTCCATAGATATTACTGGGACTACATAGATATTTAGGTTTATAATATACTGCAGTGGATAAGTAGTCACCATATCTATCCCACCTCCATAGATATTACTGGGACTACATATAAATGTAGGTTTATAATATACTGCAGTGGATAAGTAGTCGCCATATCTATCTCACCTCCATAGATATTACTGGGACTACATAGATATTTAGGTTTATAATATACTGCAGTGGATAAGTAGCCCATATCTACTCACCTACATAGATATTACCGTACTACATAGATAACTTACCGGAACTCCACATACACTAATTACTGCACCCATAGAATTATCGCCAAAATACCACCCATAGATATTCTGTACTAAATAGTATTACTGGGAATACATCCAACCCCTATACACTGGGACTACATAGATATTACTGGGACTACATAGATATTTAGGTCATAGATATTACTGGGACTACATAGCCATATTACTGCCACCTACATAGATATTACTGGGACTACATAGCATATACTGGGCTACATAGATATTACTGGGACTACATAGAATACTGGACTACATAGATATTACTGGGACTACATAGATATTACTGGGACTACATAGATAATTACTGGGATCATAGATATTACTGACTACATAGATATTACTGGGACTACATAGATATTACTGGGACTACATAGATATTACTGGGACTACATAGATATTACTGGGACTACATAGATATTACTGGGACTACATAGATATTACTGGGACTACATAGATATTACTGGGACTACATAGATATTACTGGGACTACATAGATATTTAGGTCTATAATATACTTTTATATATACAATAAAGTATGATGACGCTAACATATATGTGCCTTTACATCGAATAAGTAAAGTAAAGTAAAGTAAAGTGTTTGTTTATTATAGTATAGTTATTTAAAGGGCCAGTCATTTCTGACTTATGAGACACCTCTTTTTATGAACATCAGTACTTCCCGAATCCTATGCTTGTATGCCAGGCGCCAGACTGGTAGGCAATCGGTAACCATTATTTAACTAGAACGAACCCCTGACGAACCTTCGACCTCCCGCTCCGTAGGCGGACGCCTTAACCACTGGGCCACGGAGACGGTTTATGTATGACGTACAGGTATTTGTATGATAATATTCTAAATAAAACCGATACTAAAAAGTCATTTAATGTTGTATTGTAGTCTTATATTCCAACTCTTCTAAGCATCATTTTGGATTCCTTTAATGACTGTTTCTTTTGAAATGAATAGTATATCATTGCAGTCTCTCCATAATTAGTTCCAGGAGTAGCATAGTACCCGTTGAGATTTGCATAGGCACAATTATTATACCACCAGCCGCCGTGGTCGTTTACTGCGCATGCGCCATTGTTATCGCGATCGTATGTGAAGAAGTCTTTACCGTTGTGATATGAAAGTCCTCCAGTATCACCTTTGAAAATACAAATACCGAATTTAACTAAATATATGTATTTAGTGTTTTATAAACAGTATAGAAAAGTAATTGAGCGTTGGTGATATTATGGGAGATGCTCGTTATGTAAATATCATGTGTAGTATATAATGTACATGTAACAAGTTGCCATTAATTACATATTCCACACTTATTTAAGTCTGATTATAGATTTACACCATTATCTATTAAAACAATACTGAATACTCAAGTTCATCAAATAGACATGCAGTGCGTAATTCCGTGCACAGAAGCACTTGTACATAAACATATGATGTCCGATTAGCGCAGTGGTTAACGGGCTCGCTTCTTACCAATGCAACCCGGGTTCGATCCTCGGACCGGGAAGTGTGTGAGATGGTACGAAGGTCGCCAAATCGGACAGGTGGGTTTTGTCCGGGTACTCCGGTTTCCTCCCACACGAATGTCCACATTTACGCTTTCATCCGCTCCAACGAGAGTGATTAATATAAGTTGTTAGAACTTGCTTCGCAATCGTTGTAACATAAATAAACTTTAAACCGATTGTCATATTATATAGAAGACAAGCAAGTAAGTATATTGCATAGATATGAAAAGCAGCATTACCTCCCCGGAACTACAGAACTCTATTTTATGACAACCTTTTTTTACATTGAATCCGCGCCAAACGAGAGTGATTAATATAAGTTTTTTAAAAAACAACAACATATGCACCTACTTCAATATAGATATCGAACAAATACCTGCTGTGCCTCTTCCTGGGTCAATATGAAGGGTATATTTCGGACTTGGGCCGAGACTGAAATTCTGGAATACTTCATATACTGTACTTCCATCTGCTGCCGTTAGATCTAGTCGCAGTTCCGAGATTCCCTGTGTAGTCAGTTCATACATACTGGTAAGGCCTATATAGTAGCATATGGATAATATATATAGAACTCATTTGAACAATTTTAGTAAATGAGGCATTCAATAAATTAAAATATAAAAAATGACTATTGTGCTTTCAAAGTAAAGTAATAACGGTTGTAAACAAACATTCGATACACTATTGCATTATAGGTACAGTCTGATTATTTAGGGCAGTCACTTGTATACATAACATTCGAAAACCAAAACAATCATTGTTGAACCATCAAACCTAACAATATTTTTCAGCTTTGGCCACTCGGCCACCCTGCCATGTGTGATAATTCGATATATTTTATATTATTCAATCAGTGTTTTAACTCGCCAATGTTTATATACATCAGCATGTTTGTATACAAGTGACTGGCTTGATTAATCGAAGTGTAAGTCAGGTTGTTTGCAGTATTAAGCAATAAATCACAGTGCCTGTAAGCTATCGTATATTGCCTTACCTATACAGTAGTGTAATATTCCAACGGTATTATTACTTTACGTTGAAAGCACAATAAGTCAGGTTGTTAGCAGTATTAAACAATAAATCACAGTACCTGTAAAAAATCGTATATTGCCTTACCTATACAGTAGTGTAATAATCCAACGCTATTATTATATGATATATCTTTATTTCGTAATAAGCCATCATATGGCATATATTGTAATAACGTTATTGGAATACCATACCTAGCCAGAATTCACCAGCCACATGGATTCGAACCTACAGTGGCAAGGGACAAGTGAGTTGAAGTCAGTGACATTAACCATTCGGCCCCGGAGGCTCACTGGATAGGAATACGATAATATCGTAATATATTATCATAGTATGATATGAGATATGATATATCTTTATTTCGTAATAAGCCATCATATGGCATCTATTGTCATAACGTTATTGGAATACCATACCTAGCCAGAATTCACCAGTCACATGTCCAAACCCGCTTTCATAAGTGGAATAATTCCTATGGAAATCAACAGTACCATTCACACGTCTTTGGAACACCTGCATGTTTTCAAATAATTCTACATGTAAACATGTATTTTATATGCATCACGATTACATATTTCATATATATTATAGTCTCATATAACAAACATCACACATACTGACCGAAAGATAAATAAATAAACGTAAAACACACACATTAGTTAATCTACTATCTGTATTAAATAAGTACATTAATCAACTACACATAAAAACATGATACAAATTATTTCGGCAATGATAGTTACGTCTTTCATTTAGTTTCATTATTTAATTCAACAAATGTGTACAACTAATAACTGCAACGGCACTACTCTACACTCAACCACACTCCTATGTATGTTTTAAGTTTATTTATCGTTGCTACCGGTTGCCCATATGAGCCACGCCTCCTGAAGAGATTAGTCATTTTAGATTTTTGAAGGATAGTCCAATGATACAGACAGACAGAGACCAATTCCAGAGTCTCCTCTGGTTCTTTTACGTGCGTTGTGTACAGCACCGACACGAGACCTCGGTTTAAAGTCCCAATTGAAAGACTGTTAATTTGTATTAGGATCAGACGGGGGATCGAACCTGCGATCCCTGGATTACCAGTCCAGCGTATTGCCACTGGACTACATATCCGTCTGTACACAACCTTCCTAAGTGGAGCCAACTGAAATCACACTATATAAATAGATGTATGTTCATGTATATTGTCATTTAAAGCATTTTATTCCAGATTAATAAGTATACAGCAATTACAGCAATGCATTGCTTGAATATCTGTAACAACTGTAGCAAATAAGATAATGTGAATATTGATAGTATACGGTTATTAGTTGGTTCCTAATACTTTAAGACACAATCGTGTTGAGTGTACAGAGGAGTCCGCTTTAAATATACACTCAACAATATTCCTAATCGATCACATGGTATTGTATAACATTTGGAGCCAATTAATAATCAGACTCTATAAATATATTCTTATTGTCATTTAATGCATTTTATCCGAAATGATTATACAGTCAATCATGCACAACGATTTGTAATAAAATATAGCCAATAAGATGATATGAATATTGACATTATTTGTTATTCTAACACGACCCAGCTAATAACATACATATTTGTAGAGTAAAATATACCTAGGGTTATTCTGCGATATACATACCTTGAACTATGCTGCGCGCGCATCGTGTTTTTGGCTATTCCATTTATACAATGCGTGTAAAGTTTTATGAATGAAAGTCACGTGATGTTTGTAAATACAACCGTGGGACTTCGCGGAAGTGAGTTATTTTTAGAATCAGATAATCTCTTTTCCGTCTTGTTTTTCTGTTAAGTAACGTTTCAGTTACTATTCTGTACAGTTTTATTTGAAAAACTAAATAAAATTATTGATCAGTCACAACTTTTGTTCATTTATGCACTAGATTGATATTTTCCATAAAATATAACGTCATCACCCCTTACGTGGGAGGAAATTTTGAAAGCCAAATGCACGGCGTTTGAAGAAAATACTCCTTTCTCGTCTAAAAGTATTAGAATTAAGTCGTGTTAGAATCGAAATAATAAATATCAACCATGGTATATCGCAGAATAACCCGAGTTTGAAGTTCTTATGCGTAGAAATATATCACGAAGGCCGATATTATTTCTTAATTAGTTTGCTCCAAATACTGTAAATCATCGGGTGACCGATTAGCAATTGTGTTGAGTGTAGAGCATACACATACATTTCATCTTGTTGGGCTCCAAACTTACAGGAACATGGCGAAATCGTTTAAGCTTTCCATGAGGCTAAATGGCAAATAGTATGCTAATGGACCATTCACCAACTGTCTGCATTATGAGCTAAATGGCAAATAGTATGCTAATGGATCATTCACCAACTGTCTGCATTATGGGCTAAATGGCAAATAGTATGCTAATGGACCATTCACCAACTGTCTGCATTATGGGCTAAATGGCAAATAGTATGCTAATGGACCATTCACCAACTGTCTGCATTATGGGCTAAATGGCAAATAGTATGCTAATGGATCATTCACCAGCTGTCTGCATTATGGGCTAAATGGCAAATAGTATGATAATGGACCATTCACCAACTGTCTGCATTATGGGCTAAATGGCAAATAGTATGCTAATGGACCATTCACCAACTGTCTGCATTATGGGCTAAATGGCAAATAGTATGCTAATGGACCATTCACCAACTGTCTGCATTATGGGCTAAATGGCAAATAGTATGATAATGGACCATTCACCAACTGTCTGCATTATGGGCTAAATGGCAAATAGTATGATAAAGGACCATTCACCAACTGTCTGCATTATGTTATTAGTTGCGTTTACCGTCCATCCGCCAGTACTAGTATCCATGTGGCACCACACCTCTCTCACGGCATTGGACTTCCATAAGGTAATGTAATATAAACCACTTGTAGCACTCGGGTTCCTATGAAGAATGTCGGCACAATCACTAGCCGTCGCTGTAAATTACAGTACGAAATGTATATAAAGCTGTCCCAATAGCTAATGTACTATGTGGGTGAAGTTAGCAGTGAGCAGTGTACTGCTGTACTGCTAGCAGTGAGCTGTGAGTAGTGTAATCCAGCAGTGAGTTATGTATTCTAGTAGTGAATGATGTGTATATGCCAAATTTCGAAAACAATAAATAAAAATAATAATAAAAAATATTTTTTTTTTTTCCGTACTTGCTTTTTCTGGCAGTGAGCAGTGGGGAATGTACGCGTAGTTTATTCCAGCAGTGGGAAGTGTAATCCAGCAATGATTGGTGTAAATTGCAGAATGAAATGTATATAAATCTGGGTCCATAATCTCAGCCCCTTGAGCATTCTCCGGCTAGCATGTTTTGACGATTGATTTGACTTCTATGGACCTTTTATAAAAAATATAGAAACCAGGTCCCTAACCAGTTTGGATTTGGCCCCTAGTAAAATAAATGCCGGCATTTTTGCCAGGAGCCTGGTTTCTATTTTCTTTTGTAAAACGTCTATGGAAGTCATATCAATCGTCAAATCATGCCGGAGAATGGTCACGTGATTGAGATTCTGGACCCAACTAATATGACAATGGTTTTTAATTTCTGTAAACTAACAGGAGATCATAGACTAAGGTGTAACATTAAACTAGTCTCAAAATGCTCAATTTAATTTACGCACAATGCACTCGACAATCATACATATTATCCTGATACTCTCAATTTCAGCTTGCCTGTGCCACATATTCTTGGGTAGTCTGGGTTCCATTCTGTCGATATTTCACTTTTTAACTTCTGGCAAAATGACATTATCAGAAACTCAATACGGCCCATTTAATGGTCTCGGTGTTAAAATATATTTATTTGACTGACTAGGCAAAATATATCGACGCCTGTTGCCAGGCTAATCCTTGGGGACGGATACTGCCATATTCAGAATCATAGGCAACAGATTACATATATATAATCCACCAATCTCTTGCATGTTGTGGAAGTCGTGATAGCGCAATGGTAGGACGATCAGGAGTTCGAGCCCCACTGTAGCCTTTACGAGTGTGCCGTTAGGCAAGGCATCTAAATTCCACGATGCTTCTTCTCTCTCCCTCCTGGCGATGGATTCCATCAGGAATGAGGTCTCGGGAGTGATTAATATACGTTTTAAGTGCTTGTTTCGCAATTGAGCTAAAATAAATTTATATAAACTAAACGCTGGCATAATTATATACATGTAGATTTACGTAAGCTTGGGATGTATCTATGCAATCTGCTGCCTGTATCCAGAATGTCCAATTATTATGCATGTTGCATGAACACAGGAACTCAAATCGATAGGAATAAATATACTGACACCATAAAATAACTGTGCACTTTTATATCGAGCGTTATAAATATTATATATATATATATATATATATATATATATATATTCCTTCACACATTGCACTAATTTACACAATAGTTCCGCACATTCTGATACCAAATTGTCCTATATTCTTTTCTAAAATGATATACATGTTACGTGTAAGGCAAGTCACGAAGTGCACAGTTGTTCTTTGGTTTAAAAAAGTTAACACATTTTATTTTACAATGATTGCGAAGCAAGTTTCAACAATTTATATTAATAACTCTCGTCGGCGCGGATGCAATCGTATATGTGGTCATTAGTTTGGGAGGAAACCCGAGTACTCAGAGAAAACCCACCTGTCCGATCTGTACCAGATCTCACATACTTCCCGAGCGCGCTACCCACTGGTGTTACACCCTTTGGTGTTAGTATAGAGCTAATCTTTGGTGTCAGTATAGATCAAACAATATCATAGAAATGGTATGTGATGTACATGTGGGGCTAAAATGTAATATTGTTGTAGCTCGTCAAATATAAATATAGCATCAGTACAAACTGTTGTAACATAGATCTATGTCCATGGCAATGACCATACTATTTAACTGATTAGTGTCGAATGTGAGAGTAATTTATATAAATCGCCGTACTAGCTAAAACTGTTTAAATTATCATGTCGACAGACAGACAGACATACACACAGACAAACACACATACATACACACATACATACACACAGACAGACACACATACAGACACACAGACAAACACACAGACATACAGACATACACACAGACAGGCAGACATACAGACAGGCACACATACGTACACACATACATACTCACATACATACACATAGACAGACACACATACACACATACATACACACAGACAGGCAGACATACAGACAGGCACACAGACATACACACATTCATACACACATATATACACAAATACATACACACAGACAGACACACAGATATAAACGGCGTAGGTTAGATAATACTACTAAATTTACAAGGAAATAAGCTTACACGTGTTGCATTGCCTCCCTTCGAATCTATGATCGCATTTACAAAAGTAATTCCCCGGTATCTCGGAACATGTACCATGGTGACATGGGTTTGACTCACAATGACTGGTTGCTATGCAAAAGTAAATAAAGTATTTCGATAAAAGGTCAGGTACTGACGGATCTGTAGTCCAATGGTAATACGCTGGACTGGTAATCTAGGGATCGCAGGTTGTCTTTCAGATGGGACGTTAAACCGAGGTCTCGTGTCGTTGCTTTACACCGTGCACGTAATGGAACCAGAGGAGACTCTGGAATTGGTCTCTGTCTGTATCATTACACTATCCTCCAAAAATCTAAAATTACTGATCCCTTCAGGAGGCGTCGCTCATATGGGCAACCGGTAGCGGCGATAATTAAACATAAAACACACTCAGGTACTAGTATGCAATTAAACACACACTATCTGTCGGAACCATTAATCATGCTGATTAATCACGCTGATTAATCACGCTGACACGCTGATAGTTTAATCATTTGTTTCCAAAATATACATATATATGCAGTAGCCCAGTGAATTTCTATCCGAATAATGTAAGTATATGTATTGTATAAAAACCTTTTAACGTCCAGAATTGTATTAAAATTCTAAAGGATATGTAGATGCAATTGTCTATTAAAATGAATACGTAAAATATATCATCAAAATTACCCGCGATACTTTGCTTTAATGTTGTTAATAACGATATATGTAATTGATTTTTTCCATTTCAATATAAATATTTGGATATTTTTAAGCATACAGTCATTGGAAATTATATTCTTTAAATATCGGGGGGACATTTACCATTTACCAGGAAATTATTTAAGAAATAATAAGTATCAACCGTGGTATATCACAGAATAACCCGAGTTTGAAGTTCTTATGCGTAGAAATATATCACGAAGGCCTCTGCGATAAAGGGCTTCGTGATATATTTATACGCATAAGAACTTCAAACTCGGGTTATTCTGCGATATTTGGCCTGAGTGATATATTTCTACGCATAAGAACTTCAAACTCGGGTTATTCTGCGATATACCACGGTTGATACTTATTATTTCGATTTTAACACGACTTACTTCTAATAATTTTAAAGGAGTATTTTCTTCAAACCCCGCTGCATTTGGCTTTCGAAATGTCCTCCCGCGTAAGGGGTGATGACGTTATTTTCTATGGAAAATATCAATCTAGTGCATAAATGAACAACAGTTGTATCTGAACAATAATTTTATTTATTTGGTCAAATAAAACTGTACAGAATAGTAACTGAAACGTTACTTAACAGAAAAACAAGACAGACAAGAGATTATCTGATTCTAAAAATAACTCACTTCCACGAATTCCACGGTAGTATTTACAAACATCACGTGACTTTCATTTATAAAACTTTACACGCATTGTATAAATGGAATAGCCAAAACACGATGCGCGAGCAGCATAGTTCAATGTAGGTATATCGCAGAATAATCCGAGGTAGATTTTACTCTACAGGTATGTATGTTATTAGCTGGGTCGTGTTAGAATAAGATATAGTGGTGCTTTGCAAATGTTTATTGTAACGTTACCAGTGTCAGATCCGTTACAGTTTGTGTTACACAGATCGTCCGTGCAACAACCACGACAGATATGTTCCGCCATTGCCCGTTTACCGTAGACATCAACCAAGCCTGTGTCGTATTCAACGTCACGGCCCACAATGTTTGGAACATCAATGTTTTCATTTCTGCATGCCTATAATATGAACAAAAAATACCTTAGACTCTGCACATTTGCTTTGGTTTCTGCTATCGTTTTGAAGTGCCGTATCATGCTGACACACCATGTTTTTAAAGCTTATTTAACGTCGCTACCGGGTGCCCAGTTGAGCGACGGACAGTTTACCTAACAACACCTTTCCTGCACAGGCTCCAACAGATAACCAGTACTAGGTGCACCAACATCCGTATGAAACTGCCAACTTTTATAAAAGACACGGTCTGAAACGGTTCGAACCCGTGACCATCATTGATGATAGGTTATAGTTCTATACAAGTCAGCGACATTAACCATTCGACAACGGAATCCACACACATATATTCCTGGCATCAGTTTTATAATACTAGCATATCTTTTGCTTATGTTTTTTTTATTTAGGGGATCGCAGCCTAAGTCATATGGTGACTCTCAACGGGCATACGGGATTTTCCGCCGCCAATAATAGCTGGGGAGTTGTCAGACGCCCTAAGCTGTTTGTAGGCTTTAAATTCCCAAAACTACCGCGAGATGTTTGTAATATTTCCTAAGTATAAATAAGTAAGTAAATAGTTTAGTATAATGACTTGTGTCACTAGTTTATACAAATTTATTTAGCTCGACTGCGAAACAAGTTCTTACAACTTATATTAATCACTCTCGAGACCTCATTCCTAACGGAATCCATCGCCACGAGGGAGAGAGAAGAGGCAACGTGGAATTTAAATGCCTTGCCTAAGGGAACAATCGTAACGACTCCAGTGGGGATCGAACTCCGGACCTTTCGCACATGAAGCGAACGCGCATCCACTGCCCTATCACGACATCCACATTAAATGTGTCATTCATTGCATTGTGTAGATCAAATTATAATACAATACGTCAACACCCGGCCCGATGGGCTTATAAGTCAATTGCTTATA
This sequence comes from Archivesica marissinica, assembly GCA_014843695.1. Taxonomy (NCBI): domain Eukaryota; kingdom Metazoa; phylum Mollusca; class Bivalvia; order Venerida; family Vesicomyidae; genus Archivesica; species Archivesica marissinica. The sequence continues at coordinate 58,460,171 of CM026401.1, forward strand.
TATAATTTCTAAAATACAGATGAAATGTGCACGTATATAACTTAAAGCGATATAACACGAATTAGAAAACGACTAAGTCACATGGTCCATTGAAAATGCCACATTTCTAGCTTCTAAATCGTATAGACGCGACCTACTTATGTACGTTGTCTAAGTAAGATAGATCAACTCACTGACCCGTCTTAACGAAATATACACCTCGCTTCACTCGGTGTATGTTTCGCTAAGACGGGCCAATTCGTGATCTATACTATTCTCACCTAACATGTGCTCACTTCCGAAAAGTGTATCACAAAGTGTAGCCGGTCCCGTGATTGGGTATATCCCTATTTCGAGGCTCCAGTTATACCTTTGACACCATCATCAGAATAATCACAATGTTGCATAATGTATTCGAATACTAGATATATGTCCTATTAGTGAACCTACATGCGAGGCACCCGTTATACCTTCACAATCGTCACAATTTTGCATAGTGTATTCGAATACTAGATATATGTCCTATTAGTGAACCTACATGCGAGGCACCCGTTATACCTTCACAATCGTCACAATTTTGCATAGTGTATTCGAATACTAGATATATGTCCTATTAGTGAACCTACATGCGAGGCACCCGTTATACCTTCACAATCGTCACAATTTTGCATAGTGTATTCTAATACTAGATATATGTCCGATTAGTGAAGGGACTAATATTTGTATTTCGTTTTATTGATAAACGAGTTATGCTTACGTAGGAAGTCGAACATGTACTTGAATACACAAGTTCCCCAAACTCCGTGCGCTTGTCAAACATACAAACCTAAATACACAAAAACAATTATTATAAATATATCTTAATAGGTAGTAAATACTTGTAAGGGCGAATAAACTACATGTGTGTGAATGTTGGTGGGGAGAAACTGACAAATAGGGCGTCCTGGGACATCCTCGTCACCTCTAACGTGTATGAGATCCAGGCTTATCGTACTCATCTATGACTTGTAGAAGGTCCCGGCGTACATCACTCACATCTGACGTGTAGGAGGTCCCGGCGTACATCACTCACATCTGACGTGTAGGAAATCATATGGCATCTCCTCACCTCTGATTTGTAAGAGATCCCGGTGCACTTTCCTCACATCTGACAAGTTCCATGTTCGCTGACATCCTCCCACGATCTGGCACGTGGGAGTTGGGATCTGCCAACGTTTTCATATAACGAGAAACGGTATGTGCAGGCTCGAACCCGTGACAATCAGTGATGATAGGTTACAGTGGTATACAAGTCAGCTACCTTAACCACTCGACCACGAAGCATGCTTTAACAACTTTATATAAATCCCTCTCGTTAGCGTACATGAAAGCACAGACGGATCTGTAGTCCAGTGGTAACACGCTGGACTGGTAATCCAGTGATCGCATGTTCGATCCCCCGTCTGACCACCCTATTAAAAGTCTTTCACGTGGGACTCTAAACCGAGGTCTCGTGTTGGTGCTGTACATCGTGCACGTAAAAGAACAAAAGGAGACTCTGGAATGGGTCTCTCTCTGTATCATTGCACTATCCTCCAAAAATCTAAAATGACTAATCTCTTCAGGAGGCGTCGCTCTTATGGGCAACCGGTAGCGACGATAAATAAACGTAAAACAAACAGTTCATGAAAGCGTATGAAGTGTCCTCCGTGTAGAAGGAACGGAAGTACACATAGAGAACCCACCTGTCTAATCTGGCAACCATCTCACATACTTACAGGTCCGAGAATGGAACCAGCGTTGTGTTGGTTAGAAGAGAGCTTTGTAACAACTAAGCTAATCAGGCAACCGATTGTCTGTCCGATTAGCGTAGTGGTTAGCGCACTCGCTTCTCACCAATCTACCTTTCTATAATATTGCTTGATCTATACTGACACCAAATATTAGCTCTATACTAACACCAAATGGTGTAACACCAGTGGGTAGCGCGCTCGGGAAGTATGTGAGATGGTACAGTGGTCGCCAGATCGGACAGTTGGGTTTTCCCAGGGTACTCAGGTTTCCTCCCACCACAATGACCAGATATACGCTTTCATCCGCGCCAACGAGAGTGATTAATATAAGTTGTTAGAACTTGCTTCGCAATCGTTGTAAAATAAATAAACTATAAACCGATTGTCATATTATATAGAAGACAAGCAAGTAAGTATATTGCATATATATGAAAAGCAGCATTACCTCTCCGGAACTACAGAACTCCATTTTATGACAACGTTTTGCATTGGAATGCATCGCACAGCTGTAGCAAATAGGACCTATATTCTGTGGGTAACCTGACGAGAAATTCATGGAAATAAAGCTCATGTAAATTGGCAAAAAAAACAAAAACAACAACAACACAACAACATAACAACAACAACAGTGGGAAGCCGTAATTATTTATTATTTAAAAATTTAATCGATCAATAAATTATGTAATAAATATATTTTAGATTACGTCATAAGTTTATATTAGTTCATAAAAATGTATTTAAGCTCGATTGCGAAACAAGCTCTTACAACTTATATTAATCACTCTCGAGACCTCATTCCTGATGGAATCCATGGCCACGAGGGAGATAGTAGAGGCAACGTGGAATTTAAATGCTTTGCCTAAATAACGGCTCCAATTGTAAGTGGCATTTCACACCTGAAGCGAACCTGAAGCCCTACCACAGCGCTATCATGACTTCCACATACGTTTATGAGTCTATATTATATAATAGCTGCAGCAGTAGTCTAGAGTTGTTGAGATGCAATGTTTTAATAATATGCTATTGCAACTTGTTTTCACAATGAAGAGAACACAATTTGCAATCACATATCACAATAATTATCATTGCTATCAAATTTCTAACATTCAGAAATCTCGACAATCTCCATATACATGACATTTTCAAAGTGCAATGCAGACGTCGGAATGAGGTGTCGAGAGTGATTAATATAAGTTGAAAGAACTTGTTTCGCAATCGAGCTAAAATAAATTTGTATAAACTAAACTAATTAATAATCGCTTTGTTTGACGTTCACGTGTTGGACTAGTTCGAATCCAAACTGCTACATAGTTAATTAGAATATACTACGGACAATGGTATAAGTCTAGAAATGCGGCATACGTTGACTCGTGATGCAATAGTAGACAACCAACAACAGTTACTGGATATGTAGTCCAGTGGTTAATACGTTGGACCGGTAATCCAGGGGTCGCAGATTCGACCCCCGTCTGACCATAATAAATGTAACAGTCTTTCAGATGGGTCTTTAAACCGAGGTCTCGTGTCGGTGCTTTACACCGTACACGTAAAAGAACCAGAGGAGACTCTGGAATGGGTCTGTCTGTATAATTGCACTATCCTCCAAAAATCTAAAATGATTAATCTGTTCATGAGGTGTCTGTCTGTATCATTGCACTATCCTCAAAAATTCTAAAATGACTAATCTCTTCAGGAGGCGTCGTTCATATGGGCAACCGGTATTGACGATAAATAAATGTAAAACACACACACACACATACACATACCTGGCTCTCCACAACCATTGGCATTGCATAAATCATGGCTGTGGCAACACTCTGTACATTCACTGGTGGTGTTAATACAATCCTGAGAAATACGAAACGAATAGTATCCTACCTACCTACGTAATAATTGTCAAACATGGCTTGCATTACAAACGTTGCTTTATAGTTTATACAAATTTATTTTAGCTCGATTGCGAAACAAGTTATTTCAACTTATATTAATCACTCTCGAGACCTCATTCCTGATGGAATCCATCGCCACGAGGGAGAGGGAAGAGGCAACGTGGAATTAAAATGCATTGCCTATGGGTACAATCGTAACGGCTCCAGCGGTGCTCGAACTCCAGATCTTTCGCACCTGAAGCTAACACGCATCCACTGCGCTATCACGACTTACGCTTGCTTTATTGGCCAGTGGATAATAAACATGTGTCACAACGTTGCGACGTCATATGTTCACAGATAAACTTCAGGTCATGACTATTCGTTAATTGTTCCTCGCTAAAACTTCTTTGTTATCAGAAGAATGGATACATAGAACATTACCTTGGTTACTGTCTGTTAAATTTTAAATTATTAGGTTCGTCTCCCAAACACATTAAAAGGCTCGACAGAGACGCTTCTTGTATATTTTATCCAACCCGCCTAAATAAATTACAATTTATAAGACAGTAACATATTATTCTCTTAGTGTGTAGCAGAAATTCGGAAATTTGCATTCATTTAATGTTTGTGCGAATTTATTGCAGCAGCTTAAAGCGACATTACATCGCAAAAACAAATTAAAATGCATTTATTCACTACAAATTATTCCGAATACATTCGACACTAACAATGAATCAATAAACAGTGTGTTTGTGGTTTCCAAACTTTCAAAAGTGAAAGTAGCATTTCATATAACGTTCATCCATGTTCCTGATTTGACGTTTGATTGTCATTGGAGTCAATACTAAACGCGTGATACTGTCGTTTAGATATAGTTTGACAAAGCTTAGTCTACAAATAAATAGGCACATATGTGAGATATAACGATAAATGTGTTATTCAGGATACACTCATTGTATTAAGCATGAATGTCGACCTATTTTACATTATTATGTTACGTCAACAAACCGCGTATACGACGTTTGTTTATTTGTTGAAATATTCAGTTTTTGAGGCAAATATTTGGAAAAACACTATACCATATAATAGGAAATGACATGCTGTTGAAACTTGCCATATCACTGATGTAGTGTCGCTTTAAAGTGGAGCCTCATTGGTGTAATGGATACGGTGTCGACCTTGTATCTAAGAGGTTGTGAGTTCGAGTACAGTCAGAACCACGGTCATGTTGTCCTTTGGCAAGATTCTTCAATCAACATTTCTTCTCTCTCCCCTCCCCTTAAGCAAGGCATTTAAATTCCAAATGCCTCTTCTCTCTCCCCTCCTCGTTGCGATGGATTCAATCGGGAATGAGGACACAAGAGCGATTAATCTAAGGCTTAGAAATTTACTTCGCATTTTTTTTACGTTTATTTATCGTCGCTACCGGTTGCCCATATGAGCGACGCCTCCTGAAGAGATTAGTTATTTTAGATTTTGGAGGATAGTGCATGATACAGAGAGAGACCCATTCCAGAATCTCCTCTGGTTCATTTACGTGCACGATGTAAAGCACCGACACGAGACCTCGGTTTAACGTCCAATCTGAAAGAGTGTTAATTTTATTAGGGTCAGACGGGGGATCGAACCTGCGATCCCTGGATTACCAGTCCAGCGTGTTACCACTGGACTAGAGATCCGCCTATATTTACTTCGCAATAGTGCTCAAATAAATGTATATAAACTATTAACTAACTTAAAGGCATGTTATCAATTTGCATAAACCTCAATCATTCTGTAGTATTTATATTAATATAAATGGTGCACCTGAACTTGTAACGTATTGTTGCAAGCTTATGTTAAATTTAATTATTTCAAGGCACATTAACATTATTGGGATAAACATATTGATTTATCGGCATACATGTAATATACGTTGAGAAAAATATACAGAAACATACATTTATAAATATCGTAATATGTGGATTGAACTGAAAGCTAAAAGCTTACGGTAATTTCCACTGCGTACTAGATGTTGGTACCAGGTATATATGACGTACTAGATGTTGGTACCAGGTATATATGGCGTACTAGATGTTGGTACCAGGTATATATGACGTACTAGATGTTGGTACCAGGTACATATGACGTACTAGATGTTGGTACCAGGTATATATGACGTACTAGATGTTGGTACCAGGTATATATGACGTACTAGATGTTGGTACCAGGTATATATGACGTACTAGATGTTGGTACCAGGTATATATGGCGTACTAGATGTTGGTACCAGGTATATATGACGTACTAGATGTTGGTACCAGGTATATATGACGTACTAGATGTTGGTACCAGGTATATATGACGTACTAGATGTTGGTACCAGGCATATATGGCAACTTTAATAACTTGATGTAATATCGAAAATAACCAGAACTTAAATATATAAATGTATTGAACTGTAGCAAACCGATGTGCGCATGCATCCAACGTTGTAGAACTCATCTCCAAATGCGTTCGTAATTTTTTCAGTTCCACAAACCTAGAACAATATGTGTAAATTAAACAACATTAGAAAATAGGCCCACACCAGATATCAGATATTAATACAAGGTATTAATTAAAAACATTACTAAGAAAGTTACTCCAATCTAACTATTATATGTTATAACACGAATCTCGCGATCATGCTATCGGCCGGTATCTCCCGAGTATCCTCCGGAATATGCCGATCAAAGCACGGTATGACCTACTCATGACGTACAATCTCCCAGATCAGGGGACATAATTATGCAGTACTACTGTGTACGGTTCAGAATAATTATTCATAATTATCGCTGCCCCCTTTACATACGACACCGTTAATGTTTCAAATAATCTAGATATAACTTTATCGCATAAACTACGGCGCGGGAGTTTAATAAAGCCATGTCATAAATTCGGTAATACACTAGTGTATTAAATATGCAAATGAGGCAAATGCGTGGGCGAATCACGATAGCGATTCGCAGTGACATACATTTTTACATCAACTAGCACGCGCTGTGTAACTTTGATTGTGACGTCATTTGCCAAAACATCATGTACATTTTGTATTTGTTAAAAAAGACTGTTTGAAAATAATTTAAAAGTGTTTAATATTGAATTGTTGCACATGATATGTTGTGATAGTTTAAAAACTGTTTACAAAGGAAGAAAATAAAAAAATTGTATTTAGTGTCGCACTATTTTCTTGGCCCATTAAGTAGAAACCGCAGTACTACTCTGGCTTTCATTTGCTAAAGGGGAAGTGTGTTCAATCGTGACACACCTTTACTGCGTATTTGGTTTATGTGGTAAAAAGAATCTTACATTCGTGTGTTTCCATATTGAATTTATTAAACTCGTTGAATAAATTCAATATGGAAAGCCACTCATGTAAGATCCTCTATTTAATCATCATAATGAAAAGAGGTAATAAATAACATGATTTATAGGGAGATAAGTCGCATTTCGTAATGCATAAATACGTGATATTTACAAACAATGCAAGTTGATTGTGGGTCAAAGGGTAGTAATAGTAGTCACGGGATTAACACATGAATGGTAGCGACATGTCATTGATTGCATCATCGATGACGTATCGCTCTTCTCATAATGTATAATGACGTAATTTCACGGCAGTGCTAGGATTCTATCGTTATCCAATGAAATGGTATAAATGTGGACGAGGAGATAAACGGAAACTACCGGACTTGTTCGTGATATCTAATTAGTATAAAGTAGTCCCTTGTCTACATATGTAGACATATATTTATCCACTATATACAGGCTGTTCGCGCCGTTTCGTGGATATGAGATCAATCGTATGGGTCCGTCCTTGACCCGAAGCCTACTCTTCAATGTGTGGCAAGATATTGCACAAAAGATGAAAACTCCCAAGTCGATGTTATGTTCAAGAACTCTCAGTGTTCATATAAAAATGTATTATCACTGAGAGTATGCATATTATAGTTCATTACCGATGCAGATGTCCACAAATAAATATGTGCCATGCCATGGTGTTTGTTTATGATAGTGGTAACCCTATTGAAGCCATTTCGGACTTATGGCACAAGTCTTATGACTATCAGTACTTCTCGAATTCTAGAGCACTTGAGACGCTAGACTGATAGGCAATCAGTAACCTTTATCGAACTAGCCGGCGGCTCACCAACCGACCATATCAGAGTGAACCGCAAACGAGGTTCGACCCTTCAACCTGCCGCTTCGCAGTCGTACACCTTACCCACTAAAGACGGCGTAGCATGCACTCAGCACAATATAGTCTTATCTGTAGCTACTTATATAACAATTATTTAGTTCCTTGAATGTGACCTCTGGTGTTCAGTGTATCTTACCTCGCCATTGGCGCATTCAGTAACGTATTTACAGTGTCTGGGCTGTGTTGCATTATCACACTGTAAGCATGTCAAGGACTGCCCTGCAAAACATGTAAATTAGCTTTTATATTGTAATTTTATTTGATCTGTAATTTAAAGCATATTTAACCATTAACCTGTCGAATACATTGGACGGAATGTGCAAACAACATAGATCCAGATCAGTCCGGCGTAACACCGCGTCTGATCAGGATCTATGATGTTTGTTATTCAGTGTTTTAGCTCCACTATCCGAATAGCAAACAACATAGAGCCTGATCAGACGACATTCCCTCGTTTATATTAGACTTAGCTAAGCGGGCTGTGCAGAGCTAACCCAATGATATTTAAATGATACTGTTCTTAATTATATTCGTAGATTGTGAATCTATTTAATCTAAATGTGCAAGATCAATTCTTCTTCCCGTTTAAGGACACAAATACATGACTGGAATGTACTTTAAATGCAATTAAAATGTTTTTATATTCACATCATAAACCCACCACAGATTGTTCCACCCAAAGGTGTTAATTGAAGTAGTAATCGATTTCGTGGGACCAGTGATCTGGTTCGAGAGTTCCAGTCATCCGTGTTCGAATCATCGACGGTAGACCAATATGCATTATATAGAGATTATTGCCGGGACCAGACGACGTGTTCGAATCATCGACGGTAGACCAATATGCATTATATAGAGCTTATTGTCGTGACCAGACGACGTGTTCGAATCATCGACGGTAGAACAATATGCATTATATAGAGCTTATTGTCGTGACCAACGACGTGTTCGAATCATCGACGGTAGACCAATATGCATTATATAGAGCTTATTGTCGTGACCAGATGACGTGTTCGAATCATCGACGGTAGACCAATATGCATTATATAGAGATTATTGTCGTGACCAGACGACGTGTTCGAATCATCGACGGTAGAACAATATGCATTATATAGAGATTATTGTCGTGACCAGACGACGTGTTCGAATCATCGAAGGTAGAACAATATGCATTATATAGAGCTTATTGTCGTGACCAGACGACGTGTTCGAATCATCGACGGTAGAACAATATGCATTATATAGAGCTTATTGTCGTGACCAGACGACGTGTTCGAATCATCGACGGTAGACCAATATGCATTATATAGAGATTATTGTCGTGACCAGACGACGTGTTCGAATCATCGACGGTAGACCAATATGCATTATATAGAGCTTATTGTCGTGACCAGACGACGTGTTCGAATCATCGAAGGTAGAACAATATGCATTATATAGAGATTATTGTCGTGACCAAACGACGTGTTCGAATCATCGACGGTAGAACAATATGCATTATATAGAGATTATTGTCGTGACCAGACGACGTGTTCGAATCATCGACGGTAGAACAATATGCATTATATAGAGCTTATTGTCGTGACCAGACGACGTGTTCGAATCATCGAAGGTAGAACAATATGCATTATATAGAGATTATTGCCGGGACTAGAGGATGTTTCGAGCAAACGGGTATGTTCTAGTTAACCGAGTTCGAGGTAACGAAGTTCGACTGTATATGCATACTTTAGTGGTATATACTACCTTGCACATCACATCTGATGTTTATTTTAGTATCAGTGCAGTAGCCGGACTACTTGTCTAGCTTTTCCACAAACTTAAGAGATTTTTTTTTAAATATTATACAAACCTCAAATAGCATGTACTAGAATGAAATCATGTGTTTAATGTGTTTCATCAGCGCTTCATTCCTCTTCTTCATGAATGATCCTGATCTATTTTTAGATGTGAGCTCACTAGTGGTGACGTCACAAATGATTGTGGCGGGAATAGATATTCAATACAGAAAAGAAAATGAATAATTAACGTTAGTGTTTTTTTTGTTTTTTTTGTAATGTTTTAACGAGTAACATATCATAAACATATTGTTAGGTTACTCTTTCGATCCTTGATTTCGTATTGAACTCTCGTGGAGTGATTGTATCAAAATAGTAAGATAATGACCCGATATTATCAATCATACACATACCTGACTGTAGCCAACCAGCTAGAGTAACAAATGCACACAACAGATAGGTCACCATTCTACAAGAAGACAAAAACGGTTTCCAAATTATAACATCGCTCTATTTTCTTTTATGCTGTCCAACAGTTGAACTCCATCTTCATATAACATCGCTCTATTTTCTTTTATGCTATCCAACTCCATCTTCAACTGCTTTGAAACAGTGTAAGATAGCATCTTCTCTGCCACTGTTTGAGTTTCGTATTCCTCCGCGGTTGGGTGTACTCTTGTAATTTAGCGAATTTCTGACTATCATTAACAGTTAATTATTAAGTAATATATATCTAATGAATTTATTTTGTCTGTTGCTTTTGATATTGACACCAAACAGAAACTAACTTACACAGGGACTATTTCTTATTGCGAACGATCACGCTAAGATAAGTAAGTGGTCGAGGTGTTATGTATTGTAGAAAATGTTAAAAACAAATATATTAGCCCAAATCATTGGACATTATAAAAGAAGAAGAAGATTTGTGTTTATTAGTGTAAGATAGAATTTTATTTCATCTCGTGATCGCCGAAATATGTATTGCCATAAACACACATACCCTCTATATCTTGAATAGAAAACATTTGTCAGTTATCTCCCTTGCATATTCAATCCACTAGTCATTGTAAATATATGTGTGTAACTTATGTATATGTATAGTGTGTATATTACGACGAATAAATATGTTTAAACAAAAGGAGGATAGGTCCATTTAATTGATTTCTTCTAATATGTTTCATTCCTTATCACCTCAGTATATAAATTATTACCCAAGTTCTAATGTTCTCTGTTCTCTGTTCTCTGTTCTCTGTACAATCTGCTAATCCATGATCAGATCAGAGGTGGTTCGGGTTTCTTAAAACATATTCTAAATTGCGCGAGTGTGCACTTTTTTCTGCCAGAATGTTAAATATCAGTATTTATAATATTGTTAATGTCTGTATTGTATGCTTATTTATCGTCGCTACCGATTGCCCATATGAGCGACGTCTCCTGAAAAGATTAGTCATTTTAGATTTTTGGAGGATAGTGCAGTGATACAGACAGAGATCCATTCCAGAGTCTCCTCTGGTTCTTTTACGTGCACGGTGTACAGCACCGACATGGGACCTCGGCTTAAAGCCCCATTTGAAAGACTATCAATTGTATTAGGGTCAGACGGGGGATCGAACCTGCGATCCCTGGATTACCAGTCCAGCGTGTTAATCACGGGACTACAGATCCGTCTTGTAGTGTTAGTGACATGAATAATGACCTTTTACATAGTTCTGCTGCTATAGGGGCTGTCCGATTAGCGCAGTGGTTAGCGCGCTCGCTTCTCACCAATGCAACCCGGGTTCGATCCTCGGACCGGGAAGTATGTGAGATGGTACGCTGGTCGCCAGATCGGACAGGTGGGTTTTCTCAGGGTACTCCGGTTTCCTCCCACACAAATGACAACATATACGCTTTCATCCCCACCAACGAGAGTGATTTAATATATTAAGTTGTTAAAACTTCGCAATCGTTGTAAAATAAATAAAATTTAAACTTACTGCTATTGTCTCTTATAAGTCTAATTTGTGGAATGGCTATGAGCAATGTATATATTTATTTTACAAGGCATGTAATTGAAAATATATGTACTGTCTATATTTATAGATGAGATAGAGATATAATAATTATCATATACTGACACCATAAAAAAGCTGTGTCATTTTATATTAAGAGTACAGACGGATCTGTAGCCCAGTGGTAAAACACTGGACTGGTAATCCAGGGATCGCAGGTTCGATCCGCCGTCTGACCCTAATAAAATTAACAGTCTTTCAGATGGGACGTTAAACCGAGGTCTCGTGTCGCTGCTTTACACCGTGCACGTAAACGAACCAGAGGAGACTCTGGAATGGGTCTCTGTCTTTATTATTGCACTATCCTCCAAAATCTAAAATGACTAATCTCTTCAGGAGGCGTCGCTCATATGGGCAACCGGTAGCGACGATAAATAAACATAAAACACACACATAGTAAGAGTTATCACATTTTAGAATTATAGGATTTTACTTTCATGAGTGAAAAAAATAATCCTTCACACATTTTGCACTAATTTACCCAATATCGCCTAGAACCACCGGCCTACTGCAATCCAGCTGGACAGCTTAATCACTTGAAATAGTTCGACTCCCCCAGTGGGATTCAAATCTACAGTGACCTTAACCACTCGGACACGAACGGAGGCTCCTGGAAGAAGCTATATGTCTATATGAAGCTAGTATTAGAAACATTATATGAAGCGACAACATATTCTGCGCCTCACAGAGAGATATTTATTTTCTAAATTTGTATATCTTACCTATACATCCTGATGGCGCTCCCCGAAGCCAAGTGAGAAAAACATGTGTAGATATAGAGATAGATAATATAATTATATATATACTGATACCAAAAATAAACTGTGCACCTTTATATTGAGTGTTACCTTTTCGTTACAAATTTTATAATTATGGATTTTACTATCATGAGTGCACACACATTGCGCAAATTTACCCAATATTTAAGAGCGTAGACGTCCAAATTTGCCTATAACCGCCTCCGTGGTCAGGTGGTTACGGTCGCTGACTTGTATACCACTGCAACCTATCATCTCTGACGGTCACGTGTTCGAGCCCCGCTCAGACCGTGTCTCATTTATATGAAACAGTTGGCGGTTTCTTACGGAGGTTGGCGCACCAAGTACTGGTTAACCGCTGGAGCCTGCCCAGGAAAGGTGTTGTTAGGTAAACTGCCCGTCGCTCAAATGGGAAATCGACAGCGACGTTAAATAAACTTAAATAAAAAATAAATGTGCCTTGTGTTTTTCTAAAAGGATATACATTTTACCTCTAAGGCAAGTGCACATTTTACCTCTAAGGCAAGTGCACATTTTACCTCTAAGGCAAGTGCACATTTTACCTCTAAGGCAAGTGTACATTTTACCTCTAAGGCAAGTGCACATTTTACCTCTAAGGCAAGTGCACATTTTACCTCTAAGGCAAGTGCACATTTTACCTCTAAGGCAAGTGCACATTTACCTCTAAGGCAAGTGCACATTTTACCTCTAAGGCAAGTGCACATTTTACCTCTAAGGCAAGTGCACATTTTACCTCTAAGGCAAGTGCACATTTTACCTCTAAGGCAAGTGCACATTTTACCTCTAAGGCAAGTGCACATTTTACCTCTAAGGCAAGTGCACATTTTACCTCTAAGGCAAGTGCACATTTACCTCTAAGGCAAGTGCACATTTTACCTCTAAGGCAAGTGCACATTTTACCTCTAAGGCAAGTGCACATTTTACAACTAAGGCAAGTGCACATTTTACCTCTAAGGCAAGTGCACATTTTACCTCTAAGGCAAGTGCACATTTTACCTCTAAGGCAAGTGCACATTTTACCTCTAAGGCAAGTGCACATTTTACCTCTAAGGCAAGTGCACATTTTACCTCTAAGGCAAGTGCACATTTTACCTCTAAGGCAAGTGCACATTTTACCTCTAAGGAAGTGCATTTGTTGGGTGTCAGTATATATATATACAATGTTTGATGCCAAAGATAAGAAAAACTGAACGTGCTCATATTTCCGCTTAGATATTGCCACGTTTCAGGAGGCACGTAGGCCTACAATGACAGCACTGTGATTCCTTCATTGATTCACATTTCATAAATAAAAACGTGAAATAAATCGTTTTTTCTCTTTTTGAGAAGACCACAAGAGTATTGATTATTTGCATAGTTTTTGTTTTGTACTTCATCGTTCATACGTCACGATTGTCAATGAGGGTTATTAGTCTGTCTGTCTGTCTGTCTGTCTGTCTGTCTGTCTGTCTGTCTGTCTGTCTGTCTGTCTGTCTGTCTGTCTGTCTGTCTGTCTGTCTGTCTGTCTGTCTGTCTGTCTGTCTGTCTGTCTGTCTGTCTGTCTGTCTGTCTGTCTGTCTGTCTGTCTGTCTGTCTGTCTGTCTGTCTGTCTGTCTGTCTGTCTGTCTGTCTGTCTGTCTGTCTGTCTGTCTGTCTGTCTGTCTGTCTGTCTGTCTGTCTGTCTGTCTGTCTGTCTGTCTGTCTGTCTGTCTGTCTGTCTGTCTGTCTGTCTGACTGTCTGTCTGTCTGTATGTCTGTCTGTCTGTCTCTCTGTCTGTACGTCCGTCCGTCCGTCCTAAGACCAACAAAGTTAGCACAATGTATCAGATCTTCACACTGATATAAAAAAAAAATTATTTTCATCGCTATTGAATTTACTTCGATGAACATATGTGCCCTGATTGTATACAATTTCGCATGAGGGTTTCCAACTAATGATATGCAGTTGACATGCGCACTCGAAGTTACGGGCATGCGCATTCGCATTATTAGACAACGTTCGTCGCGAGAAAAAGCGTGACTTACAGTTTACGTTGTTCGGAGGTAGATCTATTTACCTGTTCCGAGACACGGTAAGTTAACAATTTGGACTAAAATATTTTAAATACAAAGTGTGTTATATTTCGTTGTGTCATAGAAAAGAATATTTAATGTATATATAAGTAATAAATCGCGGGTTAATAGTTGCCTTCGGCCTCCACACACTTTAACCACGTCCAATAGTGTTCATACCCAGATGGAAACTATTGTCGCGTATTTCATTCCTTAAATTGTATCGCTTCCAACATTTAGACACGCATTGTTCTTGTCTGAGTATTGTACCAAGCATTGTAATATATACATCGTTATAGCGATGTGGGGGTGCTCCATGGCCGAGTGGTTACGGTCGTGTGACTTTGAACAAATAGTTTAAGTTCGCCAGGTCTTCCGTCACCAATATTATCTTGAGAATCGCCATATGACCTAAGCTGTTATTGTATGTTCCATTAATGTCAAACCCCTTGCGGGCACCTAGACATGTTTTCCTGGGCAGGCTTAGTCGACCTAAATGGTTAACCAGTACTAAGCAATGTGTGTACCTTGCCAAGAGGTGCCTTGCTCAATGACACTACATACGTGGCCTGACCGAGTATCGAACCCGGGTCCGTTCGATTCCAAATCCGACGCTCTACCACTAGACCACGGACGCCACAGCTGTTGATGCTGCCTTAAACCGCAAAAACGAACACATGTTCTAATAGGTTATCAAACATGTTCTATATATCTCCCTTTTATGTCAAACCCCTCGCGGGGACGTAGACATGTGACGTTGCATGTTGGTAACCTTATAGATAATTTTGTATCATTTTTCATTTCATATAATTATACAAATTTATTGTTAAATAAATTATTTTATGGCGCGCTGTTCTGAGCTCCTACATACCCTGCTTAGAGAGCTAGGCAGAACAACAATGTACGGACATGGCCGGCTTCACCAGGCTCTAGCACTATGCGTTAATTAGCATGTATTTAAATTCGAAGCCGCCATATTGAAAAGGTATGTAAGAAAATTTTACAATCATTATATCAACATGTTTTGGTTGGTTATGTAGTATACATTATATAGAATAACAATCTTTAAACATTTCGCGATCGTTTTTTATTTGAACCCCACGCACTTTATATTAGCTTATCTGTTATTTTTGTTTTTAATAATGTGTTGCCGAGTTTTAATATTGTCCGTGATTGCCGAGTGAGAACTTTCGGTTTGCTTCGTCTGCTTCTCTGTCTTCTATGTTCCTTTAATGTCAAACCCCTCTCGGGGACTTAGACATGTTTTCCTGGGCAGGCTTAGCCGACCTAAGCGATTAACCAGTACAAAGCAATGTGTGTGAGGTGCCTTGCTCAATGACACTACATACGTGGCCTGACCGAGTATCGAACCCGGGACCGTTCGATTCCAAATCCGACGCTCTACCACTGGGCCACGGACGCCACTAAAGGGCCCATGCTAAAGATAGTGTTGCAGAGGGAACTAGTCTAGGATAATTCGTTCGAATATGAAAGGGAGATTATCGGACGTGGCCAATGCGGTTACCCTTCTTGAATATACAACGAATTATATACGTGTCTTAGAAATTAGTATAAGTCCGTGTTAGGTTCTAAAAAGTATGCAGGTGGAAACTATAATAATTGATTATATAGTTATACTGTATGCGAAATATGTTTAAGATTGTTTATTTTCAGAAACAGTTGTAATGTTGCATACTAGGCGAATAAATACCCATTAACATTGTCCACGAGTTTATTAACAGTCTTTCAGATGGGACGTTAAACCGAGGTCTCGTGTCGGTGCTTTACACCGTGCACGTAAGAGAACCAGACGAAACTCTGGAATGGGTCTCTCTCTGTATCATTGCACTATCCTCCAAAAATCTAAAATAACTAATCTCTTCAGGAGGCATCGTTCATATGGGCAAACGGTAGCGACGATAAATACACGTAAAAGACACACACACCATGAGTGGGAAGGAAGCTTAATGCTTTAGAACTTTACCGATAAAACTGTTTGTCTGTTTGAAGTAACTTCATGTATTAGTAAAGTGATTACTTAGACGTGTATTGAGGAAAGTAGAAAATGTGTTTACTCACATACTCGTTTATTTAACCCAACTTAAAAGCATGTCAGGTGTACCCAGAGTCGAATCTAGGGGTTGGTAACCACCTCCTTAGTCTCAGTACTCGGGTACCCAGAGTCGAATCTAGGGGTTGGTAACCACCTCCTTAGTCTCAGTACTCGGGTACCCAGAGTCGAATCTAGGGTTTGGTAACCACCTCCTTAGTCTCAGTACTCGGGTACCCAGAGTCGAATCTAGGGTTTGGTAACCACCTCCTTAGTCTCAGTACTCGGGTACCCAGAGTCGAATCTAGGGGTTGGTAACCACCTCCTTAGTCTCAGTACTCGGGTACCCAGAGTCGAATCTAGGGGTTGGTAACCACCTCCTTAGTCTCAGTACTCGGGTACCCAGAGTCGAATCTAGGGTTGGTAACCACCTCCTTAGTCTCAGTACTCGGGTACCCAGAGTCGAATCTAGGGGTTGGTAACCACCTCCATAGTCTCAGTACTCGGGTACCCAGAGTCGAATCTAGGGGTTGGTAACCACCTCCTTAGTCTCAGTACTCGGGTACCCAGAGTCGAATCTAGGGGTTGGTAACCACCTCCTTAGTCTCAGTACTCGGGTGTATGTACGTGTGTGTCAACTGGATAGGGCTTGAGGTCAACTTCAGGTCTTGTTGGGATGATACTCTACTATATGCATGACTATATGTAAGAACGGTTACAATATCAATGAACTGTTTACCAACACGTGGGGAATAAACATCGACGAATACTTCGTGTTCATCGGTGTGTACATTTATTGATTTACGCTGATAAAAGCACATGCTTAATAAGAGTGACGTCATATAAACCTTTATTAAACGAGTTCAAAAAGATATGTTACTGAGGGAATCTCTGGCGTGTCTCTGCACTAGTTTATTAAAAGTGTGTATGAAATGAAAACGAGACGCACATTTTCTCTTCACATATATAGCAGTCTTTAACCCATTTCAAACTAGTTTCCCATGGTCTTGCTAGATTCACCGACAACACGAACTCATTGAGTATATACATTATGCACGTGCAAAGTAGTTGCAAAGTAGCAGTTTATTTTATTTCAACATGTAAATAATTTGTTAATTTGTGAATAATATCATTATTTCTTTGTATTTCTAACTGCAATTTTATTGTATCTCGTCTGTAATATCCCTGCTAATCATATTCGCTATGATCTGATCAAAGCTAAGTATAGATTTCATATGACCAATTCTTAAGCAGTGTACAATAGTACCTGTGTATTTTACATTTATTTATCGTCGCTACCGGTTGCCCATATGAGCGATGAAGAGATTAGTCATTTTAGATTTTTGAGAGGATAGTGCAATGATACAGACAGAGACCAATTCCAGAGTCTCCTCTGGTTCTTTTACGTGCACAGTGTACAGCACCGACACGAGACCTCGGTTTAATTACCCATCTGAAAGACAGCTAATTGTATTAGGGTCAGACGGGGGATCCAACCTGCGATCCCTGGATTACCAGTCCAGCGTGTTACCACTGGACTACAGATCCGTCTGTCAATAGTACTTATTTTGTCTATCAATGCTTTATAATTGTTTTAGAGCAGTTTTTAGTATCCGATTAGCAGGGATAGTGCACGACATCACCACTATGATCACAATTTTATGAAATATGCTATATGACCTAATACAATGTATCTAGCGCTTTAACCCTTTCAACACCGCATACCTCTAAATAGGCTTACAAAAAGTGTAGATCCAGATGAGCCGGCTCGTAACGAGCCGTCTCATCAGGATCTACACTTTTTGCCAGTAATATTACTATTTTTAGACAAAATTACCCATATTGATAAATGAACTGGTCCAAATGTAATTTTCTTATTAATTTATTGGTCTAATAATATCAAGGAACAGTCCATGTCAGTTACTTGGGATTGAATGGGTTAATTATCGCTGATACATATAATTAGTTCAGTCAAATATAACAGTGATTTCTGCAAATAAGTTTAACGTCTACAAGAACAGCACTCTCGTTGTCATCATTCTATCTATATATCTTCCTTAGATATCAAACCCCACCACAGGGATGTAGTATGTTAATAGCTGGGTCGTGTTAGAATATATAATATCAAGTTCATTAATTGATATTGGCTTTCTGTGTTGATAGTTAGTGCCTATTTCATATTATTCAAAACCGTTGTCCTCATATCCAAAGTCATGATGCAGCTTGTGGTCTTAGATTATAGATATCCATTTAGGTTTCTATGATAACGCTAATGATGAACCATTTCCAGAATACCTAGTGTCCATTCCGGTAAACACAGTTGCCATATGGAACGTTGCTAATTGGCTAAAAGTTGTTCCTTGACGTCACAAATCGCACGCTGTCAATAACACCGCTAAGTGCATTAGTAACGTCATTGAAACAGAACCACGTGAGTACAGGTCTACCACAACTTTTGTGTCATATATGGTTATCTATAGTATTGAAACATCCAGAAAATGCAATGCAAACATAAGGAATAAACTCAATGTGTGTGTTCGTGCATTGCAGTATACGATACATGTGTACTGATTATAGCTGACATACCCTTTAAGCAGAACAGATGGTGAGGATACTCCAATATACGCAACACACGTTGGTGTAATTCCTTAATTGATACTCGTAGTGCTATCCGAATACAAGCCATTTCACCATGCATGTATATTCAAATGGTTGTAATATGAACACGTATAATGTAACATATACCAAACTAAGTCTGTTCTATATTGATCTAAAATGCTTACAGGATTGCCACTGAAAATATTTATAGTTGGAAATAGTTTGTTACTGAACTGCATACTTCTGCAGCAGCCAGTTGTTGTTTTTCCATCTCCCAATGAAGCGTTTCTTTACATTATGGGGGTCACCCAATCGTTCGTCCTGGTTACTTTTCTGCAAGAGCCAATTCTGATTTCTCCATCTCCCTGCAAAGCGTTTGCTGTAACCCCCATCACGCTATTGGTATAATTTGCTTTGGATAATTCGCCATCTACTGTTCATCCGTTTGTCCATATCTGGGGATTCACTTTCTCGTTTACTATTAGCCCTCAACTCTGCTAATTTGCGATGAATCAGATTCCATCTGGAACCATGCCGTTTTTCGAGGGAATTCTCAGTAGGGAGATCTTCAAACCCATCATCAGCTAGCTCATTATAATCTAGATACCCATAGGGTCCAGGAACAACAAAGTCTCCTTTTAATATTCCATATCCAGGATAATCTTCCGAAAGGTACGGTGCATGTTCAATATCGTTGTTGTCTTCATCTGAAAATCTCTTATTTAGGCTATGAACATAGTCAGTTTGCTTCTCGTTTCGTTGTGTGTAATCTTTCATGTTCTGCCAATTCCAGTTTCTCCAACGACCAATATTTCTTTTACCACTTGATTTTAGCCATTTCATATTCCGCCATTTTCCAAATCCTCTTTTGTCGGCTTCAATGCTCTCTAAATCAGAGTTGTAATCGCTATCAGATTCAGTATTTGCTGCGATTGCATCCTGGTCAGACTTAGTTTCATCTACGTGTTTAGGCAGTTCTGCGTTTGTTTCGTCATCTTTTTGTAAAGAGGCAGCCGCAACTTCTGGCTTATCAGCAGCCTACAATAGTAGAAACATAGATTATTATTATTTAAAAAGCTTCGACCTTGCCAAATGATGCTTGTCTCTCGATGGTAAAATCGCCACTGTGGGTCTGTTCATCTTCCATTAGTTTATCCTCTTCAACATCAGCGTTAACACCAGTATATGCATCAGTATCATATAGCTATAGAGCCATCAATATGTGCTCATTGAAGTTGAAATTCTCCAAATATTTCGCATAATATTTATACTCTTGTAATAATATTCAAATTAGAATACCTGATTGAGAGGTGTGTGTGTGTGTGTGTGTGTGTGTGTGCGTGCGTGCGTGCGTGCGTGCGTGCGCGCGTGCGCGTGCGCGTGCATGCGTGTGTGCGTGCGTGCGACTGCATTCTCTGTATGACAAAGACCAATCAGAAACCGTGTCTATACCACTATGAATTTCAGCACGGCCACCAGGTATATTTCAAGTCAAAGTGTGTCATTTTAATAGCATGATACTATATAGATATTGCATTTAGACAATATGAATTTATATAGAATATTTTTATTATTCAGCATGCGTCCTTCCCGGTCGGGAAATTATTGGGAGCTGATAAATTCTGTAGCTGTGATATCACGTACCGGGAACATTCACTTTCTCCTCAACCTCTACCCAACCGCATCAGGGTTGCATCCCAACTCGGTTTTGCGGTGCTAAATGAATTATAGAATATTTATTTGTTTACATGTAAGTGTATAAATATTGAATGAGCTTTTAGAATTTTATTTTCAAGAATGGCGCTACCCACGAATGGAAATAATAACTTCCTATATTTATGAGTGAAATATAAATCAATCATTCACTTATTTATTTCAGCAAACAACTATTCTTTTTATTTAAGACTGTAGCATGTTTTATGATAATAAACGACGCAACATTTCTCTAAATGGCGACAGACAAATGATGTCACTGACGACTTACATGTACGAAGACGTTCACGTTGACACTATTTCAAACTGCAGTGGAAGGAACCAATCAGCTTGAAGCAGTGTAAATAAAATATTATATTATATAAGTATTATATACGTAGCTACTATAAGGCACTGAGTCTCAGATTGTCTCAGAAAATGAAAAATCAAAACCTCCGAAATTGAAATAAAAACTGATGGTATCTCTGAAAATAGATGTACCATTGACGTTCAAAATTTTCCTGGCGGAACATGCCCCCAAACCCATGTAGCAACATTTATTAGTCGTCTCTAGATAAGTCACTGCTTTCAAGCAGCGTTGATGATAACACATTTTATTTCAGTGAAATATTTCTCTATCTTTCATAGGAAACCATAAAAAATGAAATATATATTAAAAACCACGCACACAAACATACACAATTAAAATACAAAAGAAGCAACATCAATGTACGAGCGAACGGGGAACCAGCATTTAGTACATCGAGACCACGTGGCGCTACCATCGCATTATACCGATTGGTAACTTCCCCATCGCACTTCCCCCATCAAACCTGCAATCAGAAGCGTAAATACAGTTATGTCGTTCATCTACAACAGCAAACTTTGGCTGTGTAAACAGATGTTCACCCGATTCGCTATTTCACTGCGTTTTTGTAAACTATGAAGTTTTGGTAAAATTTCTTTTCTCTCGACGAGCTCTTTATAATGGTGTGAGTTGTTTTGACTGTGGAACGTCTGGAAGTAGGAGACGTCCAGTGTCCAAAATGTTATATGTTCCTATATTTCGCTTTATTTACGATCATTAAATGGCGATACTCTTAAAAACGTTCCAAAAGCCAGTAAGAAGGTTGTTGAATTAAGGCGACCCTTTGTCTACTGTGGTAATCTGAACGTTTCCAGGACGTTCAAAAGTAACGATCTAATTGCCATTTCCGTCGTTAGCGTGCCCATACATTGACCTTCAACATTCTGTCATCTAACTGTACAGTGTGGAAGGTAGGTCCTAGGAAGAATTGAATAATGGTTCCTTACTAATAGATCAGTTGACGACGACGTAACACCCCAATGTGTAGAGGATAATGTAATGCCAAGTACAACGTTGTAACACCCCAAGGTGAAGAGGATAATGTAATATCAAGTACAACATCGTAACACACCAAGGTGAAGAGGATACTGTAATGTCAAGTACAACGTCGTAACACACCAAGGTGAAGAGGATACTGTAATGTCAAGTACAACGTCGCAACACCCCAAGGTGAAGAGGATACTGTAATGTCAAGTACAACGTCGTAACACACCAAGGTGAAGACGATACTGTAATGTCAAGTACAACATCGTAACACACCAAGGTGAAGACGATACTGTAATGTCAAGTACAACATCGTAACACACCAAGGTGAAGACGATACTGTAATGTCAAGTACAACATCGTAACACCCCAAGGTGAAGAGGATACTGTAATGTCAAGTACAACTCGTAACACCCCAAGGTGAAGAGGATACTGTAATGTCAAGTACAACATCGTAACACCCCAAGGTGAAGAGGATACTGTAATGTCAAGTACAACTGATACATGTAGTGATGACATTTGCCAATTGCCATCAACGTAAGACAAAAACTGTTCTAAACTGGTATATTGTATCCTAACTTTGTACGAGAGGATTTTAATTTTAAATAATTACAACATATCGCTGTTCTGATTGGCTGGTTCAGCCCATGTGATCACCGTTCATAACCCAATGAAGTTCCCAACTTATTACATTCTCATTAATATTCATAACGGACTACTTATTGTATTATGTGACGAATCAAATCGACAACTTGTTTGTATGTTGTAGATTACAAGACTACAGGTGAATGTTCTTTTTCTGCGTTTCATCGCGGTGCACAATGTCAGTTGTTTACACAGTCGGTGTTCATGCAAAATAGGTGTAGAACACTGACATTTTCATATCTCTATCGAACGCAGAAAAAGAACATCCAATTGAAAAAGATAAGCAATATCGATGTTTTTCTAGAATTAGGGACACTTGACGAAATGATAAACTTCATCTGAATGCAGAATTGCAAAGCAGACTATAGCCGTGTCATTTTCGATTTTATTTGCGTCGAATATCATAACTCAATTTATCAATTACTGTACCTAGAAGAATTAGACAGACCAGCCATTTTTGTATCACCATAACCATGCGTTAAAATAATACAATATGCCAACATTGCCTCGCAGTTACATCGTCTATCACATTGTATCTATACAGGAACATTACGTGGTACACTAGAGACCACGTTCTCTACACACACATTACTTGGTACACTTGAGACCACGTTCTCTACACACACATTACTTGGTACACTTGAGACCACGTTCTCTACACACACATTACTTGGTACACTTGAGACTACGTTGTCTACACACACATTACTTGGTACACTTGAGACCACGTTCTCTACACACACATTACTTGGTACACTTGAGACCACGTTCTCTACACACACATTACTTGGTACACTTGAGACCACGTTCTCTACACACACATTACTTGGTACACCTTGAGACCACGTTCTCTACACACACATTACTTGGTACACTTGAGACCACGTTCTCTACACACACATTACTTGGTACACTTGAGACCACGTTCTCTACACACACATTACTTGGTACACTTGATACCACGTTCTCTACACACACATTACTTGGTACACTTGAGACCACGTTCTCTACACACACATTACTTGGTACACTTGAGACCACGTTCACTACACACACGACACAATGTTTCACGTACAGTAATAAGTATGTGTGACTGTAAGGAGATTATTTAAACGAAACCACAATCCCATCACAGTGACGGATCTGTAGCCAAATGGTTCACATTGTGGCAAACCTCTCTTTCTCTTATATATATTGTCCGGTACAAATGCTCTAACCAGGGTCTATCCTATTGTAGACCCACACTCTAGCTCATAATGCTCTAACCAGGGCTACACACCCACACCACCCCAAAATGCTCTAACCAGGGTCTATCCTATCGTAACTCGCTGGAGTTGTCTAGGGGGTTTCTCTAGGTCCTTCAATAATGCTCTAACCAGGGTCTATCCTATTCCTTTGTCTAATATAATTTATAACAATCGCCTCTAAATTTATATTATTACATGTATCATATATTTGTAATATCTCGTATCTTATTGTTCGCCTCACTATTTCCTTATGTTCATAATAGTCCCATATGACTAAATTAATTTCCTTCCTTCATCAAACTATTCCATTAGATATATTAGCCAAAACAATCGTTTCTTACACGGCCTAATTATCTTCCGTTCACGTATTTAATACGACTTTAATATTTAAGAGTTAATACTTCTTTAAATATTAATTTTTCTAACTATCATAGAAACAGTTTATATCTTATAAGTGAGTTACATTTATTCCTTAAACGCCTCCTTGGCAGGATAATAATGCACTAATTTCTTCATCATTTCTCATTTCTTAAATAGCAAAATTAACATCTATAACAGACATAACGGCGCCAAACATCTGTAATGTTATACAATATTATTACTTGTTTCTCTGTCATCAATAAAGCGGCTATTATCTTACATAACTGACCACCTGCACTCGGTAGTGAAACTTATTCCCGCGCAAACAGAGCACTGATAATTTAGGCGCGAAAATAATAGCAGACAATTATACATATTACATAAAATCATAATCTTACATGGTTAACAATGTATCATATATATAAATAAATAAATGTATTTGATGATGATGTAGTAGATTTATTTAAAGTCGCCACCGCATAAATGCATTTGGGCGACTGTACTCTCTAAGTTGTTTATGTTGATTTCTCTCTAAGTTGTTTATGTTGACGAAGCTGTGAAGGCATCCTCGTTCTTCGCAGGGTGACAAGTCCTGGTTCCTCTTTCGAATGGGTCCTTTGTAGGGCCACCCTCCTCACTGTTGGTCACCCCGCAGCAGCATTTATACGGATCTGGCAGTTAGACATCTGGTCGTCGATTGTCACTCAGGGGAGCGTGGATGCCACGACTGTTGCCGCTCCCTCAGGTCCGCCGTCTCGTCTATCCGCCGGAGAAGTAGACGAATGAAGAGAAAGTGTCGAAACGAGCCGGCGAAGATATAGTGTACGTATTACCACTATCTAGAAGAGCTGGTGGATCTGTCCTGATGTGCTGTAGCCGTGGATCCACAGGCTGGCGAGCCTCCCCCTTCCCTAGATCGACGAACAGAAGATCCCAGAATCCTACGCTGCTGCTGCGGGATGTGCACCGGTCATGACGTGCACGTCGTGAGGAGATCGACCGGCATAAATGTATTTATAAAATACATTTCTATTTATATATGACAATATTTATTCGTGCAAATAGATGTTTGTTTTTACTATCTTTTGCACAACATGTTGGACTGGTAAGCCATGGATCGCAGGTTCGATCCCCCGTCTGAACCTAATACAATTAGCAGTATTTGTTTTATGTATTAGCAGTCGCCATATCTATCCCACCTCCATAGAT
>CM026401.1:58492752-58586429 GCA_014843695.1 Archivesica marissinica
GTCCACTCAACGTGTTCAACCTATCGACATGCTTTGAAGTAGCTTGCACAGACGATCCCCATATTGAGTTGGCATTATACGATATTGAGTCAGCATAATCCAGTTCCGTACACTTACTAAGTTAAACCATAATGCATTTCAAAGTACATGTACAATGTGCATAGTGTGATTATATAACATCCTATTTAAAATAATGATCATAATGGAAGCTTTCGTTGAAGGCTTAACACGTTAATTCATATTATTTAATCAAACGCACCGATATGCAGTGGATGCCCCAGGTGAATTAATCGGTACAATGTTAACGAAATACCATAATACAACTATTATTTCTAGTACTAACTTCCGACTCGTGCTCAGAAAAGTATAATGCAACGTACTTATGTTATACACACACCAGTGTATGGTAATTATCCTAGCAAATCGCTCACATATTCTCGCGAGGTTATAGTTAGATATAGGTACACGCAACAGTGTACATGAGCTATGCACATCTGCTTGCTGGATGGGTGTAATTGCCAGCTGTATCCGGGTGGTTGGTGTATTTGCTGTACGTTATCAATGTCGGGCCAGTCACTACTATTTATATAATGTAGGATGCGCCCTCAGTGTGTAGGTGAAATATAGTTATTGGCATGTTATGGACATAGAGGGAATGGACACATGTACACAATGTTGTGGAGAGGCGTCCGCATTAATGGATTAGAACTTGTCTGGAAAATATATGGATGTATATATTCATCTGATATGCTTGTTTTTGTTAGAAGTGTAGTTAGATTCACTGTAATTTGACTTCAAAAGTTGTTATCATAGTACAGGTGTGAGTGGTTGTGATTTTTGCTTAGGAATGGCGGTGGTTGTGTTTCTCATGGGGAGTTACGTTGTTAATACAACAACCGTGCATACGCCGCAAAGCATGGGTTCCAAACACATACACTTTATGTCGCGCAATATGAATTGTGGCATCGTAAGCATCTACGTATTGTCTGTCTCGTATTCCTGTCTTACTGATAGCAATAGTGTCATTGTACAGGTCATACGAATATGTATAGGACATATACCATTGATGGTAGCTGTTGCTGCTGTTGAATAACGGTACATGTCGTCCTGTCGGTGCATGCATAATATTAATCAATATACCATACTCCTATTATACCCGTATCTATGGTGTACTCTATATTCGACACTTGTAAACGTTATTCGTACATATTAATTGCATACATGTGCACCAATGCTTAGTCTACCTTTGACAATTAGATATAATATTGCGAAATTTTATGTCAAGAAATATTTAATAGAAATACTTATTTTTCTATGTGGCCTGCGGACATTTCAAGCATAATATTTGCAATATTGCATACTGATAAGAAGAACATGTGGTTATCATATGACCATAGTCTGACATCAACTAGAGTGGACAATACCGATGTTCTACATAATCAAATACTGTACGGCCGAGCAAATACTAATGTTCCTATCATTAAGCACCTGACATTGATTGAATTGCCTATTGCTTTCAGACCGAAACTCTCCAAGATCAGCTAACAGGTATGTACCGCTCTATGTATGTTGTACTGTACTTTTGGCATAACGGAAAAATGCAATAAGGTATTGGACATTGCTCTCAGAACATAAACTAATCATGTCAAACCTAATAAGGAATGAAACACCGCTTAGTAATGTCCACTAAGGTATAGCTAACAGTGGGTGTGTTTGATTATGTCGAGGCGAAAGCCGCCTTTCTCTAAGGCTCTATGCATACGTACAACTCAATCATTTAATATAATGCGCAGTTTGTCCCGTTAAACCGTGATACACATTCTAGATACCGAACCTGACCTCATCATAGGGGGAGGACTTAAATTAATGTTGTCAGAACTTGTTGTCCAACCCTTGGTGCCTGTATTTCCTTGTATATATGAATAATTGTGTAGAATGTGTTGATTATATATATGTATAGAGCAAATACTAAACTTAATCATAATATTCCTTTAACTGTTGGAACAGTGTTCATGAACATGTTTTACCTGTAATCAACACTTCTCGCACGATGACCTGACCTCACTATGTCGTCAATAACAACCAATCATGTGATCTTAGGAGACTAATAAACACACACTTGAAGTGCTCGTTTTTCGGCATAGACATGCCAACCTAATATGGCGAGAAATATAAACATTTGACCTAACTTCCAGTTTAAAAACAAACTATTAAATGTATCTGTACATGAAGAGTCACAACACAACAGTAGAAGAAACTTCATATTATAATGTTGCGTAGTAAGTTTTCGTTCTGTATAGTGATTGGTTTCAATGTATTGGCAGTATGGAAAGGTATTGCATACTCCCCGTGAACATCATCTCAAATTACACTTTACTAAGCACACAAAAACTCCCCGAATATTGGCAATATTCTTAAGAGCCAAATAACGATATTTTGACAAATACCGTGCTAAACATGAAGGGGTTCTTGTCTATAGAGAGAGATTCGCAGATATTATATTTATGATATACTATAATGGAGCATGCGCTGTATACATGCTACATGGACTTCCAATTGTCTAGTATTAGCGGGATTGTATTATGCCATGATAGTATGTTCTTGTATTCGGTCATGGCTGGTTGTGAAGGTTGACGGAGAGCTTCGATAATAAATTGTGCGGGATATGATTTCTAGGTTGGAGGTTAAGGGTTAAGATCCCTTTGAACAGTTGGCAGCAGGGTATAGGTGTGGTTGACTGCAGGGTATAGAAAGGATACATACGTGTACGGAGTGTATTACTAGTACGTGTATTGGAGCCTGTAATGTACACAGAGTTTTCTGACATGGAACGTATTAGTTCGAACATTTGCTTAAGTCATGGACTTATGTAATAACTTGTTGATATGTAATTATTCGCGAGAGGTCGCCTGTAGATTATCTTCGAATGGGACCGGAGTGTGAATACCCGGAACAGTTAGGTGCAACGGTGTACATACCATTAGGGATTAATTATTATTTATAATGCATCCACTCACGGCTGACTTACATCATCGAACGAATGATGGATCGCATGCGTAAGTGTGTATTGGGTGATGGCTAGATCGGTAACGGTACTACCACAGGAATATACGGGGCATATACGCACTAGATACTCAATATGCATATTCTGGATATTTATAACATGGATGTATATTGCTATTGTAGAATAGAACTATTCAAGTAATGCGAAATACTACCTGGTAATTGAGTCCGCAACTATCTGCGAGTTCGCGAGCTCCCATGTCAACTTGTGATCGAGACATGTCGTAGGACGGAAATTAATGCCGTTTGAATTTATTGAAATAATTATATCAGAAAACATGGTGGTATTAAATTGCAGTGTATTGACTTGACTTTATTTTACCTGACATCCTATTGTCGTGACCAAATAATCCCGTTATATACTTACCCTATTATATTCCTCCAACGCTAATCTATACTAACTGAATACTAACCTGTCACCCGTAGATAAACCTATGATGCTCGTGTATCTTGTACAATGCCTCGTTGCACTTGATATCTGGACATTGTAACGTCTAGTTACGATATATATTGGTATTATAAATTATAATAAATATCTAGGATATTTATATAACTTTCAGGAGTTGTTGTCTATTGATCCCTTGGTAACATCACAGAGAACTCCTCAATACATATATGCCGGCTGGGCTACGTCGACAGACACATGAAATGGGGCACTCGGGCATGTGCCATGTCTATACCACAATGTCTCAAAAGAAATTCCTGAAAATTCCTACTCAATATGCAACCAATTGAGAACGTTTTGACTTATATTTAATGATACGCATACACATATATTTTGAAAGACCGTTTGAATGAACTATTGAGCAAATGCCATGTCATGATCTTTTTTCAATAAAGTGATGTGGTTTGAAACATTGTTGAAATGGCAACATTTTCGCATGTTTTACGCGATTTGATATTGAAATTGAATTACTATTCAGTAAATAGCTTACCAAATTGTAGTGTACTAGGAAATACTTAAATCATGGATAATAATGACAATTGTCCACGTAACGTTTTCGAAATACTGAAACAAATGTGATAACCTACTAAAATATTTTTAAAACAAATGTTAATACCAAGCCTAAGACATCGTGAAATAGTCGATATGTATTCGCAAATATGACAAACAAATATGCACAATATTTGAAAAACAAACATAAAACCTATAATTATCAGTTCGTATTGGGCATATAAATGGTAGATGGTGCTGTTTTTGTCTGGCTGATTTCCGCACAATTGATGGAAGAATATATCAGTGTTCTGGAGTAACTTCTTTGTTGCATGGTCTGCTAGAAATATCTGCTATGATAAAGCGGTTGCTATGTACACATGGCGTTCTTCTGATGAAGGCCTGACATTCAGAATAGTGCATTCGTTTGAGGTTTAAACCTGTACTATTTATTGGCTCAGATCCAAGCTCATGGATTGTTTTTACTGAAAATGAATGTATACGATCACATTTTCTTAAGATTTGTTGTCAGACATGTTTCATGCAAATAGTAAAAGTTAGCGTGTTGTCTTACCGTAAACAACGACATAACATTCTCCAAAATCACGTGAAAAGTTATCGGAAGGTAATGTAAACAAAAGCACAGGACGTTGTAGCGAAACAAGTGGGCAAGTTTCAACATGTGTAATGTTTCTGTAATTCGCGGTCATTTGTATATCGCGGTATTAAGTATATTGAGGATATATACAGGCGTCTAGGAAAATAAATTATTCGTACATATCGAGTTGCCAAATGTTTATATCATACCTCAGAGCAGTGCCGTATCAATAGGAAATATAACTAATCTAGTCATAAACACCACCAGTTATGTCTTCTTCGTCCCTAAACTCTACTATTTATAGACATACAGTCATACACATTGACACTGCAGTGTAAATCATTCCAATTCGTTTCAATTCAATTTGTGATTGAACTATTATTTTAAATAACTGTTTTAATATAAACTGTATTGTTTTGTTTTGACAGATGTTTAACAAAGAACAAATGGAGTATATAGTATGTAATAGATGTTCTGCTGTTGGTAAAATGTATTAATACCTTGAAGAAGTCGGACGTTTCATATATACTCTACAATACAATAAGGTTTATATTGTTACTTTATGTATGACTTTATCGAATTTGTAGCCAAGAAGACACCAATATACAGCAGTCAGCAGTGTCAGAATTGCATATGAAGAGTGGAACTGTTCAAGGTAATGTTCTATAATGTCTAACGTATGTATGCGTAGAAGTAATGCTACAGTATACTGGTCTGTTAATATGTTCGGCATATTAGTCTCATCTAAATTTTAAGACAGCATCCAATATTATATATAACCATAATATGTTGATTGAACTAAATATTCTAGCCGCAACAATATTACAGTTTAAAATGAATGTTTTTCTTTGTATTTTGCAGAAAACGATCTTCAAGATGTGTAAGTACTAATAATAATATTAATAATAATAACATACTAATTGCAACGACAATTGAAAATAAAATGTAATCGTCCACTCTGCGCTCATGTTAATAAAAAAGCAAATATAAATATAGCCCTATATTCAACATATTACTGATTTTAATAAATGCCTGTATCGTCGCTTAAAATCAACTATTTCAGTGTTCTAGATATTTCAGGATATAATAGGCCCCGGAATTGTTTAATACTTTCATTGTGCGATCAATGCGCATAGGATAATGTAGGTTCTCAACATTAATTTAGTAAACTTATATTAGAAAATAAATACCACGTATCCTCATGTTCTTATTCCCAATACAGAGTTGTTCAGGCACGTATGTTATATTCTGCTTGTGCATTTTAAGAGAAAAGAGTATTTATTCATTTATTTATTCATATTTATTTTATGGAGATTAATATTTGGAAAAGGAAAATAATGAATTAAAATGTATCCGGGAAGATGAAAATACTGTCTTCATAATGTATTTGATTGAAACTTGATTAAGTCCAGCGCTAAACTCGAGTAAAACAAGAATCAGATTATCTATGCATACATGAAGTAGTGTCCATGAATATGTCATATAGGGAAGACAGGTAGATCGATACAACGAGTTCACGAACATAAACTACTTCTGTCAAAGCCATCATTCATACTTATAAGAAGGTGATTCCTATAAAGGCATAATTGTATTGTTGTATTGAGCGACCTCGAATATATACATTAATACTCACAACTGACTGAAGTCCATGTGATTGAGGTAATAATTACAAATCGTTGCGAGTAAACTGTGTCTTGGATACTAGTTAGAATGCATGGTACGTGCACACTGAAAACGGTTATTGAACATGTATAACTATTATTAATTATATGCATATAATATCAAATTTGTAAATACTATACATGTAATACAATACATACTGCCAATTTGTTTTAGTTCGACATATGAAGCTCTCGATGCAAACAACGAAGCAGTGTCGACATATTCCTCCCTTACACCGGCAGTAGGTGCGTGTAATTTTTGATGTTCAGAATTATTGTCACTGACTTTGGTATGGTCGATTTCTCAAACAATTATATCACCATGACGTCATGTCTACAACTAATCTAGACGTACACAATGCCGACGATCGTTCCAAGACCTAATTATGACTTTGTAACTTTTACCTTTGATGTAGCTTCTAATATGACTTAGATATATATCTCATATATTATAATTAGTACATGCATAGTGACTACCAATTAGGACTTTATTTTATAATAGTATATTATTTGCAAACATAGTTCAGACCCTGGCAGCAGGAAGTTACCATTCGTTCTCAAGATTACTAGTGTGTTTAATATAATATTTATGTTAGGGAATCTGCACTCAGATATGAGTATGATACAGTTCGTTCGCATTCTTTGTTGAACACTTTTCCTACGCAATGGTATACAATTTTAAATCCATTATCAGTAAATAAAATTAAAGATATACACACTATTTTCAAGTTAGTTAACATTGATTTGTTCAGGTTTGATAACACATCATTCTGTCAATTTCCAGTAGTGTATCATATAGTCCTTTACATCATATATGATTCGAGTTGTGCTTTGGCTGCGAATTTAATATGACATAATAATACTGGTAACTCTCTTCAATAGGTAAATTTAAGTTTGTTTATTGGTAACATTGTGTGTCACCTGTTTGTGACAGCCTAGATAGTTGTTGAAACCGCATGTAATTTGGTGAGATAGTTAACATCTTTTATATGATATATACATGGTGGCTGCATGTTATATTTAGATCAATCGATGTTCTCATGCTATATGAGAGGCATAGTATCAACATAGGAACAACATAAATATGATATGAGGCATAATTATGTTCAATGTATGCATTACTGTCACATTTACAAATGTGGCGATACAAACTGCTCTTACATGTCGTAACCCATACTACATAATGGAATCAATTTGTAAGACTTACTTTTGTATTTCTTGTATGTGCGTTCGATAATGTGTCATTATGCTTGAACGAATGCTGCTAGACTAAGTATACTATGTGAATGATAAAACAATAGTATTTAATAATAACATGGCTTAATTTGTGCATTTCTATATTCTACCAACAGAAAGGCATGAAGACACGGTGGCTTACAGTAATCTGCAGCTTCACCAGTTGTCTAACTAAGACCTCACTGAATGGAAAGAAAGATGCATACCAATGTATAACACTGGAGCAATCACCAATACTATATGTATAAACCTGCAGCATAATGTTATGTGTGATCGTCACTGTGAAAACGGGGCCAAATGAAAAGAAAACTGGAGATTTTAATGATTTCTTAATGTTTAAACTTATTGTATGTATGACACATGTAATACTGTTGTATTTTACATCGGATTCCATACTATTCTACAATGAATAAACGCATTACACTCTTGACAATACAATACATCTGCTAATTATATATGTTGCTTTATTTCGTCAAGGTTCATTTTCCTAATCACAATTTTGTTGAATTTTGTAATATGTCTATCTCTATCTAGATACCCATTTGTATATCGTGTAGACACATCAGACATGGTAATATATGTGACATAGTGGTTGCCCTCTAATGTTACTTTACTGGTACATATGGAATAGGTTGCAGTCATTAAAATGATCTACTTTGCGAATATTATTGTAAACTAATTTTACATACACTGCCTGCATATAATAAATTGAGTGGTGGAGTTGCCTCCAATTCACATAGAAACTGGAAGGTATGAACTTCTAAGTTTAGAAGATCTTATATGTCCAGTGTGTAGTGTGTTAGGATATGAACGTCATGTACAATTACAGTTGTGTCATTTAAACAGTAATATAATTATGAACAAAAGCGATCAACTTATTTTTCCTCTTAATAACATACCTCTAATGAGAACGCTGCCAAATACTGTTGTAAGATATCGATAACGACAATATGTTTACCATTGTTAATTATGTATGTTTTATTTTATGTTTGTTGAGTTATCGTATGTTTAGTTGTCATAAGAAATAGCTGCTAATTAGTTCACTTCACTCTCGATCTGATCGAGGTTGATAATTGATATTTTAGAATATCAATCTTAATTTGAACAGTAGTTCCCTTTGTTCATTTCAGTGCTCGAAAAATATGTATTTTTATATCTTTATATCTATATTTAGCAAGATAATAATAAACTGTTTCTTGGTTTCATATTTTAAATACGTTGATTTAATCAGCCTCCGTCCGTCTTATGAGACGATGGATTGCGCTCTTGTTGAGGAACATCTTCTGCGGTGACTGAGTAGGCCTATTCTTGAGTGGCAGTCTCTGTTGTTGCAGTCATCGCATGTGAAGATCGAGTCATCCAGTTTGGTTGATGCCTTTCGCTTCTGTAGTTTCTGCTCACGAAGCCGAGTTCGCTCAGCCTCGGCTCGTCTGACCCCTGCTTTCACAACGTGTCTCCATGATGACCGGTTTGATGCTGTGTCCTCCCAAGACTCTATGTCGATTTGCGCTGAACGCAGGTCCCTCTTACAAGCGTCCCTATATATATGTGTGTGTGTGCGTGTGCGTGTGCGCGTGTGCGCGTGTGCGCGTGTGCGCGCGTGCGCGTGCTCGTGTGCGTGTGTGTGTGTCCTTTGTTGGGGACATCTGATATGCATGTCTGCACTTGATAAAATGGATGGACGAATTCCATAGTTTGGATCACGCGACCATCATATGGGATTTCGTCAGTGGTGGACATGTGGTGATAGAGTGCTTACTAAGCAGCGTACACACAATGAATTGACTGGTGCAAGCCGGAATTAATGCATGGTTTGCAGAGGTGTTGCACAATCTCTGGCAGTAGACACGGACGGGGTCACAGGGTCATGGAAACGCATGATCGTGTGATCAAGTCTATTTGATATTCCATGCCAAATTGTCAACAATTGAAAAACTAAATGAATTTGATTAGTTAAAGAATTGTGGGCAGAGGTTATAGCTCTCCTCACAATTGTCTATAAAACCATCTCGGACAACTTTGGTTGGTTACTATTGAGACTAGCGTCTCTGTGTTTGTTATATTGTCGGCTCTTAGATGTAATTAAATACTATTAAGACTTTGTTGTTGCTGTGATTACGTCCAGAGAGTCTCGTCGAGTCCACATCATAACACTGTGTCAGTGATATGGGTCGTGTTGATCTGGTGGAACTTCTTTCTTGGTTGCAGTAATACATTTGCGATGACAAGAGAGTGGTCGGTGTCACAGTCGGCACTGTGGTAACTACGTGTGTTGTGGACAGCTTGGAGACGGTTTCTTCTAGTGATGATAACGTCTAGTTGGTGCCACTGTTGTGATCTGGGGTGCATCCATGAGACTCTGTGTTTGTGCTTGTTGGGAAAATATGTGTTCGTTATGCACATGTTCCTGGCACAGCATAGTTCCAGTAGTCTCTGGCCGTTTTCGGTCATTTTCCCAGTTCCATGGTGGCCAATGCATGTGGGCCAGACGTCATGGTTCGTTCCAACTCTGGCATTGACGTCACCAAGCAAGTATAGGTCTTCTGTACGAGGCAGTTGAGGAATGTGTCAGTTACTATAAGATTTATACATACCTGACCTTCCATCAACATCAGTAGCTAGTGTGATCATAGGATGTCATTGAGGAATGTGTCAGTTACTATAAGATTTATATATACCTGACCTGCCATCAACATCAGTAGCTAGTGTGATCATAGGATGTCATTGAGGAATGTGTCAGTTACTATAAGATTTAAAAACACCCGACCGTCCATCAACATCAGTAGCTAGTGTGATCATAGGATGTCATTGAGGAATGTGTCAGTTACTATAAGATTTATACATACCTGACCTTCCATCAACATCAGTAGCTAGTGTGATCATAGGATGTCATTGAGGAATGTGTCAGTTACTATAATATTTATACATACCTGACCTTCCATCAACATCAGTAGCTAGTGTGATCATAGAATGTCATTGAGGAATGTGTCAGTTACTATAAGATTTATACATACCCGACCTTCCATCAACATCAGTAGCTAGTGTGATCATAGGATGTCATTGAGGAATGTGTCAGTTACTATAATATTTATACATACCTGACCTTCCATCAACATCAGTAGCTAGTGTGATCATAGGATGTCATTGAGGAATGTGTCAGTTACTATATGATTTATACATACCCGACCTTCCATCAACATCATTAGCTAATGTGATCATAGGATGTCATTGAGGAATGTGTCAGTTACTATAAGATTTATACATACCCGACCTTCCATCAACATCAGTAGCTAATGTGATCATAGGATGTCATTGAGGAATGTGTCAGTTACTATAAGATTTATACATACCCGACCTTCCATCAACATCAGTAGCTAATGTGATCATAAGATGTCATTGAGGAATGTGTCAGTTACTATAAGATTTATACATACCCGACCTTCCATCAACATCAGTAGCTAGTGTGATCATAGGATGTCATTGAGGAATGTGTCAGTTACTATAAGATTTATACATACCTGACCTTCCATCAACATCAGTAGCTAGTGTGATCATAGGATGTCATTGAGGAATGTGTCAGTTACTATAAGATTTATACATACCCGACCTTCCATCAACATCAGTAGCTAGTGTGATCATAGGATGTCATTGAGGAATGTGTCAGTTACTATAAGATTTATACATACCCGACCTTCCATCAACATCAGTAGCTAATGTGATCATAAGATGTCATTGAGGAATGTGTCAGTTACTATAAGATGTATACATACCCGACCTTCCATCAACATCAGTAGCTAGTGTGATCATAGGATGTCATTGAGGAAGGTGTCAGTTACCATAAGATTTATACATACCTGACCTTCCATCAACATCAGTAGCTAGTGTGATCATAGGATGTCGTTGGGGAATGTGTCAGTTACTATAAGATTTATACATACCGACCTTCCATCAACATCAGTAGCTAGTGTGATCATAGGATGTCATTGAGGAATGTGTCAGTTACTATAAGATGTATACATACCCGACCTTCCATCAACATCAGTAGCTAGTGTGATCATAGGATGTCATTGAGGAATGTGTCAGTTACTATAAGATTTATACATACCCGACCTTCCATCAACATCAGTAGCTAATGTGATCATAAGATGTCATTGAGGAATGTGTCAGTTACTATAAGATTTATACATACCCGACCTTCCATCAACATCAGTAGCTAGTGTGATCACATGATGTCATTGAGGAATGTGTCAGTTACTATAAGATTTATACATACCTGACCTTCCATCAACATCAGTAGCTAGTGTGATCATAGGATGTCATTGAGGAATGTGTCAGTTACTATAAGATGTATACATACCCGACCTTCCATCAACATCAGTAGCTAGTGTGATCATAGGATGTCATTGAGGAATGTGTCAGTTACTATAAGATTTATACATACCCGACCTTCCATCAACATCAGTAGCTAATGTGATCATAAGATGTCATTGAGGAATGTGTCAGTTACTATAAGATTTATACATACCCGACCTTCCATCAACATCAGTAGCTAGTGTGATCACATGATGTCATTGAGGAATGTGTCAGTTACTATAAGATTTATACATACCTGACCTTCCATCAACATCAGTAGCTAGTGTGATCATAGGATGTCATTGAGGAATGTGTCAGTTACTATAAGATTTATACATACCCGACCTTCCATCAACATCAGTAGCTAGTGTGATCATAGGATGTCATTGAGGAATGTGTCAGTTACTATAAGATTTATACATACCCGACCTTCCATCAACATCAGTAGCTAATGTGATCATAAGATGTCATTGAGGAATGTGTCAGTTACTATAAGATGTATACATACCCGACCTTCCATCAACATCAGTAGCTAGTGTGATCATAGGATGTCATTGAGGAAGGTGTCAGTTACCATAAGATTTATACATACCTGACCTTCCATCAACATCAGTAGCTAGTGTGATCATAGGATGTCATTGAGGAATGTGTCAGTTACTATAAGATGTATACATACCTGACCTTCCATCAACATCAGTAGCTAGTGTGATCATAGGATGTCATTGAGGAATGTGTCAATTACTATAAGATTTATACATACCTGACCTTCCATCAACATCAGTAGCTAGTGTGATCATAGGATGTCGTTGAGGAATGTGTCAGTTACTATAAGATTTATATATACCTGACCTTCCATCAACATCAGTAGCTAGTGTGATCATAGGATGTCATTGAGGAATGTGTCAGTTACTATAAGATTTATACATACCCGACCTTCCATCAACATCAGTAGCTAGTGTGATCATATGATGTCATTGAGGAATGTGTCAGTTACTATAAGATTTATACATACCCGACCTTCCATCAACATCAGTAGCTAGTGTGATCATAGGATGTCATTGAGGAATGTGTCAGTTACTATAAGATTTATACATACCCGACCTTCCATCAACATCAGTAGCTAGTGTGATCATAGGATGTCATTGAGGAATGTGTCAGTTACTATAAGATTTATACATACCCGACCTTCCATCAACATCAGTAGCTAGTGTGATCATAGGATGTCATTGAGGAATGTGTCAGTTACTATAAGATTTATACATACCCGACCTTCCATCAACATCAGTAGCTAGTGTGATCATAGGATGTCATTGAGGAATGTGTCAGTTACTATAAGATTTATACATACCCGACCTTCCATCAACATCAGTAGCTAGTGTGATCATAGGATGTCATTGAGGAATGTGTCAGTTACTATAAGATTTATACATACCCGACCTTCCATCAACATCAGTAGCTAGTGTGATCATAGGATGTCATTGAGGAATGTGTCAGTTACTATAAGATTTATACATACCCGACCTTCCATCAACATCAGTAGCTAGTGTGATCATAGGATGTCATTGAGGAATGTGTCAGTTACTATAAGATGTATACATACCCGACCTTCCATCAACATCAGTAGCTAGTGTGATCATAGGATGTCATTGGGGAATGTGTCAGTTACTATAAGATTTATACATACCTGACCTTTCATCAACACCAATAGCTTCATAATCAAAGTACCACCACAACTTCAGGTAGTTATATGCA
Source organism: Archivesica marissinica (assembly GCA_014843695.1). Classification (NCBI taxonomy): domain Eukaryota; kingdom Metazoa; phylum Mollusca; class Bivalvia; order Venerida; family Vesicomyidae; genus Archivesica; species Archivesica marissinica. The sequence goes on from CM026401.1 coordinate 58,506,350, forward strand.
AGAATGTACATGCCATATAACCCGACTGGTATCCAAACAAGCACTCTAGGACACGAACTGTAATTATTTGTCAAGAATCGCCAACATGTCCTGCACAGCTTTGTCGCTGACCCTTTCATCCCTGACCTCGTCCGCTTCCATTGTCCTATCGTGTCCGTATTCAAGTTTTCTATACCTACGCAGTCCCCATTTAAACGGCATATATGGCTGTATGACAAAGCCGACTATCCAACATACAGAAACCTTCTTCAGTCAACAGACTGGGAATCTATTCTCGACATCAATGATATGAACAGTATCGCAATAAATATCGCAGATTCTATAACAGCTGCAGCGTCTAGCAGCATTCCAAACAAAACTGTAACAATCAGACCAAATGACGTTCCATGGATGAATAACAATATAAGACAAATGATCAAAAAGCGAAATAAAATTCACCAAAGAGCCAAGTCAACCAACACAGTTTCATCATGGGAATAATTCAGACACATTCGCAACGCCACCACATCCATAATCCGCAATTCCAAAGCAGAACATCAATCAGCAATCATCAAGCAAATCAATACTGAAAATATCCCCACAAAAACATGGTTTAAACTCGCAAACAAGCTCAACAACAAAAATCCTCTGTAATTCCTACCCTCTTTCATAATGGCACCGAGGCATCGAACGACGCAGACAAAGCAGAATTACTCAATTCCTTCTTCTGCTCCCAGTCAACTCTTGATGATGTCAACCGTCCTATCCCAAACATGTACAATCACCCAATGAGTTCTCTATCAGGAATATTCATCTCTACTACGGACGTGGAAGGCGCTATATCATTAATAGACCCAGCCAAGGCTAGTGGTCCAGACAAAGTCAGCCCACGTCTAATCAAGGAGGGCTCAGAGGAACTCGCTGGTCCCTTATCGCACCTTTTTAACTTACTTCTCTCTAACTCTACCTTCGCTCTTTCTTGGAAACAGGCAAACGTGACTCCCATCTTTAAAAAGTATGATGCCTCCACACCGTCCAACTATAGGCCTATATTCCTACTTAATTGTCAGGGAAACTAATGGAGCGATGTATACACACACAACTCTTCAATTATGTTACATCTAACAACATTCTCACTTCATTCCAATCTGGATTCATAAAAGGCGATTCGACCGTCAATCAGCTGACATATATGTACAACGATGTCTGCAAAGCTCTTGATGAAGGCAAAGAAGTTCGAGCTGTCTTCTGCGACATATCGAAAGCATTTGACAGAGTGTGGCACAAAGGTCTCCTCCATAAACTTGGTTCCATTGGCATAGCTGGTTCTCTTCTTTCTTGGTTCGAGTCCTATCTCTCTAATAGGAAACAGAGAGTCGTATTCGCAAATACCACCTCTTCTTGGGCACCAGTAAACGCCGGCGTCCCACAAGGATCGATTATAGGCCCTCTACTGTTTCTAATCTATATAAATGACATAGTCACAGTTGTTGAAGCCAAAATACGTTTGTTTGCTGACGACACACGCCTATATGTCATAGTCGACGATCCAGTATCCTCGGCAACACCCTAAATAGAGATCTGGCACGTATCTGGTCCGAATCATGGTTAGTTACATTCAACCCAAACAAAACAGAGTCAGTTCTGTTCACTAGAATACGTCGCAAACTTCCTCACCCAATCATATATATGGATCAAAATCATATAAAACAAGTGAATAATCACAAGCACCTCGGCCTTACCTTCTCTGACGACGGATCGTGGTCATCCCACATAACCTCATCGCTAAACAAGGCATGGCAACGAATTGGAATCTTACGATCCCTCAAATACATTCTCTCCCGCCCGAGTCTCCAGCGTGTGTACGTCTCTTTCATTAAACCTCTCCTAGAATATGCAGATGTTGTCTGGGACAACTGTTCCAACACATTAAGCAACGACATCGAGGCAGTGCAAAACGAAGCAGCCCGCATAGTCAGTGGTGCTACTAAGCTTTGCAACCTCAACCGTCTCCGGAACGATCTCAACTGGGAAACCCTTGCTTCGAGACGTAAAGACCATAGATGTATTCTCTTCTTTAAAATGAGAAACAATCTAACTCCCACGTATCTTTCTGACATCATACCACAACAATCCATTCAAACCTACTCCCTACGCTCCGTTCCTGACGTCCCTTTAATACACACTAAAACGCAAGCACATGCTAATTCATTTCTTCCAGCAACCATCCGCGATTGGAACTACCTTCCTTATGACACCCGTAACTCCAGGAATGTATCCGAATTTAAATCCAAACTCAGCAAGCCTAAGAAATATACGACCTGGGAACCAGGAGGCTTCAGATTCTCCATGCTCATCTACGACTAGGATGTAGTTCTTTGAATTTCGACCTCCATCGAAAAAACATTGTTGAATCGCCAAACTGTGTCTGTGGAGCAATGGAAACAGCGATGCATTACCTTACGCAGTGTCCACGATACAACAATGTTCGTCGCCTACTATTGTCCAATATCCCTTGCGCACCGACAACAAATAATCTTCTGTATGGCGATGATCGTTTACCATTCATAAACAACAAACCCATCTTTCTAACTGTCCAGGCTTACATTGCAGCTACAAAGAGGTTTGATGCATGATCCGACTACCTGGTGGGTATTCCAGGTCCATCCTTCCTTTCCTGTTTGTCACAGCAACCCATTTCATTTCATCCCATTTACTAATTTTCCATACCATCCAATTCAGTTCACCACCAATTAATGCACGCATGATGACAAAACTTGTTTCAAATCGCCCCACAAATCACAAGTACGCATACAAGCACCCAAGACCAATCGGGGCTAAAGAACCCAAGACAATGCCCGTCATGTATCACTAACCGCTCTCAATGCTAACAACTGTATATTGTAACATCCTCATGGAAAGGAATTTACATAAGCTCTCAGCTTGTTTTCCAATCCATTTCAGATATCCTGTTGTATTTATATACCGTATATATATTGAATGAACTGAATAAAATATGTTTAAGCTAACTGTAATTATTACACACATTAGGGTTTAATCACATATGGATTGTTCAAGGAGCAGGAGATGTAGACATAATGTTAGCAAATTGTAGACAACGGTTATAAATTATGATAATTATTTACAAGACTGGAATAGGCAATATAATTGTTTCCTCCTCAACCGTATTTAGATATTATAAATGTTCGTAAATTCAGGATAGATATGTACTGGGAGTTCACGGGCAACTCGCCTAGTGTGTGATGGGGAGATATGTATGGGAGCTCATGGACAACTCGCCTAGTGTGTGATGTTATATATGTATGGGAGCTCACTGGGCATTCGCCTAGTGTGAGTTGGGGAGATATGTAAATGTAGCTCACTGGCCTAGTGCTTGATGTGGAGATATGTACTGGGAGCTCACGGGCAACTCGACTAGTGTGTGATGGGAGATATGTACTGGGGGCTCACGAGCAACTCGCCTAGTGTGTGATGGAGAGATATGTACTGGGAGCTCACGGGCAACTCGACTAGTGTGTGATGGGAGATATGTACTGGGGGCTCACGAGCAACTCGCCTAGTGTGTGATGGGGAGATATGTACTGGGAGCTCACGGGCAACTGGACTAGTGTTTGAGGGAGACATGTACTGGGAAGCTAACGGGAAACTGCCTAGTGTGTGATGGGGAGATATGTACTGGGACTCACGGGCAACTCGCCTAGTGTGTGATGGGGAGACATTTACTTGGAGCTCACGGGCAACTCGCCTAGTGGGTGATGGGTAGATATGTACTGGAAGCTCACGGGCAACTCGCCTAGTGTGTGATGGGGAGATATATACTGGGAGCTCACGGGCAACTCGACTAGTGTGTGATGGGGATACATGTACTGGGGGCTCACGGGCAACTCGCCTAGTGTGTGCTGGGAAGATATGTACTGGGAGCTCACGGGCAACTCGCCTAGTGTGTGATGGGGAGATATGTACTGGGAGCTCATGGGGTTAAAGGGGCAGATACGATGTTGATATTGACTAATAAAATTATATGAAGGGAGTAGTAACTGATCATTGAGACCATCACTATGCGACATCACGAGATCCACCGGGTTACATTGTGTGACAACCATTGACGCATAAATCTAGAGTATTTCCATATACCTTTGTTATTGTACGGTTTAAATCCGAATAGTTTAGATCATATGAGGACTATCAAGCTGTAATTTGTGCTGGAAAACCTGGAGTGCACAACCGAGCAGTATTTCAAATAGGTGTTGATTGTACCACCGACCTTCCGTAAGCCTGTTGGATAACTCCGTTGGATAATTTCCTTGGATAACTCCGTTGGATACCTCGGTTGGATAACTCCGTTGGATAATTTCCTTGGATAACTCCGTTGGATACCTCTGTTGGATAACTCCGTTGGATAATTTCCTTGGATAACTCCGTTGGATACCTCTGTTGGATAACTCCGTTGGATAACTCCGTTGGATACCTCTGTTGGATAACTCCGTTGGATAATTTCCTTGGATAACTCTGTTGGATACCTCCGTTGGATAACTCCGTTGGATAACTCCGTTGGATAACTCCGTTGGATAACTCCGTTGGATAACTTCGTTGGATAACTTCGTTGGATAGCTCCATTGGATACCTCTGTTGGATAACTCCGTTGGATACCTATGTTGGATAACTCCGTTGGATACCTATGTTGGATAACTCCGTTGGATAACTCCGTTGGATAACTCCGTTGGATACCTCTGTTGGATAACTCCGTTGGATACCTCTGTTGGATAACTCCGTTGGATAACTCCGTTGGATAATTTCCTTGGATAACTCCATTGGATACCTATGTTGGATAACTCCGTTGGATACTATCCTTGGATAACTCCGTTGGATAACTCCGTTGGATAACTCCGTTGGATAACTCCGTTGGATACCTCCGTTGGATAACTCCGTTGGATACCTATGTTGGATAACTCCGTTGGATAACTCCGTTGGATACCTATGTTGGATAACTCCGTTGGATAACTCCGTTGGATAACTCCGTTGGATAACTTCGTTGGATAACTTCGTTGGATAACTCCATTGGATAACTCCGTTGGATAACGTACATGGCATAATTTGACATCACTCAGTGGGATTCGAATCTAAAGTTGTGACGAGCAAATGATTTGAAGTCAACAACAATATCCGTAACAACAAGGACGAGGAACCCCTCTATATTGTGACGTGGTCAACAAGTTTCTCTAAATGAATATATTTTGGTATTGTGTGTAATGTCGCACTAACAGCTTATGTCATATGGCGACTCTCCAGCTGTTATTGGTGGAGGAAGATATCTGATGGTCCCTCGCCACTATCTCAGGCAAAGGACGGACACCCATATAGAACCATAAACCCCATGCAAGCCGGCTGGATAACTTCCATGTGCTACATAATTCGAAATCACCATAGAGTGGTGGTGGGACAAGTGATTTTAAGTCAACGACCTTAACCAATCGGCCACGGAGACCGTCTATAAATTATATACGATGTGGCTAATGTGCTGATTTATAGTACGTTTTACATATACTGAGTCAAATAAGAAACGATACATGGTATAAACATATATGCATTTTAATTACTAAATAAGCAATTCATCTGTTTAAAATTCGATCATACCATCATTATATGTTACGTTGTGGCGTCATTTGTGACCAAGGGTCAAGTGAAATATTCACACAATAGTTAATACCGTGTATGACCTCCATTGGTATCTCTCATTGCAATGCATCGCCGTCGCATGGAACGAATAAGTGTCAGAATCTCATATTGGTCAATGTTGTTCCATCCTGACGCAGAATATCCCTCAGTTGGTGTAACGTCGCCGGCTGACGGAGTCTTACACGACGGTCTAAGGAATCCCAGAAATGTTCTATCGGAGACAAGTCTGGTGGCAATGCTGGCCACGATAAACGCTCAATGTTCGCCTGCTCCAATAACTGAGTGGTAATGCGTGCAGTATGGCATCTGGCGTTGTCCTGATGGAACAGTGTGACGCGTCGATTGACGTTAAAGAATGGCAAAACAACGGGCGTAATAATTTCGTCACAGTACAGCTGCTGTGCTGTTAATTTTCCGTCAACAATACTAATCAGTTGTGTGCGGCCGTCGAATGTGATGCCGCCCCATACCATAACGTTACCGGCTCCAAACCGATCCACCTCACGTACACACGCATCGGCGTAACGTTCTCCCTGCCGACGGTAAACTCGAGCCCTGCCATCCGCACGCCGTAAACAGAAACGCGATTCGTCACTAAACATAACTGAATTCCACTGTAAGCGAGTCAAACGTGCATGTTCACCCGTCCACTCACGACGTTCATTCCGGTGGCGTCGCGTCAACAAGGGCTCGGTGTACGGTCTGTAAGGACGGATTCCAAGTTCAGCGAGCCTGTTCCAAATTGTTTGAGCACTGATTATATTGTTGGTCTTCCCATGAGTAACGATGGCGGTATGAGTAGCGGGCAGGAAGCAGTCGCGTAAATGTGATGTTCGAATATGACGTCAGTTGATCCACGTTTTCGGTACCGTCCAAGTAGACGTGTGATCGTGATCCGGGACACACCGAGGCGATTAGCGACGTCGTTATGACGTAAACCAGCTTCAACCATCCTAATTGCTCGCATTCTCGCATTTTTGTCGAGTCTGGGCATTTCTGTTGAGGAAAAGGTAGATCGTTTTGGTGTTTTGGCTCGAAGTAATTACAATATGAGTACAACAAACTGGTTTGTGGATATATCCATGTATAGCAAATCGTGTTCCTCGAGGATTACGTGCAAAACGGAAAATCGACGTTAGGAAAATATGGATGCATTATTTACCTGTGTATATGGATGAATATCATAGTCATACGTCACTCCGAACTGAAAAGTGATGGCTTATCACAGGCATTTATATGTTTGCATCTTTTTCGTCAAGTTGGTTTGGTATCGTTTCTTTTTTTACTCAGTATATAAGTGAATCACAAACAATCGGAGGAAAATGGATATATATATACAGGAAGGTTATTCCGTAATCATATTGAAACATAGTTCTGTCTTGTTATTTTAACATAATTGATTGTCTCCCTTATACTATATAGAAGTACATATGTTTACAGGTTAATTCATACGTGGTGCTATTAAATACTAACGTCTAAGCATATTGTTGTCAAAATGCCAGCTTTTCAACGTTTACATATATCTACTGCAGTGGAGATGGAAAATACCACATTGCTTCAAACATTCCATCTTTGATTTAACGGTATATATATATATTTATATATCTAATTATAGACATGTACCAACCGAATTCAATATCAAATCAATAATCGATGTGACATGGATTCCCTCCTAACTAGCGTATGTATACTCATATATTTCTATGTTCTCAACATTTCCATTCCGAAGTATACATCAGAGAATATTAACTGACATGTTTTGGACAGCCGTTTAATAGCGCTTTAGCGAGTTGTGAGTTGAATTCGACCCGGCACCCCGGACGTTGTTGCACAGTATGTCCTACACTACCACCACATTGTGCCGCCGGATTGTTCGGACACAGTCACGCCTCCAGGAGAGTGTTGTCCTGTTTGCCGCATGTCAGGTATATCAGTTAATTTCGATTGTATGCGTGTATGCTGCGCGTTTTAATACCGGAACCGGTTGTCACATCATATGCAACTTATGAAGAGATTGATCAATTTAGATGGTGTAGGATAACGCAATGAATCAGGAAAAGCCCCATACCACTCCTCGTGCTGTTTTAGTTTAAACAAAATATAACGAAGAACAAGACATTACATAGAGATAGTTGTATCTACGTAGTTGCGATACGGAACACAGTTCCACCTTATCGGTAATAAGTATGGTTCTTTTAGATACATGTCATCCGAAAGGAAGCATAGTGGTCAATTAGTGGTTAATATCTTCGAATATTCGAAGACTAAGGAATGCTATGGAATGCTATTCAAATAAAGACATAATACGTGGTGCTTCATGTCTTCGTGTAAGGTTCCGATAATTAGTGTCCGCATATATATGATGCCGTCAACATACGTTTCAGGAATCTGTCTTTACTGTGTACGTTATACTGACATACAATGGACACTAGTGATGACCTGTGTCGTAGCTAGGGTATATTTTGCAGGGGGCATATGGGGGGCACAAGGTTCAGTGTGGGGGCACACATTTTTAAGTAAAAACAGTCGCGGAACAGTAAAAAGTACAGTGTATGGGGATATAGTATATTTAAACCATAAACATTCATAATTACTTTAGTCTCACAAATGATATATTATAGTCCGTCAGTCGTGTATGTTTTCTCTTATGTATACATAATACAGTATTATATAAACATGTTCATGTCAGTTTTACATTTTTATATAATACTTCATATTTATATAAGATAAAAAAACAACAAACAGACATGCCTACTTGCTATATTTATATAAGTCCTACTTAATTCCTTGCACATCTATATTGTATCCGTTCAGTCTGATTTAGAATAGTTGGATCTTACTATTGTTATGCTTTCTAACGAATAGATTAACACATTCTTCCATATTGAGTTGTTTTGCTCTTTGAGGATGAATACCAATTACTCCGAGTGAAGATAGCTTTTTGTCGGACATAGTATTCCTTAAGTAGCTCTTGGTCAGTTTCATTGAGGAAAAGCTTCGTTCACATGATGCTGATGTTGGTGGCAACACAAGCGCAATGTTCAACAATTTACATAGATCTGGAAAAGCGTCTCGGTACGGGAACATAAATGTACCTCACCTAACTTGTCTTTCAGATATTCCGCATTCAATTCATGAAGCCTGGTGAAATCGAAAAACTCCTGATGTACTGAGTTCTTGTATACATATCGTACGACAATAAATAGTTGCTCTTTCTTGCTGATATCTTTTGACTCATCGATCATGACTGAGTATTGAACGCCTGAAGCCAACTCTCTACAGATTTCATCACGGATCATACTAATATAGCCAACATCTCATTCTGTATCTCCGAACTGGTGTACTTGACCCTGTACGGCCCTCTTAGTCAATCTCTCACAACAGTATCACTTTCACTGATGAGTTCCAGTATCTCAAGAAAGTTCCCTTTGTTTGTACTGTCCACATCCTTCGTGTGTACTCTTTGTGCTATTTTCTGTCTCGCTGTTAGACACAACATTTCCTACTTGCTTGACGTAATGTCTGTTCCCGTTTAGTATCTAATCATGTGCTGATGTTAGAGCCACATCTATTGTCGCACCTGCCTTGACATGTTCTTGGAATTCCCTCCATGCACAAAATGTCAGATGGTGGTAATCACTCCGTTCATGTTGAGCGAACCCTGCATCCTTGTCAGTGGCCATTTTCCATTGGCGATAACCAGTATATGTGTATGTGTTCTCTGGTGGCCTTTTGTTTGGTACTGGAAACATTCTGCAACAGAAGCAGAATGCTGAATCATGGCTCACAGAATATTCCAACCATATGTGTGTATCATACCAGGCAGACAGAAATGAACGCCATTTTGTCCCAAAAGTCTTGATGGGAATGCTACATTGGGTTGTGTTGGGGCTTCTCTCCTTCCACTACTAATATCAGATGGTCCTGGATTGTGTTGAGTATCTCCTCCATGGTCTGGGTTGGCGATTACTGTCAATGTGTCAAGTTGTTGAGTCACTTTCATTATCTGATGAATCACTGCATTTAACATACGCTGGTACATTTGCCGAATTATCCCAATGTACACACGGCTGTAGACTTCAAAGATAATGGAACAGTTCAACTACCAAATTTGAAAGATTGTGACACTGAAAAGTTACAGTCTATCAACACAATATTGAAACAAATATGTGTTATCCATCTGTCAATGCTATAAATTGCACATGAAAAAAATAAACAGGTGGATAAAATAATGCCATCCAGTCTCAGAGTGATTGACATTTAGCTCTTACTGGTGGTGGGAAATGGGCGTGAATGTTTTTATTTCGAATTTGTTTGGACGTGCGTTAATTTCACATTAATCACTTGCATAATCAGAAGCATAAGACAATGTTAATGGTTTAATTAATTTAATCTGAAAATGATAATCCAAGTAAATGTTTTAAAATACCCAAGTATAATTCCGCAAAACTAAATTTCTAGTAGGGGACACCTGGGGGGCACATCTGTTCAGTGGAGGGGCACATGCCCCCGTGCCCCCATAGCTACGCCACTGGTACTGATGACAAGTAGGCAATCTTGGATCACCTGAAATGTATTGTACACATTAGATATGTGCCCCAATGTCATAATAACTCGTATACTTGCGTAGCATGATGATGATGATTGAGCTTATTTACCCTCGACTCCGGCGGACCATATGGGCGTGCGTAGTATTATATGGATTGTGCAATATATACACACACATATATATATAATGACTCGTACACATACATAGCATTATATGGATTGGGCAATACATACATATATATAATGACTCGTACACCTACATATCATTATATGGATTGGGCAATACATACATATATATAATGACTCGTACACCTGCATAGCATTATATGGATTGGGCAATACATACATATATATATAATGACTCGTATACCTACATAGCATTATATGGATTGGGCAATACTGATTGTATATATGTATGTGGCCTATATAGGTATTTAATACATTGTGTTGTGGAAGGGTTATATTCTCTGCACGTAGCTTCGTAGTCTCATACCTGGAAATAATTTCGTTTCTACTTGGAAACATTTTAATTACTGATCGAGGTGTGCATCAATTTCAGCAGCAGAAAAACCCGGTCGGTGTCCACGACGGCGGCGATTTCAATGTGGTACATGTGTGGACCGATGTACCAGCGAGTCCAGTTGCCCCGGGTTACAGAAGTGTTGCAGTAATGGGTGTGGCAATACATGTACCCGACCCATAAGACGTGGTGAGAATTTAACTATTTCATTGTTTTAGCATGTCGTAACCACATGAAAATTGCCATTCAGATATCAATACTTGACAATCTTTATTTACAATACTATTTCCGGTAGGTGAAAATCCCTGTTCTTTTCGACAAGACGTCATCAGGAGTTGGAATTATCGCGAGTAATTAAAGAATAATATATGACTTAACGTTACCCCACCCACCTACCGATAGTGCGTCATGCAAAATAAATTAAATACCCTCTTGGCATCGCTATAAGCACGCATCGATAAACAAAACTCGTGCGGTCAGCATGTACTCTTAGACAAGTGTCATGGTATCGATAGACCACACTTGTGCGGTTAGCATGTACTCTTAGACAAATAGCATGGTATCGATAGACCAAACTGGTGCGATTAAATTGTAAAGTTAAACTTTATTTATTTTACAACGATTGAGAAAACAAACTTTAAGAATTTATATAAATCACTCTCGTTGGCACGGATGAAAGTGTAAATATGTTGTAATTCGCGTGAAAGAAAACCGGAGAAAACCCACCTGTCCGAGCTGGCGATCACTGTACCACCCCACATACTTCCCAGTCCGAGTTCTTTCAATGAAATTGGCCGTAAGTTAATGGGTGATATAAATATATGATGGTTGTGTTTTGCGAAGATATTTTTAATATATCTATAAGGAAGTTATGTGTTTGATTTACATTTTGCAAAGTGTTCACAGGCAATAGTTCACACAACCTGACCTGCTTCAGCGCTGTGGGGAAATGTGTGTTCATATAATACTTACAAAGACATAGAACAAAGCTAAGCGGCTTTATCACACATAATATACTGAAAGGCGAGAACTAATGCTGTAATACTGTATACTTGTGTCGTGATATCTTCTATCGGTAGCTTTCATTGCTTCACTTCTTTCATTTATTCACGTGATACACATAACTCTCTGAAAGCATCCCTCTAACATAGCATTGTTCGCATCATTTCCGTTACTATATGTAAGCAATATAGAAGTTTAGTCTGGTAGCAGTGTATTGCTATACATGCGTAAATATCATTATAAATAATAATAATAAAGACTTTATTGTACGAGAGAACTCATTATATTGTAGCAAAAGCTAATCTACCATTCCTCGAGGTTATAAAGCGTTACTCCTATCTCAAACTCATTCTCAAGCTTCTGATTGGTTCAGCTGACAGTACAACTCAGAATCAACCAACTACACCATTAGAGCTTGAGCTTGAGATCTTAGAAACGTGTTATAACCATGGCTACATGAGACCCTCAACATATATACAAATCAAATGCAATCAAAAGTTACGTATATATGTCAAATCTGCACACTGGAATTAAATAGTAATATTAAAGCTGAAAAGTAGAAAAACTATATATAATATCATATGAACTATAATGATATATGGAATATATGTCTAGTAGACTGGAAAACGGGAATAATACAATGTATGACAATATATATATAACAATGTGCCGATATGACGTATAGGGGTATATTGAAAATATGCATGAGCACGGCTTAAAGGCAGCCATTCACAGAATCTAGTAAATATAGCAATGGTAATGCACACACATGTGTGTACAATATCATCTGAAGTAAAACTAGTAGAATTATGAGATTAGTTTATATTGTTATTGTTCCATCATAAATAGAGAATATTGAACTGTTGGATAGTTGGAGTATTCTGCACTGAGTGAGGCAATGCATTCCAGATAGATGATCCTGAAAATGCAAATGTATTACGAAATAATTTGTTTGGTCTTGGTGTGTATAACTGAGGTTGAAATGCATATAACTAACACATGTGTTATCCATAACAGGTCACTGTGATAGAGTTGATTGTCCGTGGTTACACCATATAACTATTCTAACAGGGAACTCCGGGGTTACAACATATAACTATTCTAACAGGGAACTCCGTGGTTACACCAGATAACTATTCTAACAGTGATCTCCCTGGTTACACCATATAACTATTCTAACATGGACCTCCGTGGTTACATCATAAAACTATTCTAACAGGGAACTCCGTGGTTACACCAGATAACTATTCTAACAGTGATCTCCCTGGTTACACCATATAACTATTCTAACATGGACCTCCATGGTTACATCATAAAACTATTCTAACAGGGAACTCCATGGTTACACCATATAACTATTCTAACAATGATCTCCGTGGTTACACCATATAGCTATTCTAACAGGGATCTCCGTGGTTACACCATATAACTATTCTAACAATGATCTCCGTGGTTGCACCAGATAACTATTCTAACAGTGGTCTCCGTGGTTACACCATATAACTATTCTAACAGTGGTCTCCGTGGTTGCACCAGATAACTATTCTAACAGGGATCTCCATGGTTGCACCAGATAACTATTCTAACAGGGATCTCCATGGTTACACCATATAACTATTCTAACAGGGATATCCGTGGTTACACCATATAACTATTCTAACAGGGATATCCGTGGTTACACCAGGTAACTATTCTAACAGGGAACTCCGTGGTTACACCATATAACTATTCTAACAGGGAACTCCGTGGTTACACCATATAACTATTCTAACAGGGAACTCCATGGTTACACCAGATAACTATTATAACAGGGAACTCCATGGTTACACCAGATAACTATTCTAACAGGGAACTCCGTGGTTACACCAAATAACTATTCTAACAGGGATCTCCGTTGTTGCGGTCGTTGATTTCAAATCACCTACCTTTCATCGCTCTAGATTCAAATCCCATTATGAGTGAATGTCGAAATATTTCACGTGAGGAAGCTGTCGGTGAGATTGCTTGTGCTGTTCTGTTGTGCTACACAGGTGTCCGTACCTGAAATACTGCTCGGTTGAGGACCCGGGTACTTCCTCCATCAATAATAACCGTAAAGCCAACATATGACCTCAGCTGCATGTGCCACTTAACATCCCATCAAAAAACAAACAAAAAAACAAACTGAACTTTTTTTATACTTTATTTATTATTAAGTTTTAACAACTTATATTAATCACTCTCGTTGGCTCGGATGAAAGCGTACATGTGGTCATTCATGTGGGAGGAAGCCGGAGTACCCGGAGAAAAAAACATTGTGCGAGACCCTACACACCACCAGACCAGTGCTGTCCAATGTGCCGACCTACAATATATTAAAGCCGTGTTAGCAACAAATCCACTACTGACACCTTATATTAAAATAACACCACAATACCGCTATGTTAGGATAGCCACTAGTCGAACAAATGATATAGATTATAAAGTACTCCGTTAGAATGTCACTACCTACGTCCTTATGTTCTGCATAAACTTCTTTATGTTTTGTACATACTTCATTATGTTAAATGTACATGTAAACGTCAATATGTTTGGCATTAAGTTTAAAACAAACTGTCATTATGTTCGGTACTCCGTTAGAATAGTGTTGTTCAGTGGTCAGGAAGATATAATTGTGTATATATATATATATATATATATATATATGTATGCAAACATCTTTGTATTCTGTACAAACTTCATTATGTTCAATGCAAACGTCTTTATGTTTGGTATTATCTTAAAAAACGGCATTGATGTTCGGTACAGACATGTCGGTACAAACGTTATTATATTCGATACAAACTCCACATAGATGATGTGAATACCACTGTAACCTATCATCACTGATGGTCACCAGATTCGAGAAGGCCGAGTCTCATTTATTTGAAAAGGTTGGCAGTTTCGTACGGATGTTTGTGCAACAAGTACTGGGTACCCGCTGGAGCCTGCCCATGAAATGAGTTGTTATGTAAACTGCCCGCGGGCGATATAGCCCATAATGGTGGTGATGCAGGCGCAAAACACGAATGAACAAACACAAATTATGTTTGCATAAATATATTAGAAAAGGCTATTGTCCCCAGTATTGAATAAACTAATGGTTGTGCTGCCATAGTAAATATTCGTGATGCAGTATCCCATAATTGTGTAGAACAGCGTAGGGGTTGGTGGGTTACCACACTGCTTCAGACATATTTGAGAATGATCGGGTTGAGGTACGACACTACTACTACTACAACAACTACTACTACTACTACTATGGAACAGGTGGGAATCACCGCTACGTAAATAGAACAAGAAATGAACTGGTACGAAATTAATATCTTATACTACTCTTCCACGTTGTACTGTCCCACTAGCCATTAAATAGACATAGGTCTGCTTTAATGTCGGAGTTCGCTAATAATCCCTACCTCCGTATATCTACCTACTATTAGCCCACGATTAATTCCTTAATTTATGATTATGTGAGTACCATACCAGGGTCTTCTCAAGGATGATTAAGTAAGTGGGTAGCGCCTATATACTTCTAGTCCGCCGCCGTGGTTAAATGGTTACGGTCGCTGACTTGTATACCACTTTAACCTATCATAACTGATGGCCATGGATTCGACCCCCGCTCAGAGAATGTGCTCTTTACATGAAATGGTTGGTGTACCAAGTACCAGGTAAACACTGGAGCCTGTCCACGATGATGTTGTTATTTAAACTGCACGTTGGTCATATGTGCAACCGGTAGCGACGTTAAATAAACTTAAATATCAATAATATATTAATAAAATTATATAGTGTGTACACCCGATCGTTCAAACTGCAAATCATTTATTATAGTATTTATATGGGTTTTTTTCTGTTTGCACTCGCATTACGCTGGGTACCAGCGACACGGAAGTTTAGATAGTGCGAGGTGTGCATACCTACATGTAGGAAGTTATAAACTTATTTCAACTCATTTAAACAAATTAACGAGTATGGAACTTCAGAGTGTGTTACTTTTGTATGGATTATGTTATTCACTTGGTAATATTTTCATATTTGATATTTCATGTTGTAAGATAATGGACCATAGTTTGATATTTGTCCCTTTCCCCATATTATAACTTAGTGAAATCAGACCGACATACCTGGTTAAATATGTTGCTATTTAATAACGGCCATCGATCCATATGATTTACTTCTTGATAATCTGACATAAACACGACTTCTATAGAAGAGCGGAGATGCGGTAGGCTCTATTACCTACCATTTCATCAACCGTTGTTGTTTTTTGTAACATCAACGACGGATCCTCCGTGACCTAGTGGTTACGGTCGTTGCCTCCAATTCACTTGCGCCTCAGCCATGCAGGTTGGAATACAACTTACGTGTCGAAGTATTCCATGTAATGATGCTATCTTGCTAAAGGTCTGTCATTGTTATCTTGATCCGCGGTCGTGTCTGAAATACTGCCATAATTGGCTTCCGCTGTCTCCACAACCAATAACAGTCGCAGAGACGCCAACCTAACCTGTAATTAAACTAACCTTTATTTATTTTACAACGATTACGAAGCAAGTTATAACATCTTATATTAATCACTCTCGTTGGCGCAGATGAATGCGTATATGTGGTCTTTAGTGTGGGAGGAAACCGGAGTACCCGGAGAAAACCCACTTGTCAGATATGGTGGCCACCGTACTATCTCACATACTACACGGTTCGAAGATCGAACCCGGGTTGCATTGGTGAAAAGCGACTTAACCTGTCGGTGCGACTTGTAGTTAAAAAGCAAACATACATCAACATTCCCGGCAAGGCTTACTTCCGGAAACGACGGCTGTATTGATAAGTTATTATCATTGAAATAGTATTTATTTATTTATTATACCATATTTATATAGCGCCTTTATCATATAAAAATTATACGTTCAAAAGCGCTTTACATGTTCATGTAACAATTAACACATATAGAATAAAAAGTACAAAAATAGAAGTCAAGTGGTAAAAGTACAGATAAACCTTATACTTAAAATAATGATTGCAATTTACAGATAAAGTTTAAGAACAAATACAAAAGGACATAATAATAAAACAAAAAGTATTTCAACATTACAATATGAAGTAAAATAAATCTATTTTACATAGATAAACAAGTCATTTTAGCAGTGATAAAAAACATGTATATCCGAAATTAAATAAGTGTAGTTACAAATCCAAAATAATTAATAATATGTTATATACACACAGTCACTTTATGCACGTCCAGAGTATTGTCGAACATTAATCTCCATGTGCTTGCACAAAAAAGTGAGTTTTCAATGATCTTTTGAATAAACACAATGTCTCAGAGTCTCTTATTCCTGGTGGTAACGCATTCCATAATTTCGGCGCAGCTGTTCCGAAACTCCTGTCTCCGTATGTTACTGTTCGATTTGTTGGTGTCACGAGTCGAAGTGAGCTATTCTTTGATCTTAAGTTTCGTGTTGGTTGATATACACTCATGAGGTTAGTGATATACTTCGGTGCCTGATGATGTAGTGCTTTGTAGGTCAGAGTAAGGATCTTGTACTGGACCCTGTATTGTATTGGCAGCCAATGGAGCTCCTTCAGGATTGGAGACACGTGATCGTATCGGGACGTTTTTGTAATTAGGCGCGCTGCTGTATTCTGGACGTTCTGTAATTTGTTCAGAATTGTATTTGGTACCCCAGTCAGCAGCATATTACAATAGTCTAACCGTGATGTAACTAATGAGTTGACTAGAGTTTTTGTTGCATCAGCTGTTAGGAATTTTCTAATAAGACCGATTTGCCGTATTTGGCCATAGCAGGACCTGCAGACAGAGTTGACATGCTGCTCCATGTTCAGCCTTGAGTCGAGCATTGCCCCAAGGTTTCTAACACATGAAGATTGTTCAACTGTGGAGTTTCCAACAGTTACTGACATGTTTTCAATCATTTTGGCATTTTGGTTTGAAGCGAAAACGATAACTTCTGTTTTGTCAGAGTTCAATTTTAGCATATTGCTATGCACCCAAGATACAATTTCCTGAAGACAGCTTTCAATGCGGTGTATTGTTTCTGTTTGACATAGATTGTCTGTTGGTTTGAAAGATAGGTATAGCTGTGAATCGTCAGCATAGAAATGAAGTCCATGCGCTTTTGCAAATAGAACCAACCGGGTTTGTATACATTGTATACAATTTGCGTAAAAGTATGCGGAAGTTACTTGGAAGAATCTAGGATTAGCTGTTTAGTTCCTGTCATGTTAACTGTCATGAATATAGAAGAATATTTGTCTCTAAAATAGCAGAGTTGGTGGGGATTGGTATACAAGTTTATTAATAACCAATTATTGCAAAGCTTCCTTCAATGTTCATGAATGGACACGGGACACATCGCTCACTTCCGTCTCAGGCGTACATGCAGAGTATCCCAGACACAAGTCCGTTACATCCCACTCTAAGCATGATCATATAGCAATTGAAACTTCTATAAATCCATGCGCGAAGCTTAAGTATTGTATGTATTATGACAAGCTATATACGACATAAAACTACAATGTACTCTTAAGAACATACTATGATATTCTCCTCTACTAACATGTCACTACTCTAATATGTGTACAACTAAAATCACAGTACCTCTACTATTTCACATAATAAAGTCCACCATGTAATTATTAAAAGAAATAGTTTCAAATACATATTATGGCGTATCCACATTTGTAATTTATTTGTTTCGACAACAATAATGAAATAATAGAACAATTATATCAAAATATTTCAAATATATATATATCACTATCAAATTTCTTGATCCACTATTGTTGTCTTTGTTCCTTTATCAGCATCATCTACAGCAGTAGTTGATTGAAATTAAAATAATTAACGCGAATTTGCAAAAAATGCAACCCGGGTTCGATCCTCGGACCGGGAAGTATGTGAGATGGTACGGTGGTCGCCATATTGGACATTTAGCATTCTGTAGCATTCTGTAGCATTCTGTCAAAACAAGCAAACTGGCTTAGAATTAACATTAACAATGGTTTCAAAATATCTATGTTCGTCATCTCCCCAATCACATGGTGTTTTCGTGTCCCCGACCTTTTGGGAAGCCTTGTTGGTAGGATGGATGGTAGTAGTTGCTTTACAATTATATGTCGAGTAGTACGGGATTTCAAACTACTTATCTGTCCACAAACGCAATACTTTGACAGTCTTCTAGCCACTTCGTATCAGCATGTTGTAGCTCTGTAATGGTTAATGTATATCGATTTCTTCTCTATATCGGCTCTGCAGTTGTGGAACTACCTAAGTATGTCCATTGTAACTGGAAGGAACTTTCTGTAATTGCTGTATTTGGTTATATCTATTACCTTGGGAATACTTTCTTGCAATTGACTGGACAGTTGAGCCGGTTGTACTGATAATTTTGACACTTCATCTCTTTGATTGATACATATTTGGCTAACATTTGATGAACTTGACGTAACTGTGTGCACTGTTTGGACAATGTAGGAAAAAACGTTAATTTCTTGGTTTTGTTAACTTTTGCCACGTAGGCTGTACATTTTGCAATACATGCTTGTCCCAGTAGTATAAAGCATGAATACATACTTTTACTTTACTCAATGTTTGTGCCAATAATGTCTGTGTTTTGTCTGTATGTTTGAAAATTGAAATTGATGATATCAGTCATGTTGGCTTCTGATGTAAATGTATGTTTCCACAACGTTTGACTAATGGAGAAACGTTTATTCATTTGAGAAGTGAATGCATGAATTCGTTTAATTTAAGCACTGTATGACTAAGGAAGAAATAGAAATACATGAATTTTGTCAATGAAATACAGAGATATACCGCTTGCTTATTTGTTGAAAATACAACTTCTTGCTCTGTTTGGCCAATGGAGGAACGTTCCACCATTTAAGAAATATAGAGATATACCGCTTGCTTATTTGTTGAAAAGACAACTTCTTGCTCTGTTTGGCCAATGGAGGAATGTTCCACCATTTAAGAAATACAGAGATATACCGCTTGCTTATTTGTTGAAAATACAACTTCTTGCTCTGTTTGGCCAATGGAGGAATGTTCCACCATTTAAGAAATACAGAGATATACCGCTTGCTTATTTGTTGAAAAGACAACTTCTTGAACTGTTTGGCCAATGGAGGAACGTTCTACCCTTTAAGAAATACTGAGATGCCAATTGCTTATTTGTTCAAAATGCAATTTCTTGCAATGGATGGCCAATACTGGACCGTTCCACCCATCAGTAATACAGAGATATACCAATTGCTTTATTGTTCAACATGCAATTTCTAACACTGGTGACCAAGGGAGGAACCTTCCACCCTTTAAGAAATATAGAGATATACCAATTGCTTATTTGTTATAGATAGCTGTTTTTATGCGATATTTAGTGTGGAAAATAGTGCATTAATTTTCACACTTTAAGCCTAATTGCGAAATAAATTAGCTACTTTAGCTCAACTATTTGTTGTGTATTCAATACTACCCCTCACTTTGTAGAGTCTTTATTTGGTAGCCTGAAAATGTTCTCTGTACTATGTGGCATAAATAGGCCGATATGTGTCCTAAAAACGGGATTTGGTGGACAATCCGTTTTATAATGGATCCTGTTAAATATAATATATCAACATCCTTTAGGTTGCAGACACCCCACACCTCAGAACCATATACCATAATAGGTACAATCATTGTATCAAACAACGTAAGTTTAGTCTTAACATCCATGTATATCGAATAATGACAATAAATTGTGATAAGCTCTTAATGCTTCATCCAGTAAACATTTTATAGCACCAGTTAAAGTTCCTGTATATGTAAACTTAATACCACTATATTTAAAGCTATCAACAATATATATTTGTTTACATTGATATAAAAGATAACATTTATATATGATTCTGTTTACGCTTTTCAAATATACAAATGTTTGTTTTATTTACCATTAATATTATGCCCCATTTCACAGAATACTGGTAAATACTATCAATTTGAGATTGTAGACTCCTAGCATCTGTAATTGGAAGGGTCATTTTTATCTCCCTGTTTGTACAATGGAACAATGATTCCCTTGATCCATGCCTCTGGATAAGTACATGTATCAAATATGTGATTAAATATCAGGCATAATATGGTGATATAAAATTATTCGAGTCAATAAAGAAATCAGATACATTTTTATCATAATCATAATCTATAACGATTTAACATGGACATAGTTGTTTGTACTTCTTCTACAGTGATCGTTTTGTCTAATTGCCAACATTGACCTATTGCTATTTAAACCTTCAGAAAGATATGCATCGTTTGAACTATTAGAAACATGTTTTACACAATCGTCTAAGCGAATGTCACTAGCATAATTACTAGCTTGTTTATATTTATTTAAATATTTCCATAATTTACGTCGTTAGTTTTTCCTTAAACTTGACAATGTCTGCTTCTCTTTATAATATAATTTCCATTTAACACATTGTTTGGTTTTAACAAAGTTTCTTCTGCAAAACAAAAATATTTAGTTTATATTCTTACAATTTCCTTTTAGATTACAAAAATACAGTTTTATTTTGACGGTATTCGTAGTTAAACCATAATAATTTACATTTTTATACTTTAATTTGGTTGAATATGTTTTACCAAAACATTTAAATGAAACATCATAGATTGTATTAGAGAATTCATGAATACATTGGTAGATAGATAGATAGATATTTATTTTTCCTCCAATATTTGAAGATTACAACATATTTACAAATATATCAACATAAACATGCATAATTATATATAAATATACAAATTACATTATTTTCATATGTTAGAGGAGCTGTAAGAACAGCTGACTTCGCTCACCTAAGCATGTGATCATAATCGTCGTATCAAAAGTGGGAAAATAAGTAATAACAAGAGCCATAAGTAAATAAATAGTTAAAGAATGTGGTGCGGATAAAGAATGAGCACACAAAAAAAACAATACAAAAAAAACAAACAAGCAAACTCGCCTATTACATTGCTCATATGGTGATTGCTTAATGAAATCAACATAGTATTGTTTATCACAAATATCAAACCAGATCACGACCAACGTCTTGTAAAGTTCATAGTTACTAGGACAGTGACATATTGTGTATTCAATAATGTTTTCGCAAAAGAAAGAACATTTGCAACAATTTCTCGGAAAAGACCTAGATACCATGATACTCATAATAATCACAGCTTTTTTACAAAATGGTATGAGCTCTTGCCTTTTCCTACATACCGACCAGAGATAACAAGGGTTGTTTAAGCTAAAGTGACCACTTAACACTTGCATTTCACTTAAAGAGCACATGCGGTTTAGTCTTTGACCATTGTTAACAACATTGACGTGTTGGTACACTATTCTCTTCCAAGTTAGCTTTACGGGAAATGATCCAGTTTCAATATAGGTTTGAAGGAAACATTCTAAACCGTATCTACGTAACGCTCGGTAGATGACTGCAATGAATCCGGAATATTGTGATTCTCCGTTCATATACCGAACCAGTCTGTTTGTGAACACTTGTTTTGCCAAATAACGACTCGGTAATCTGCACAGTTGACCAAAGAAATGCAATTTGCGTGTGTCAATAATTCCTTCAATGCTGTCTAAATTAAATGCACACAATGAAACATCAGTACTTGTTTTTAAATTTTGTGCGAATTTTATGACAAACCGATGGGCCATTTCCAGCATTGACATATCTGACCTTGCGATAACAGACCATAACTCACACCCATATAGTGCCTTTGGCAACACTACTGATGAGTACATAATTCGCGTTGAGATTGGATTTAAAGAGTTAGGATGTAGTCCACTGTTAAGGATGCTCAGAAATGTTCCCCGTAACTTATTACATGCTTCATGTATCATCTTGCCGGTGGAAATGTGTTTGTCACAAACTATGCCTAATGTGTGTAGTCCTGTGCCTCTGCAATTACTTGGTTACCCAGTTTCCAGTTTCTAACTGATCGACTTGCCTCCGACTCGTTGAAGACAATAACAGCACATTTATCACAGTTATATTCATATCTCCATTAATATCAACTTCTCCCATCGATAACTATTTGGTTACATCATCCAATATCGATTTCCTGGTAATTGGCAAATTTACGAAATAATTAGTTTTTGAAGTGTCCCATACAATTGTATCAACATTACAACACTCTATTATATGTATAACATCAGCGCGTTTCAAAGAAAATTCAATTGGACAATGATCTGAGAATTCAGATATCAGAATACTTTTGGGAAGAAAAAAGTAAGAACATCTCGCAGACACCGGAAATATTCTCGGACCTGGTTTGTATGCACCCACATACATTTGGAGGCATATAGTTGTCATTCTGTTTGTCTGAAATGAAAACGTGCAATAGGCACCGTGCGTATAAGTTCCCAAACGTTTCAGTCATGGCATGGTACTTATTGCATGGCTGCTCATTAAGCTCCTCCCATTCAGTTGTAGCAGTAATTAGCATAATGGAAGTATCTGCAATAGCATAGTGTATATTCAAAGTTAGGTAAGACTTACAATTTCCCATAAGAACATCTAAATTATTCGTTATAATTGCTTCTCATGTGGACATGTTGGATTGATAATAATACCATGTAAGCACCACATATTATATCACAACTCCATATTCGTCAGTCCACACTATTTCCTTGCTCATTTGCTGCCGAGATGACACAGTTGATGCTAATTGAGATATGTCCCCGTTCCTGCAAGCCTTTCCGGACACCGTGCACTTATGTATATTCCTTATCGGATGTGAATCGCAACTGTGACAACGCTTTAACAATCCCATGTGTCTATTTAGCCTGACGGGAACATATGCAAGGTTGGCTAATATTAGAGGAAAACACACCTGATTGAAATACTAACATAAGTATGTCAATCTTATCTTCAAACGCCTTGTTGACAACATTTCCATAAACACTAAAATGAGTAACGTTAAGAGACAAATCATCAATGATGCACCTAGTTCTTGGAACTATGCCGCAACGCTACCTAATTGATTTATGAGTCCACTAAAACTAGTTGGTAAGAAGATATATACCACTTCCAATTAGTGTGTACACATCCTCTCGATTATTAAATGGCACTATTCAGAAACACCGATAGATACGGATGCCTTCTATAACCAATCCATTTACATGTGTTGATGACCCAGGTCCAGATCAATGTTTTGTTTTTAAAGGATTATCATTGTGTGATATGACAAGTATGTCATGTAGCAGTCTGCTAGTGATGAACTTCATGGCGGAGGTTTGCACTCAACTGAATTCCTTATAGATTTGTGTTATATGTTTTAGAAAGCACTACATCACATAATTTGTTTTATTGCATTTTGATCCATTTTGTTAGATATAATCACACAACTTGTGAATCATTAATAATGCGTATGATCTATATATACTTTATTTTACGAAGGCTGTTCATAGGCAAATATTTACATTGCTGTTGCATTTCCTTCGATGAAAGTATGTGCCCTGATTTTATACATTTTCGTATGAGGGTTCCCAACTTATGATATGCAGCTGACATGCACATTCGAAGTTACGGACATACTCATTCGCAGTGTTAGGCAGTGCTAGGCAGTGTTCTTCGTGAGGAAAGACGTGCCTTACAGCATACGATGTACCAGGGATGATTTATTTACCTGTTCCGGCAAGTTGCAAGTGAGGACTATTTAAATGCAAAGTGTGCTATCTTGTCCTTTGTTTCATTGAAAATAATAATTAATGTAAATTAAAGTAATGAATCGCGTGTTAATAGTTTCCATCGGTGTATGAACTACATAATGTAGCCGTAGGGCCCTATTTCATCCGCTAGCAATAATAACACACCATACGAAACATTGCAAAAAACTAATAACTCTTGTCAGTGCCTCATATTTTTGATGACATAAGCGTGTTTTGTTATCGGATATGTTTTTGAAACCGTAAGTTCATTTTACTTGACTAGAAATGATATTTAAATGTCTTAGGATGTAATAACCATGTTGGTGGGGTGGGGAAGGGAAGAGTATGCACAGGACGCCTGCGTTACTTAATAACATTGTAATTTGTAAAAGTGGTTTACCTTTAACAACCATCACATTGATAGATGCATAGTGTTTCCTATTATTGTAACCTCTCTGGTTCTCGGAAGTCTTTATACGTATGTGGGTGCCATCTACACAACCAAGTACTCTGGGAAATCCAGTCTGTTGGTAAAATCCTTGTTTGTTCATGTCCTTTATTTACGGAGAAAATTATTTAATGAAGTAATTCTTGATGCTACAAATTGCCTCAGTCACCTCTTCAATTGTCCGAGACACAGTTGATTTGTGACGCACTACTGTGTCCCCAATCACATGCATGAAGGACCATGAGGCATAGTACCTCACCAGCCACCATCACCTGTTCTAGAACGTGCATGTAATGTGATCGGTATGTCTTACTATTCAGATTATCAAACAACAGATCGGTGATAAAATTGATACCATCGGAAGAACATCTATATCGGGCATGCATCTCATTATCGTCCAGATCTTTATAGGAATTATTCCCCACCAAAACAACACCAAACCACAAAACAACAACAACAACAACCCAAAAACCAACCAACAAACCCAACAAAACAACAAAAACACAACAAACAAAAAAACAACCAACAACAACACCACAAAACACAAACAACCCAAACAAAAACCAAACAACAACACCAAAAAAATATTAAATGAGCATACGACCCCATCACAGTGTTGTACACAAATGCACACTTATCTGTAGATTTGAGTGAGTTTGCACTATTCTATTCTATTCAATTATCATCTATGCTAATAAAAACAACGAATTAAAAATTGGTCCCCAAACATTATCTAGCATGTTTGACAGTGTATTCGTAAAAATATAGTTTGTATTTCAGGTTCTATCACACTTAACATGCCAACAGCGGGTAACTGTGGAGACGATACTGTTCTTACATGTCAGGTTACAAACACCTTTGAATGATGGAGTTGGATTGCCGATGATGTACCACTTATTTCAAATGGGAACATTGTAGACCCCAATACAGTGGATAAATATACTGCTACTAAAGGATCAACTTCTCATACATTGACGATACACAATACAGACATTATATTGGATGCACAGCAATATAAATGTTCCGCCGGATTTGATCAAAGTACAATACTTCCTCTAACAGTAGAATGTAAGTATTATCTATGTATATATTAATTGGCCTATGCTAAATTGTATTTGAAGAATATGTTCGGCTGTTATGCCCACCCATGCATCGCTATTGGTGTATATGTCACGCACATTTATTCGTGATAGCACAGCGATACCGCGTTCGCTTCGGGTGTGAGGATCCCGGAGTTCGCTTAAACGTGAGTATTCCTTTGTTCTCTATAGCCACATAAACATAAGTGTGTGTGTTTGTTTATTTATCGTCGCTACCGGTTGCCCATATGAGCACCGCCTCCTGAATAGATTAATCATTTTAGATTGGTGTTGATTTTGTTGACGCCAGTAGATACATCGAATGTGTGCATGAGAGCAATGTCACCGCTTAAAGCCACATTTTAACCCTAACCATAGACCGTAATTTGAAGTTCTGCACATTACGCAGTATAGTATAGAACGTATGTCTTAACACTGCCAAAAGTACACTATTGATCGTGGAGCAATATATCGGTGTGTCATTCATGATTACGAAGGCACGGAATTTTCTTAACGGGAAAATATTGGGGTGTCAATTCTAGGCAGGACATCGCAGGGTGAACATCGACAATGACCGCCATTTAAATTAGCATGCATGTTCAATGTATTTTTTCATTGGAGACCATTTCGATATGTCAGTTTTATATATGAAGAAAGATACATCTACATAATATTGAAATTTATATATAGAGAAGACCTATTGTTCCTGGGTTGTTGTTACAGTTTTCCATAGTTATTTCCATACATTTTATGCATTTTTATCTCTGGTTTTTACACTTTTGGCAATAACATCCTCAAAAATGGTGGAGAAGTTATAGCATCAATTGGATGTGTATATGTATACGTCATTTATATGTACTATTGTATATGCACATATGTTTATATTAAACATGCTTGTAAATTTACGCCAGATCGAATGTCTATTTCACTAGCGTGAATCTCGCTCACTGCAAAGGTGTGTTTATTTTTTGTGTGGATGTACGTTAAGACGCCTATTGTCCATAAGGGGTTTGAGGGCTAATAATAGGCTAATAATTAGCCCATAACCCTATAATGACTATTTTTCTATTGAAAAGTTAGCCAATGTTATGGTATTTATACAAACAATGCCAATACACATTAAATATTATGTGCTCAACAACCATGCATATAAAATGATCCTGATATAGTTATAGGGAAATAATAGGGAATCGATCCCAAGATTTTCGCCTGTAACATGCACGAGCACCAAATTCCATATAGTCTGCATATAAAAAAATCGTCAATTTCCGGTTTGTTAACGGGAATCCCGTCTACTACAGTTGAGGAGATATGCAAACAAGGCTGTGTTCTTTTTGTTCTGCACAGAACCGAATGCGACAACATTAAGCAACAAGAAACTATTAGCCGCAAGATACAAAAATATCGATATAAAAACAATCGAAGCTTGAGGCACAACAATACCCTTCTCAGCCCCACCATTTTGAGTAATTTTGTCTCTATATATAGACTATACAGATTGACATCGCTTATTAAAATTGTTGGTTATTAACCGTATTGTAGCCACATTTTAGAAAAAAATGTCGATGTTTGGGTAGAGACAAATACTTTGTAAGTAAACACATTATATTGAATTGGCTAGCAGTGAGTTTGATTGTTAATATTGATGCTTATGGTATTCTCTTGTGTCCAATAGGTTGCGGCGAGTTATTTAATATAAATACGGCAACGCCTGAAAGCGAGCGGAATCATGTATTGATAGCATAGCTAAATCTGAATGATTGAATCCACAGCCTGGGCTAATAGAAGTATTTTCTCCTATAGTGTATACACATGTATGTAAAAAGATGTGTCTTTTGAACAATGTGATAATGTTACTGCTGCTGTTACTGTTCCTACTGTGCAACAAGGATTATGATAGTGTAACATATTTGGATTATTAAAATGAAAGTAGAATTCTGAATGATTTTATAGTATGGAGTTCATTATTTTGATCATATTCATATAATTGTACACTTGATTTCCATAAATACAATAGAATTATAAAGTAAATTAAAAAAATAGAAAAACAATTTACACACTGGGATTCGAACCTTGATCATTGCCCTAGAATACAGGCTCATAAGAACGCTTTCAAACGTCACAAAAGCGTTCGAGCCATACCGACGGTACAATAATGTGGGATTATGCGAAAAATAATCATTAAATATTCTCCCAAATTCAACTTCTAGGTCAACTTCCATACGAAGATTTAAAATTAGATAACATATTGACACTTTCATCTCTATTCACTTTACCGTAAAGCTCGCTTAGACCTCTCTAATAAATGACAACATTTACGTATGGTGATAAGAATATGATTTCTTAACTGACAACTTACCCTGGGTGCTCTAATTTAAAGCAATAACACACACAGTGATAAGAGTGTTTGGGAGTCCATTGTTGAACTGCATGCATAATGATTCCAAACTTCTTTTGTGCAGATATGGGATCTATAAAATAATAAAGATGTTTTTCACAATGATATCATTTATTTATCACATATAAGTTCTCCAAAATACTAAAAGCATAAGATTGTCTTCTAGCTGGCTGGCTATTAAATTTATTTTAAGTCGTCACCGCATAAATGCATTTGGGCAAGTTTTCTAAGAAGATTAAAATATACATCAACTCAAAGTGATGGTGTTGCCTATCGTAATTAGTATACCTAGATGTTTAGAGGGCTATGAGGACTGCTGTAATCTCAGTGTGTTTGGTTTTCATAGAATGTGTGCCAGCGACAGTGTGGGGGTAGACCGGGTGAATAAAATATCCGGTGCATGTATACTTCAAAGATGTCTAAGACTGCATATATTATATATTTATCATATCTACTACGGTTATGTGACGAGAATACATTGTTATATGTGCAATGTTGCATTATACTATAATGCTGTGATCGAAATGCCCAGGGTTGTCATTAACAAATTGTGAAGAAGGTCAAACAGGACTTTGAGGAGGCCAAACTTGTGAGCACCGAAGGTGCGAAGTTCTATTTTTGAAAATAATGGTGCAATATCCTGGCATTTTAGCACATTTTTGTTTCAGTGAATTTACCATGTTTTGCTTAGTTCTCAGAAAAAGTTGTAGTTTTGAATGATTTAGAATCATATATTTCACTGAAATGTTTTTAAATCAATTTATGTTGAATAATTCATTTGAGATCAAATATACATGCACAGGGGGATTCGGTTATATGTGCAATGTTGCATAAGATTGTCTTCTAGCTGGCTGGCTATTAAATTTGATCAAAGTACAATACTTCCTCTAACAGTAGAGTGTAAGTATTATCTATGTATATATTAATTGGCCTATGCTAAATTGTATTTGAAGAATATGTTCAGCTGTTGCACAAGCAGTACTATTGTTGTGTGTGTCACTTTTGGCGTATACTCATTTTCACATGCTCAAACAGTGCTAACCTTAGCTTATGCTAACCCAATGTCCACCAGTCTGTCCGTCCGGACATTCACCCATCCTTACCTATGCTCACAACCAACTACATCAAACGACAATTCTGCAATACCACTTATGCTAAAGGTATGATTGTCCTAAAAAAAAGCAAAATATACCTCTACCAAAAAGCTAACGTATACTTGATCTATCGAGAACTGTAGTTTACGTGGCAAAGAAAATGTGCTAGTCCGGGTGTTCGGACATTTGTCCATCCTTTCGTCCGTACATCATCGAACGACAATTTCTCTCATACAACTATACATACTCCATGCGAACTTTAGATGTTCAGATTACACCTACCAAAATAAATGCTAAAATAAACTTTATCTAACAAAAACGGTGTAACATAATGACTGTTTACAAGATAGTTAGTCAAGGTAATTACAATTAATTAGATTGTGTTTTGGTGAAGCTTAATCCTATCATTTACATATTGTGAAAAAGTGCAGAAACATGTGGTATTAGGTCGCCTGGTGTATTCGCTATTAATGCATGGTTGATTGTGGGAATGCACTAAAGGTGACTGCACTGCAGTATCGATACGTTGTTGTTACATTCTATCTGATGCATCCGCACATGCGTTCGATAAACATGGTTTTGACAGAAGCTTTAAATTGTAGACTCGGGTTAGCTATCGAACCAGTTGTACAAACGAACACGTCCGTGGGAATTGGCAGAAGAGCTGGTAATCAACATTGTCCAACTACCAGATTGTGTGTACCTAAGCGGACATAACATTGGTTTTCATTGGTCACCAATTCTGTAAAATGTAGTTTCATTCGTCGCATTTGGCTCCACCTTGTTGGAAAAGTGGGTGGCCATGTTGTGGGGATATACTATTACACTTGGTGCACAGCACTTTGGTTCTATTACTTAATACTGAACAACCATGCTAGTGGTGTTACATATTATGACTGATTTAATTTGGGTCTTAAAGTAATGCAATGTGTGGAAATAATGGCTAGCTTATCTAGATAGATACACTATGCGATTGTTGTATTTCAATAAGAAATAGCTCGACTACGCTACAACGGCAATGAGGTGTGCTTAAGAATCACGAAACATCATCAACGAATGATCATCGGGTGACTGTCTACAAAAATATATAAAATAGAGATTGTCCCTAAGCAAGTGCCGATCTCGTGCCTTTTTCGTATATAGACGAGACAGAACCTTTAGAAAATCGCATTTCCTGCTGTTTCAAACAAAATAATTAGTTCAGAGAAATGTTTCTTAGATGAAAATACTGCAGCTCCTAATAATACCCAATCGGTGAAAGAAAATTGTTATTTTTCCCAATACGTCTATATAGATCACATACAACATTCTTGGTGGAAAGTGCTGACCCGATTTCGAAATAATTTCCAAACACGTTCCATATATGTACAAAATGGGGGTTTTGGCTCACTTTTCATAAAAAGTGTCACACACAAAAGCACATATTTACACTATGAGCGTTCTGGCACTCTTCACGCTCTGAGGGCTTAACGCCCCCGGGCTGCCCCCAGAGAGGATGAGTGGACTTCAAAAGGGGGTGGCCAGTCGCGGTTGATAGTCCATGGATAGTTCATGGCAGTGGCAGATTACATGCACCAACACTATTAATAACATAAATCTTCCAACAGCCTAATTAGTTTCCGACCCATGGCGGTCCGGAATATTGCGGATGCAACAATCGAGTCCTCCAATAGCATTATCGAGAAATGTATGGCCATCTTTTCATCCCGCCGATTCAGTATCAAATATCTGACATTATATATATATATAATTATATTAATACATTTTGGCAGACATTTTACTCAGATTGTCCTGCGAATATTTATTATATGGAATGTCGCCATTATTATAAGCCCCTTTTAGAGATACAATTACAATATGTATACCTGATGTAAACATATTACAACATGATCGGTTACAACACCTGTGCTCTGATCAAATCCGGTAAGCAAGCATCGTGCGGAAACAGCTGCTGAGGATATTATTGTAAGATTCACCTCGCCAAGATCAGAAAGGGTAGCCGGATTCCAGTGTGCTGCAGGTCTTGTAAGGTGGTTCAGAGCGAGATACAGCAATGTCCAGACTGCAGCAGTCGGGCGAAAGTCCGGCATAAACATATAGGTTTAGAAACAACTGCTAAACACATTATAGTCTAGTATTGACTCAACTTCTCGCATCCCGAACACCCATTTAGAGAAACAAGTGTAAAGAGTATACTAATCTGATAACATGGATGGACATATCGAACAACTGCAGAAATGTCTGACACAATATGGATGAGCCCATTCCATCAACAGAAAAGAAGCGCATGCTACCGGGTAAATATCGATATATCCCCTTCCACGCAAGATTAGGGAGAAAGAGGAAGGCTATTGTTGAGGTGTGTGGCCCCACCCCTCCATCCAAAACGCTTCGGACGAACGATCCATGACTACCAGAAAGAGACCATATGTTCATCCGGAACAGGAACAGTCTAGAAACCTGGTGTTCAAACGGACCCCGTGGATACTACTCAAGAGGCTGACAGATCGATGTCCCCCAGAGCACCATCTTAGTGCAGATGTAAAGGCTTTCATTGAGGGCGTGCACTCACAAATTCATCAAATACTCGTAGAAAATATAGTACAACGTAACTGCTTAAAGTTTCAGTTCACGTTGAAGGTCAATTGTTGCAAAAATAACCCCGAAGGTAGTGAGCTGTACTCATATCATGTGCTCCGCAACAAGTAGGCTGAGGTTTTGCTTACTGGTGTGATCAAACATACACTAGATAATGGTTTCCCTATCATATGGGAGACACTTGAACACTGGACTAAAGAGGGTTCAGGCTGGATGGTTGAAAGTGTGTCACTTCGCCAAATATAAACGGCTGAGAGGAAGCTCTTACATAACGCTAGCTGCACCAGTCGGAAACAAGAAATCAGGCATCAATGTGAAAAACAAAGATGAAAACTGCAGACAGACCGCCAAGTATTCCACCCTGGATGGGCACACCTTTGGAGGAATCGACACCCCAATAACTATCCCGAGAGTCAAAAAATAAAATGAGCTATCCATCAACATCATCTAGCTACTAGTGGGATAAGTGAGTCATTGTCCACAAGTTCAGCATGCAGCCTGATTACATGTCCATAAAATACCTGCTCCTGATTGAGAAGGCATGGAAATTCTACTACGCCTGGGTTAAGAATCTCCTTTATGACAAGAGCAAACACCGAGAACGTAAGCACTTATGTGGGTGCTGCCTCCATGGCTTCTCCAGTGTAGACCTACTTGAGGCTCACAAACAGATTGCCACGGCAGACATCGATGAAAACACTGCACCATGACGCCTGTAGCTACTGCTATGTGGCCATGCGCTATGATGGACATACGCATCCACAAGTATAGCATAGATGATCCGACACGGGGGAATATTTCATAAGAGCAGTCCAAGAAGAGGAGGGTAAAATCAAGGTGATCATAAAATCATGCAGATTGCACTAGAGGACTGGGGGAGTTACTACAACACAGCTACAAGCAGCCAAGTGTGTGAATAGCCTCTCGAGAGTGATAGTGCCATGGGTCATTGCCACATTACAGGATAATTCCATTGAGCTGCTCATAATGCGTGTAATCTAAAGCTTAGGCTGGATCCTAAAACCACAACAATTCATGTGGTCTTTCGCAATATACACGGCTACGATTCTCATCTGTTGATGCATGCCATCTCTGAGGTTGAGGGTAATATATCTCCTTATCCCTGATGCAGCTCCGATTCATCGACAGTACACAGTTCCTGCTGGCATCTCACGACAAGCTAGTATCACCCAACAAACCGGACGCATTTAAGATTACTACTCATTATGAGCCTGGTAGAGAGAGGAGACGACTACTGATGCAGACGGAGATCTACCCCTATGAGTACATGGACTCTCCAGATCATTTCGCAGAGCCCCAGCTCCCACAGAATATGGTATTCTGCAGCAAACGAGTTGACGAACACATCAGCGAGGCTATTTACACGCGCAGCTAGTCTGGAAGGTGTTAGGGTGTCACAATCTGGGAGACTACCACGACCACTACAATCGCACAGACGTTCTCCTATATGTGTTCGAGGCTTTCAGGAATACCTGTCTAACACAGTATTGTCTGAAACCTGCAAACTGTTGTACTAGTCAGGGTCTCTCCTGCGATGCTTTACTCAAGTAAACGAAAATAGAGCTCGAACAGATTACGACCAGCATCTCTTCATAGAGAAAGGTATGCACGGTGGTATCTCTATGGTTTCGAAGCGTCACGCCAAAGCTAATAATCTTAGGTTTGTGTGATATAACACGAATAATGTACTTATATGGCAATAATATATACGCATGGACTATGATGCAATCTTTTCCTACTGGTTGTATCATCCGGCAGACGATCCGGAGGATTATATCCTTGACCTAGACCTGGAGTATCATGAACGTTTGCACGAATCGCAAGCACATATCCGCTAGCGCCTGAATGCATGGTAGTTCTGAAAGAATATCAGCACAAGCTTGCGGCGAAGTCTACACAGGTTGAACAACAGATGCCTAAGCTCCGCAATAAGGAATGTTGTGTACTACACTACCGCAATATACAGTTGTACATGTTCCAGCAGAGCACATGCATGGATGGAGCCATATATTAGGATGAATACAGACCGCAAGTGTCGACTTTGAGAAGGACTAGTACAAGATGGTGAACAACACAGATTTCGGGAAGACAATGGAGAATCTCAGCAATATAGTTAATGTTATGCGTGTGCGTGCAAACGAGAATGATAAACATAGATGCCTGATAGCCAGCCCAGCCTTCGGCACGGGCTAATATCTTCAACGATGAACTTGCCGCATTCCAAAAATACCGCCTGGTGCTCAACCGTCCGGTGTACGTAGGCAGTGATGTCCTAGATTTATGCAAACATCTCATGTACGCCTTCTACTACAACGAGATGAAACTGCAGTGCGGCGAACGCTGACATCTTCTCTACACTACCACAACCAGCCTACTCCTAGATATTCAAACAGAGGATGCATACTAGGATATGGCTGAGCACGCACACCTCTATGGTACATCTGACTATCCGAAGGATCTCCACAACACAATTAATAAGAAGGTGTTGTGTAGGATGAAGGCAGAAGATGCCGGTCGTTCGATCGCGGAGTACGTAGGTATGCGTCCCAAGATGCATTGCGAGTGCAGCTATTGATTGTTTACCTCAACGGAAACTACATCACACCATCTGCAGGAATGATCCCTTGTTTAATTAGCATAGCTTTAGTCGCCATGGCGAAGGACACATCAAGTACTACCATACCGCCGTCATAACCGTTATGTGTTGCCACCTTGAATGCTATCTTTCCCAAGCATGAGTATCCCATCACTAGGCCAGATACTACACAGCTGAATGATATGGCGCAATGGCCAATATCTGTCCGTCGGTAGACATGTTTACTATTGCATGATGAACGGATCGTTTAAATGGGCCGTATGGGATGGTGTCGGAACGGCGTGCCTATGCGACACTGGGTTAGGCTGTCGTTATGATGCAATCCATATGGCGCATGCAAGCCCAAGTCCACCAATGACACACGTGGTCATTCGCCACCAACCGACTGGGCTGTAGTATCATCATTGTTGTTCCTTCGGAACATTTGGGACTGTGGTTGTTCCTCCGTTAGTTCCAAAATAATCAAAACTGTAGCTTCCGTAGCATTTCGGTATTGTAATGCGGATTTAGCTGAATCGAGCTCGTCAAGCAATTTATGGTGTCTAGTTGTTCTAGCTTCAGTCCTTGCATGTCCTACTGCTTGTTGTTAGTGCCCTTCAGTCGTTTCGATATAGTCCGTGTCATGTTGACAGTCACTCTCTCCGGAGTGGACATATTCTTGTTTCATCAATTATTGGAGATATATGTCCAAATTAACAATACTAAACTGTGGTTAACGTAGTAGTTACTTGTGCTAGATACATGCCATACGTGTGATGTAGTTCGCACGTAACAGAACGTGTGAAACAAACGGGTCAGTTGCGAGGTAGGCAACCAATTTCGGTTGGCTTTTAGGTTGTATTTGTAAATACATACGTGCCACGGCTGTGCAGAACTGAATGGCAATGTAAGGTTTTTTTCCATTGCTGCCCCGAGCCTCGCTTTATACCGGCTATATAGTTGTTCACGTCTGTCATATTATCAACCTGGTCTGCTGTGAAGTATCGCGCTAAATAGTGTGCCGTCTGTCCCCCTGCAGCTAGAGCTACACGCCGCTGACGTCGGTTGTCCGAATCGGGTTGTCGAAGTTTGCTATATCCGGATTTAATACATGTAGTTGCATCTTTAGAAACTGTTGTGTCAGGATCTTCCACAAACTGTTCAAGAAGTTCCTCACAGTTTATGATAATAGTATTAACTTTAAACATGACTATCCATACTTGTTAGTTTAATATACTACCAGGCACATAAGGTACATATAATATAATTTGTGGTCTGACTGATCAGAACTAATGCTTCCCATAGTATCAACTGATAACTTTATATATGATAATATTTGCATAATAATTTGATAACTAGGTTAGTTCTTACGAAAATAGTGGCCTTCTATCAGATCTCGGAAAAAGACTGTCTTGCCATACCCTGCTATGCTGCTTATAAACGCTGAGAGTGGGTCTCGATGGAGTAGGTTAGTAGAGCACACTGATGAATCGGCGTCTTTGGTGATCTGGACTGCCACACACTCACTTGCGTTTTCCACCCTGCGACCGCTACCGTGGGGCTGATCATCATCACTCGCCGCATATCTAACCATAGTGCATAATTTGAAGTCAAATACCCTGTCAGAGAGACGTCTGCGAGCTCCAGGTATTTGACACTTAGACCCAGCAGCAAACGTTCGTTTTGTTACCAGCATCGATTCGAAGTCAAGTTACGTTCCAGTTACGGATGGTGGCGAGATGTTGTTCGTAATAGTTACTCTCTGTCTGATCCCTTTTACCATGAGTGGTTATGCAATCTGAGGTATTGGTTGAGTATACGCTCGTACTGAGTTAAAGCCATTGTTATATTGAACCCAGCGGCGTTTATTCAATACACCGATTTTGACACATTCGATATGGATGACATGGACCATTTCAAATCGGATGAAGTCGAAACGGATGATGATGACACTCCGCTGCTGGTTCAGTCGGATGCCTCTGGTTCGACTACTGGTGCTCTTAGCCATGAACTCCTCGAATCAGCTGTAAATGACTACTATTACAAACTGGCAGAACATGGTATTGTCCCAACTGTCGGTTGCGACTACTCCAGGTTCGAATTTGATCGGTTCGGTAGGCTACGACTAATGGCCGTGGATATAGAGATCATCGACGATGACACTAAGTAACCCCTAGCATTGAGTACTGTTACTGGAAAATGGGTGGCAATCAAGTCATAACGGACGAACTCGGATTTGTGGATATGAAGCGGGGTAAAATTATAATACCCGCCCGTGTAGTTGAAGTCCTCAATGCAGTCACCACTGAGCTAGACGGAGCGGCTGCCACTATCGAAACAGTTGAGCTCCGAAATGGCCCTCACATATCCACAAATGCTATCAACACAATGGGGACTTCGTTAACAGATAGTCAGATAGACGACAAACTCAGCACATTGGATGATCCACCATTAAATCTTTGTGAATTAAGAAGAATTTACAAGACCGAACAGACTCTCCCGGGTGAACTAATCGCACCAAATTAACGGAGCTCGAAAACTAGAAGAGACGCCGATTTCCGACATCCTGGGTGGCAATGTGTTTATCCGGGTTGTCATTCCTGAGATATGTCTGACTCCACGCGGTGTGTCCTTTGATGTATACATCGCCGGATCCATTACTATTCGGGAAGCTCTGCTGCCGCCAGGCGGTCATCGGGCTGACGTCAACGTATGCACAGAGCCTCTCATTGACCCGTCGGTCATACGTATTTGAGAAGTGTGGTCATCAGGGTCGCTAGGTACAGGTTCCCAAGCTGCCGCGGGTATGCCGTTCCAGTCGTGTAAGCAACCCAGGAAATAAACGTTTTTATGCTAACCGCTCCATTTAAAACGTGGATTTTATTTGCCATATCACTAATATTCAAGGCGGCGTACAGTTGCTTCAGCATCCAATCCATAACCGCAATGGCAAGCTATATATTGGTTTATGGTCGTTTGTGTGTTTGGTTGGCTGGTATAACGTACAACCCGGGAAGTTTATTAACTACACTCGGGATAGAACTGATGTATATGATTGATGACAGGGTATCTGGGCTGCACTGTTCAAAGACCGTGGGTGGTATTGTTATGTTATGTTATATTTCGGGTTTTACGCCTGCATCAGCACCATTTCGGGCTATATCGCCGGCGGACAGTTTACTTAACAACACCTTTCCTGGGCAGGCTCCAGCGGTTAACCAGTATTTGGGTGCACCAACCTCCGCAATAAACTGCCAACTTTTTCATATAAATGAGACACGATCTGAGCGGGGCTCGAACCCGTGACCATCAGTGATGATATATTACAGTGGTATACAAGTCAGCGACCTTAACCACTCGACCACAGAGGCGGACTGGGTGTCATTGTACCAGGGGCCAAGCTAAGTGTAAATAAAGCGACAGGGGCAATCAAACGTCCCGGCCGATTGCAACTTGAAAAGTATCTAATACATACACCGACTTCATATCTGTAAATCGTTTCAGGACACTAACTCATATACTGCCTATATAAATTGGGAACTGGGCCAGACTGACTACTGACTAATTCATGTAATAACGAAATAGGCGAGGAATTTCACTATTTATTTCAGTGCAACTCATTTGAAAATGAAAGGCACTTGTACATTAAATCTTGCTATTATAAAAAGACAACCACTTTCAAGATGGATCATTTACTGAATACCCCACACATCGACTGAAATATATCAAACTCTATAAATTTATTAAAATAGTTGTATGTATGAATAGGTAAACTTCACAACAATGCAATTACATCTCATATATATACATGCATGTCCCTAATATGAACTGTTCGATTGTCAACCTGATAGTATACAGAACATCATATGTAAATACTGTGAAATTAATGTTATTGCTTTTTTTGTTTTGTTTTGTTTTGTTGATTGTATATGCTAAAGCAAAATTGAAATTCATCCAAATTTTGCCGATGAATTTTGACAGTATTGATATATGTATTATTCGACAAGTTGATAAAATTCCAAACACAACTTATTTCGACACTATTGTGTTACACTATCATATGGTACAATGATTTATTTCCAGGCGGCCCATTTAGCCAGCCAGGGCTGTCGGTCCACTAATAACAATGTAGTATTTGTTCAATATACTGAGTATACACATTATGTACCAACTAGTGTGTCCACACTAAATTCTAAGTGTGTATAAACTGTATTAAGGATCTGTTGATGATCGATTCATTGTAATAGATGAGTTGTATATTTCAGGTAAGGCATCGTCCTCTGTGCCGACCGTTACAAGTGGGAAGAAACTGATGATAACAATAGATAAACTGTATCCATCCACTCCACAACTCAGTCCTTCGTTCTCAGATGGGGTAAGTAAAGACTAATTTGATTATGTTCTAGTGCTGGGTCTATAATACATCTATATAATAAGTGAACTGACGGATTATCTGTGTACTTCCTTCTGTTGACAAACACAGTAACCGCGGGGAAATAAATATACATTCAAGTTGACCTCCCATTTCATCTGCAGTTCGCTCAATTCCCTTACGAGTAGTCAGAAAGAGTAGTTGATATTTTAAATAGTGTATGGCTTTGACATGTGTAGTATAAATCAAGTATGCGCACCACCACCCCTTTAGAATTATATTCCGACATCTACAAGCATCTTAAACAAAAGTATCTTCTGACATAGCCGTAATACGTGCATAAATGGAACCATTACGCCGTGAATTTAGCATATGGCTAAATATAGAATTGATTACATGGTATATTACATATAAGTATATATAATATACATCAAGCTGAATGAAAACCCCTAATTGATTCAATGCGTGCACTATTTCACTAAAGGTTATTCATTTCTGCTGTAATTCATGATTCAAGTGATTGTGAGAGACATCACCTTTTTAAACGTCTGTCTTTCACTAGTCCGTGTTTATAGCGGTACCTATAGCCCAGTTCAATAACGTGATTTACCTCCCGTTAAAAAAGTATCGACAGATTTCTTCTTCTTCTTCGATAATTTGACTTCCGGTGAGCACGTTTTGTTTCAATTCAATGTTTGGAATGGACTGAACCCACTCGTCTCCGCACAGCTGTGGACTGTCTTCGGACTTCCTAGAGTCATATACGGCCTGGAGGTTGTATCCCTGAAAGCAAGTGAGCTCAAGGCCATGGCCACCTACGAGAGGAAACTCCTGAGGCAGTTACAATACCTGCCAGATAGATGCGCTACCATTCCGATCTACATCCTCTCCGGTATAATGCCTATATAGGCCAGCATCGACCGCAGACTTCTATCCATGTTTGTCGGCCTATTAAAGCAGCCAGAGTCACTGGAATACCAACTCATACGCAGACAGCTTGCAGTCAAGGAAGGAGACAGCTACAGTTGGGTGGCTAGAGTGAGACGTCTGCTACAAAAGTATTCCCTGCCATCAGCGTTCGAGCTCTGGGAGAATCCCCCATCCAAAGAGAACTGGAAGAAAACACTAGTAGATGCCTTCAACGCCTTCTTCCACGAGAAATGGACTACTGAGGCAAAACAGAAATCGTCCTTGAGATACCTACACATCAGTGGTCCAACTTGGTAACTACCAAATGAGCGTCTGACAGAGATGTCCAACAAGCCCTGATTGACCTATCTATAGAACACCGCCTTACCCAAGTCCACAACCAACCAACACGAGACAACAATATGCTCGACCTGGTGTTCACCAACAATCCCTCACTCGTCAAAACGTCATCTTCAGTACCCGGCATTAGTGATCACGCCATGGTTGTAACGGACATCAACATCGTTCCCCAGAATAACAAACAGAAACCACGGAAAATCTTTATCTACTCAAAAGCGAATTGGAATAGTATACAACAAGACATGGAACACCTTTCTAAGACGGTCATCAGTGAGGCCAATAACTCTGTTCAGTCACTCTGGGACACCCTCAAATCTGGTATTGAGAAATCTATGGCCTCTATTCCTACCAAGCTTAGTAAGAAAAGAAAATCACTACCATGGCTTAGCAGAGACCTGAAGAGGATGACGAGAAGAAAGTCCAGGATGTACAAGCATGCCAAGAAGACCAACCAGTGGGGCGCCTTCAAGTTATACCAGAAGGACTGCAAAAAGGCCTTTAAGAAAGCAGAGATAAACCACATCAACGACACAATCCAGAAGGGACTTGACGACAACAACACCAAGCCATTCTGGAGGTATGTCAAATCACGCAGACAGGACAGTATTGGTGTGGCTCCTCTCAAGAAGATGGGAAGGTTACTGAACAACAGCAAGGACAAGGCTCAGATTCTAGTCGACCAGTTTAGGTCTGTCTTCACCAAGGATGACGACGATACCCGACTACCTGACACCAACAAGAGAAGTCGGAAAGCCATTCCCACGCTCAACATTACTACGAAGGGCGTTGAGCATCTTCTCCTGGCTATCAACACTGCCAAATCCAAGGGTCCTGACATGATCCCCAACCTGGTGTTGAAGACCTGTGCTTGCCAGCTAGCACCTGCAATAAGTACCATCTTCCAACTTTCCATTGACACCGGAAGACTCCCTACTGACTGGAAAAACGCGTTTGTATCCCCAGTCTTTAAGAAAGGCGATGTCCACCTTGCCGAAAACTACCGACCCGTTTCCCTGACCTGTGTAACATGTAAATTGCTAGAACACATCATCTGCAAACACATCATGGAACATCTAGAAATCAACAACATCTTAACATCATTAAACCACGGATTCCGCTCTGGTTTCTCCTGCGAAACTCAACTTGTAACAACTGTACATGACCTCCTTGCCAAGACTGACTCGGGCTCTCAGATCGACATGGCCATCCTAGATTTCAGCAAGGCATTTGATACCGTACCACACCGAAAACTCCTACACAAACTGGAACAGTATGGCATCACAGGCAGCATACACCACTGGCTCAGGGACTTTCTCACCAACAGAAGTATGAGGGTTGTTGTTGAGGGAGAGGAATCAGAAACAGCTACTGTCGACTCCGGTGTCCCACAAGGCACAGTGCTCGGCCCACTACTATTCCTCTGCCACATTAATGATCTCCCAGAGTCTGTCAAATCCACAGTACGTTTGTTCGCCGATGACTGCCTCCTATACCGCAACATCAAAAACAGGGAAGACCACGAAACCCTTCAAGAAGATTTACGCCAACTAGAAGCATGGGCAGATACCTGGGGAATGAGGTTTAATGCTAAAAAGTGCTACATTATGAGCATAAACCAGAAGTCCTCCAACTTCTATCAGCTGGACAACCACATCTTACAGCAGGTCCCAGAAAACCCCTACCTTGGAGTGACGATAGCAGAAGACCTCAAATGGAGCTCACATATCACCAAGATCACGAAGAAAGCAAACTCCACCTTGGGCTTCCTCCGCAGAAACCTAAAGCAATGCCCCGAATCTTGTCGCAGAACAGCCTACCTTTCGCTAGTACGCTCCACATTAGAATACAGCTGTATTATATGGGACCCCTACCACCAGAAGGACACCGACAAACTTGAGAAAGTACAGAGACAGGCCGCCAGGTTCATATCAGGAGACTACACCACCAATTATACAGGGTGCGTCACTCGAATGCTCCATGACTTGAGGCTTCCATCCCTCCAGGACCGAAGGAAGGCGAATCGTCTGATATTCTTCTATAAGGTGGTCGAGGGGCTGGTACCAGCCCTGGCAAGCCATGACTTTTTGACACCAGTACGAAAGAACAAACGTAAAGTAACACCCAAGACATTTAGTGGCTATAATACTGACAACATCATAGATAGACAAACTGTGAACCACTCTAGGTGTTTTGTGCCAGTGCAGTGTAGGACAAAACAATATAGACAGTCATTCTTCCCACAGACTATTATTGACTGGAATAAACTGGATGATAGTGTTGCATGCGCGAGTGCAGTAGGCAGCTTCAAAACAGCTGTCCACATGTGGGACTAGAAGACTCCCACACTCTCTCTCCCGTTGCGTCTACGCTGAAAGGCCCTGCAACGTTACTAACCAGAACCAGAACCAGAGTGAGCGTCCGTTCGATGGTAAACACCCAGTCTGGGCCTCTGCCTGTACAGATGCGAGGGAAATCAAGAAGGCTTGCATGAAGGTGCGACTGATGACTGGTTCTTACACCCTACAAGCAAATCGTCACAAGTTTAACCAGAACGAGGTCTCCCCTCTATGCTGTCTGTGCAAAAAAGACCCAGAAGATAGAGCTCACTTCCTTTTGAAGTGTAGTACGCTGGCCCCAGCACGGGAAAAACACCTGAACCGTCTGAGAGTAGTGTTGACTGACCATGCCTCACCAGATGCTGCAAATGATATCATGAACTCTGACGACCAACTGCTACAATGTATCATTGACGCCACTGACACGCAAATATTCTGACTCATTGACGAGCAGTTACATGTAGTCTATAAAATTGAGACAGTTAGCCGAAACCTCATCAACGATATAGACAATCTCCGTACAAAAATCTTGAACAGCGTATAGTGAAATAAATTACTTATTATGAATATGAAGGTCATAATTATGCTCATTATTGAAACAAAATAATGCAATTATAAACAAATAAATAACATTATGCATAGTCATTGATTTCTAGAATATATCAAATCACGCTCTCAAAGTTTAGCCAACTAACAAACTGGTATATATAACATCGGTGAAGGAATATAAATATTGGAGAAGGAATTCGTGCTGTATACTATTGGTGGAGGAAATTGTATCTTGGAAAATTGGTATATCTGAATTAGTGCTCTAAGTGATCCAGTGCGGGTGGATCAATATTATTCTGGTGACGGGATCAACTGTTCTTATTTACATGTAAGACCACCACC
Organism: Archivesica marissinica; assembly: GCA_014843695.1. NCBI lineage: Eukaryota > Metazoa > Mollusca > Bivalvia > Venerida > Vesicomyidae > Archivesica > Archivesica marissinica. The sequence goes on from CM026401.1 coordinate 58,549,905, forward strand.
TCGCGTTATACAATGAAGAGGGTGCTCCGAAGCTACCGGAGGGATCTACAACAACAACGGCGTTGATAACAAGCAACATAACAGGAGAAGTGTCATATTTTGACCCAGATAACGTGAAAGTGATGGAATTAAAGTCTTATTTAAGAAAGCATGGATTGCCTGTATCGGGATCTAAGCGCGAACAAGTTGAACGAGTGATGGGAATTCTTAAAATCGGCAGAATTCCACTTCAGGATCTATGTACCGGTGACGAAAATGTTGCCTAACGCAGGAACATGGACACACTTCTAACGCCCTTCGGAGAAAGATTGCCATCCGAGTGTGCATTGAAATCGTGGTGGTCAAGTGATATTCAGTTAATCCATTAAGTAACTAAAGACGACCTATACAATTATCTTGTGCTGAATGATTCAAGGACATTTGACAACAAACCAGTTAATGCCAGGAAACAACTGAAAGCTAAAGTTTGTTTACACGGACAGGCACATTCACAGCGTACAATACCATGACATAGAGAGAACTATATCACATGGCTATGTCCGGGCAGAATGCATAAGATCTGTTCCAGCTGTAAATGACAAGAAAAAGGATTACGTGGTGTGGGTTTGCCTGTCAAAGGTTACTGGGCCAATTCATGATGCTGATTGTACATGTGATGCGGGGTATGTATTCTTGTTAAAATAATTCTGATTGAATATCATTTCAATAAATTTTCCTGAAAAAATATATTCAATACAAGCTTCCATCCACACCTGTGACCGTTGTCCTCAATAGGTCATCTGACTGTCTGTGCTCAGTCCAATTCAGGTGCCTTCGTATAAATCTCTTTACATTAATGGTCAACATCCCATCACCTGATTAGCGTAGGTGTGATACTATACTTTTATACAAATCCACTACTATGTTTCACTCTATATTGCCTTGTATACGAAGAATTATTTATACGAAACCATTGATACCCACTCAGTCTACATATTTACCTCCATACATGTGTTATATTGTATATCTACATGTATGTGATAATGTAGATTGTATGTACACTTAGTTTCTAGTTTTAGTTTCAACCGTGTCATGGGTTCATTCCTGTACACATGTAAATGTATGCTGTCAGATGGTGAGTCATCTAGTTAAATAATGGATACCGATCAGCTTGGTCTGCAAGAATACGATTCAGAAAGGTGCCTCATACTGGCCATTTAAAGAGGTGCAGCAACATATTAAACAAAACACTTTCCTTTTAGTTGTTTACTTTCATATATGTTCATAAGATGTGGTGATGAAAAACAAATTATACAGACAATCGTGATATGAATAAGATATATATAAATTTATGTTTCAAACAGACATAATAATTATATACATGTAACGTTCTGTATTTATTGCATTACAATGTATCATGTTCTAGAATAAAGCAATTTTATATGTACATGTATATACATGAAATGTTATCGGAACAATTTAATATAACATCATTTCCTCAAGACGAAGGAAGGTCTAGATGCATCTACATCAAACGCATGTTTGTGGAACAAGCCGAGAGCTCAGAAGCTTAGTCCGAACAATATAACAGACATTGTTTTTAAGAAACAAAATATCAGTGATGATGCGGTAGGTTGTAGTGTAACAGTATGTGAAAAACAAACACGACAATTGAATATCGGGAAATTGTTACCAAGTCCAACCCCAATTAACATTCAACGGTTTACCAACATACTTGCCAAATGCAACCCGTATGCTGCATTCCACTTGTCACATACTGCGACATTGAACAACTTCCAACAACCAGCACATGAACTACATGCACACTTGGGCATGCCCAGTCCAGATTTGATGATTCGAGATGGCGTTGATTTGTCTGCTGACGGACCAAAATGTGCTTTCAAACGATATTTTGAGAAATTAGCTGTAAGTGATGAAATGTGCAAAAATATTGAATTGAAAAAAAGAAAGCAGGAGCTGTCGAAATTATGGAAAATTTAGCCCGCTGTGACATTTTGACTTGTGTGCAAGAAAGAACCTGATACAGTTCCCGATTGTATTTTGAAAACTGGGTTTGGATACAATAGTTTCAGTTCAGTCAGTACAAACTGGGGGGGGGGGGGGTCATGAACCAGCTGCCCACAGGTTATATTTGAAAGACTCGGTACAGGAACACACCAACGTAACAGTGAGTGAAACAGGATTAGTTGTCAACACCAAACATCCCCACCTTGGTGTTAGCCCAGATGGGCTTGTTATCTGCACTCAGTGTGTGTCTAACAACGGCATTTTAGAAATAAAATGTCCATATAAATATAGAACTATATCACCGATAGAGGCTTCCAAACAGAAATACTTCTTCTGTTACTTGGAAAATGGAAACGTGATATTGAAAAAGAATCACAACTATTATTTCCAAGTACAGGGCCAAATTGACCTTTCTGCCGATTTTGATTGACAGCTGGCGTTAGCCAATCGCATCGCACCATTCGCGCACACCCCCGGCAACGGTTTATCGCCGCCATCTTGTTAGACAAACAATGCATATTAGACACACTAGTAACGAGTAGACAAATTTGAAAAGGCGTGAATTTGATCGAAAATACGGGTTTAAAATTGTTTTAATGATGTTGAAAATGTGTAGCTTTGGTGTGTGGGTTAGTTATAGTACAAAATTAGTCGATATCCTGGTGATCGACGTTAAATTCAACCCATTTCAAAATCCTTGGACAAATCTAAGTGTGTATATGAACCACAAAATACCAGACAGCTGCTTTAAAAACAATGCATCTATAAAAACACCGACTGACCCCATATAGTCATTCTTTTCTCACAAACACAGCAATCAAATTTAAGCGTGTCACACTGTTTATTGGGAGCAATCAACAACTTACCCACTAACGGTACATCACAGAGACCGCCGAGTTATAATACCCGATAGGGGCCACTGCTATCAAGATCAAAGTATTTCACATCGGAATTTAGCACTGATTGTGCTAATTGGTCAATTATAAAATGTGTGCACATAATTATATAATTGATTACTACACCGAGTCATTGTTTTATCGTTCTGTTAGATAAACGAGTTATGTAGTAAAATTTTAATCAAATCTGATAACGAGTGATCGTGATCTGAAATTATTTTTTGAAAAATATTTAAAATTAATTAATGCTGTCTGTCATTGACAATGGTGAAAAGATGTAGTTACGGGCTGTGTGACAGTGATGTAGATATCCAGATCGATTGATAGGTGACGTTAAATTCGTACCATTTTCAAAACCTAAGACAAATCTTGAAAACATGTCTAAGGTGGATTAAGTTGTGTGAACGACCAAACGATCAGCTGAATACATCCAAAATTAATGCAAACATATATTTGCACAAAAGTAAGTTAATTTATTTATGCATAATAAAATATTTCGAAAAAATATATAATAGATCTACCGTTCACAAGAGATATGTGAGTATAGTGGTGATTATACATGTGGTTCATACATATTGTCATGGATGGTGGACTAGGGATCAGATAGTAGTAATAGTACCCATGCATGTGCAGAGCTGTGGGATTCCCATATTAGCTCAGTGAACGTACTGGTGTTCAGTTGTTGCGCCTAATGTTCGAGTCTTCTAGGAGGCATAGGGTCGAGTCTCTCAAGACGGTGGCATATTTCATTTCCGTTGACTGCGCAAGCATTTACCACGAACACTTAACACGTCCTCATCCGTATATCTGTACTTTAGAGAAATAACCTTCACACCTACGTCTATTATGAGATGGGCTGTTGACAAATTAATCAATTACTGGAGAATATATTATTTTTCACACCTTGATTGGTCGGCTCAAACATTTGTGATGCTGGCTTGTATGCCCATGTTTTATCAGCTTTAGAGCTGAGCCGTGCCATATGTCCAAGCCCTTGAATCATGTATAAATATCATGCTCTTCACATCAATTTCATTACAACCATGGCGTCTATTTTTCCATGCGTTTTTTGCTCTCGTCACGTTTCCAGCCGTATGCATGCTCTTAGCTGCGATAAGTGCCACCGTTGGAATCATCGAAAATGCGGAATGATTTATTTATTCTCCCCCATTCACTTTAATTAATCTTGATTAGTGGCCTGAAACCTAGATAGATAATCACTCCTGGTATGGCAAGCACACGGCTACATAGTCCCATTCATAATTGTGTCTAATTACCTAAATAGCTAATAATAGCATTATTATAATGGGCCTGTATAGTGCAGTACTATATATATATAAAATACGAACCTGTGATTATACGAATGCACTAGTATACGAAACTACCATTAGACGAACAAGGGATTATACGAAATCACCTGAATTCACCTAAAACCCTTGCCTTCTTGCTTTCAACGAGATATTCTTATCTGGGTGAAATAAAACCGAGAAATTCGACGGAATGTTATCTAGATTAACTCGATGCAGGTCTGCGTTAGACGCCATTTTGTTAGATAGCTTGTCTCGCGTGGTTACAGCGAGCACCTGTAACTATGGGGGGCGTGCCTAAGTAGCGTTTGCAGAAAGGTCAATTGGTATACTAGAATGCAGCTGGTGTGACTTTTATGTGTGGACATTAGAAGGTCGGTCAACTGGGAGAACTTGATAACATTTTCTGGGAAAATATGCTAGCTAAATTGGATGCATTTTGCATACATGATACAGTCAATGTTTCCTGAAATGTTCACACGCCATATAAAGCGTGGCAAATAATCTATGCCCTAAAATTGTGTTGATATTTGTGTAAATGTCACCAGTTGTACAAATAGTTCAGGTCTTGTTAGGTAAACGAATGATGTAAAATCCGTTACCGCTATATATAACTTTAATACCGAAGTTAACATAGCATGTACAGTGTATGCCGGGACAGATTAATGATTTTCGTTTTCATATGGAGGGTTACCTGTACATGATTAACTTAATTAACGCAGTCCATTTTAAAAAGGGAATGTCCATTCATTCCCAATTAAAATGCCAATATTGGGCATTTGAGCATCTAAAATGCCCTGTTATTTTTCATATATTTTCTTAAAAAACAACAAAACACAGGTGAAAGTGAGAAAATGTTGTATGAAAATGAATGATGATTAGCATAATTTTGACAAACAAGGTATCATAAATGATGATACGCAGGTGTATCAAAATGAAATCTACAGAAATGTGAAAAGAGAGAATCGACATGAAAATTAGATATAATTCTAGTAACATTGTTTCTCAAATGATACGCTGGCGTATCAAAATGAGATGTACAGAAATGATGCTACATGAAATAGAAATAACTAGCTCTATGAAACGTTACGCCGGCGTATCAAAATGAAATCTTCAGAAATGCTAAATATTGGACATATTAAAATCGAAATAATTTTAGTGAAAATGATTGTGTCTGAAACGTTACGCCGGCGTAAACAAAATGAAATCTTCAGAAATGCAAAAAGACTGGACATATTAAAATAGAAATAATTTAGTAAAAATGGTTGTCTCTGAAACGTTACGTCGGCGTAACAAAATGAAATCTTCAGAAATGCTAAATATTGGATATATTAAAATAGAAATAAATTTAGTAAAAATGGTTGTCTCTGAAACGTTACGCCGGCATATCAAAATGAAATCTTCAGAAATGCTAATTATTGGACATATTAAAATAGAAATAATTTTAGTGAAAATGATTGTCTCTGAAATGTTACGCCGGCGTATCAAAATGAAATCTTCAGAAATGGTACATATTGGATATATTAAAATAGAAATAATTTAGTAAAAATGGTTGTCTCTGAAACGTTACGCCGGCGTAACAAAATGAAATCTTCAGAAATGGTACATATTGGACATATTAAAATAGAAATAATTTAGTAAAAATGAATGTCTCTGAAACGTTACGCCGGCGTAGCAAAATGAAATCTTCAGAAATGCAAAAAGACTGGACATATTAAAATAGAAATAATTTAGTAAAAATGAATGTCTCTGAAACGTTACGCCGGTGTAAACGAAAAGTTTTGTGTTATGAAAATGTCCAAAGGGCAATAAATCACAAGCATCATCCAACAAGAACTGGATTACAACATTAATAACTAGACATAATAGTGTCGCGTGGAAATAAGGATTGCACACATGTGTCCTGGCCTGTAGGTGTGCGAAAAACACAATTGTCCAATGTGCCTTGCAATCAATGTTGACAACAGTGCTCTCATATGATAGATCAATGCAATCAAACAATGTCTTAGAAAACTCAAAATGATCAATAACAACAAAATCATCATCAGACAAGTTTCCATTAAGTCTAAGAAGATAATTATCCATATATGCCACTTCATCTGTGAGTGATACTTGGACACGTCTTGAAGATGGCGTTCTTTTGTGAGCCTGACCTGAAATGGACACAATTACATTTCCTACAAGTGTGCTAGATAAATCGTTTTACACAATAATTGCTTGGAAGCAGTATGCATGACCATTGCACAATATAATAAGTCCCCCCCAAACGAAAATCGCTCTCTATTACACCGGGTATTAGCGGCGACCTGGTATCTGCGGTCAGCAGCCGGTATATTTCAGTTCAATTAACGCGATCATGGCAGCCGTTGTGTATCAAATAATTGTTTAGTAAAATTCCACTGCGACGGAGAAATACAGAAACTTCCAGAAATTTATAATCATGACAATCGGCCAGGCTAGTAAATAAATTGTACATTTGTATTTCATTCAAAGAATCATAGTAATTATTGTGCTCCAAATTGTCTGATATTTATTGAGGTCTTGAGAATTTTTGTTGTCGGAGGTTATTTAAAAAGACTGATAAAGTAATATTTCCATACCCATTCAGGTTTTTTATGCAGTTTTCTCGAATATCCGTGTACCTACGATCACTGTCACATTTTCACCAGATACATTTTGGAAAATGCATAATCAACTTTGAAAACCGTGATATTTGCTTGCCTTCATTCTTGAATGAAGTATTTGATAACGCTATGACTTCCAATGTTAAAGCGGCGGTATGATTGACCCAAATGCATGCATAATTACTGCATGCATTCAACATGTTTGCGACAGACTGGGACAGGCTAGCCAGAGATACTTCCGAATTGAATTTCACCCAGGAGATCGAGAGCCCCAGCGACACAGGATTTATATAATTATAATATTATAATTTTTATCACCGTCCTGTCGCTCTAAAACAAGCAGAGATGTGTTGGACACCAGAAAAGCAACATTAGTAAAAGCTAATATTTACCATTTGTTGATGTCTTTTTCTTCTGTGTTTGACCTTTTCCTTGGCCTGTAGCAAAAAATTAAGATCAATATCTTGGACCTGCAAATCCAACATATTCACCTCATACTGCAACTCCATACTAATAGTTCAATAATGAACCCAGTCAGCTTTTCAATTATTCTGGAGCATAATGTTTGCACTTGTAAGTGACCTGTCAATGTGAAAGTAATATGCTTCGGTCTGATATATTTTGTGAACTGCTTGTCAATGTACTGTCTGGTTAGCATGCTCGCTTCTCACCAATGCAACCCAGTTTCGATCCTCGGAACAGAAGTATATATTGAGATGGTACGATGGTCGTTAGATCGGACAGGTGGATTTTCTCCGGGTACTCTGGTTTCCTCCCACGCAAATGACCACATTTATGTTTTCATCCACGCCAACGAGAGTGATTAATATAAGTACTGCACTTCCATATTACATGTACTGTACTTACAGTATTTGTTCCTAAGCCTTACAGTTCATTATACAATGCAATTACTGCACATCTGCCAATCAGAATGTTCATGTGTAATTTTCCAATATCAGATGGTACACATTGAAGAAGTCTGCATCTATTCTAAGCCAAACATGAATAATTTCCAATGAAGATAATTGTTCTCATTATTACCTGTATTTCCATTCCTGTTCTGTGCAGTTGTTGTTCCCCGTTTCTTACGATTAACTACTGTCACCTGCAATTATGATGATAATTTACATTATATCACAGTGAAGATTAAATTTGACTATGGTACCAGTCTTATTTCATTGTGATTGGCACTATTTCTACAACTCATCCAACATCATAGTCTCCAATAACATAACGTCCACTATGTTATTATTAGCCGAACACACACAATCCGTAGCAAATAAATTCGATGAATTGATATCCCAAGCAGAATAGGGTTAGATATAGAAATATCAAGTGTCAGTGATTATGATTAATATGAGGCCCATAAATAATTGCATGAACTAATTTCACTATTTCATAATGCTTTCCTATTGCGTAATGAAATTGTTTGTTCAAAGAATAATCATTCTCCTATTAATGCAGCATACGCCAACATGATCATGCTACAATTGATGACGTCATATCAATATTCTAACGTCACATCAAGAGCGATTGTTGTAAAATGGCGTCGCACTGTGTTAACGAGTAACGTTCATTGTCCCGGGTCAAAGTTGACCCACTACACAATTTCACCAAGAGACAAACAAGCGGCTTTAGTGATTTTCAAACGTCAAAACCCGGGAGCTCGGGTCAAATGAACGCCCTGACTATTGCAAGGTGGATTTGAAACCACCTGACTTATTTTTGTACAATATCTTATTCTACACTGGCTGCATGCTTATGAACTACAAGTAAGTGAAAACACATTCGTGAATACCTTAGGTACAACTGTGTCTTTCTCAATTAGTAGCCTAATGTCTTCTGGTAGCATCACTATATCCTGGTCTGGTGCATCACTTTGCCGTGGTAGCAGAGGGAGAATCCATATTGAATTTTCGGATGGCACCCTATTACCACTTTCTATATTGCCATAAAAGTCTTTCCATTTTGTTAGAGTTGTTTTTGCGAAAAAAGTTTTGCACGGTTTCGACTTGCTTAAGTTGTCTGTCTATTTCTAATTTATGATAGTCTGGTATTAATAATGACGGTTGACCTGCTGGAATCCCTTTTAAAACGGTTTCAGAAAACGGTATCCATGCACTACTTTGTTGTCCTTTGTAATGCGTAACACTGTTATCGTTCACTCTTAAAAATCGGTAGTGCAATGGTACACTGATGCCAGTGAGATGCTTGATTTCAGGTGCCATCCACTCCTTCACATTAAACATAACTGTCATTAATTCAGTCTTGGGCAAAAGCTTCAGGAAATCGTCCATGACTTCAACATCCGTTTTTCTGAGTTGTTCGGCTATCTGGCTAAACCCAGCATCCACATCTTCATGTGTATGGCCGACATACAAGAATGACAGATGTATCTATTAAAGAAAAACAAAATATTTTATTATAATTTGTTCTCTGTACAAATAAATATATGTACCAATATCAGATTATAATAACGGAGTATCTGGCTCCAAACAGGCTGTCCGATTAGTGGAGTACACTCACTTCTCACCAATGCTCCAATATCCAAGATACTTTCAAATCGATTTGCTGTAATGGCAGATCTGAAATCCAAGATGCTTACTAATGGATTGACTGCAATGGCAGATCCGATATCACCATGCCAACCAATGTATTGGCCGCAATAACATATCCGATATCACCATGCCAACCGATGGATTGGCCGCAATGACAGATCCGATATCATCATGCCGACCAATGGATTGACTGCAATGACAGATCCGATATCACCATGTCGACCAATGGATTGACTGCAATGACAGATCCGATATCACCATGTCGACCAATGGATTGACTGCAATGACAGATCAGATATCAACATGCCAACCAATGGATTGGTCGCAATGACATATCCGATATCACTATGCCGACCAATGGATTGGTCGCAATGACAGATCCAATATCATTATGTCGACCAATGGATTAGTCGCAATGACAGATCCAATATCATTATGTCGACCAATGGATTAGTCGCAATGACAGATCCAATATCATTATGTCGACCAATGGATTAGTCGCAATGACAGATCCAATATCATTATGTCGACCAATGGATTAGTCGCAATGACAGATCCAATATCATTATGTCGACCAATGGATTAGTCGCAATGACAGATCCAATATCATTATGTCGACCAATGGATTAGTCGCAATGACAGATCCAATATCATTATGTCGACCAATGGATTAGTCGCAATGACAGATCCAATATCATTATGTCGACCAATGGATTAGTCGCAATGACAGATCCAATATCATTATGTCGACCAATGGATTAGTCGCAATGACAGATCCAATATCATTATGTCGACCAATGGATTAGTCGCAATGACAGATCCAATATCATTATGTCGACCAATGGATTAGTCGCAATGACAGATCCAATATCATTATGTCGACCAATGGATTAGTCGCAATGACAGATCCAATATCATTATGTCGACCAATGGATTAGTCGCAATGACAGATCCAATATCATTATGTCGACCAATGGATTAGTCGCAATGACAGATCCAATATCATTATGTCGACCAATGGATTAGTCGCAATGACAGATCCAATATCATTATGTCGACCAATGGATTAGTCGCAATGACAGATCCAATATCACTATGCCGACCAATGGATTAGTCGCAATGACAGATCCGATATCACTATGCCGACCAATGGATTGGTCGCAATGACAGATCCGATATCACTATGCCGACCAGTGGATTGGTCGCAATGACAGTAGTATGTTAGTTATTTGTCACATTGATGTTGTAAAAGCTTCAGTTTGAAAAGTTCAAAATGTCTTTTCGCCGAAATCATATGAATTATCAGTGGCCGGAATGAATGTTATGGTTAATAAATTTTAGCCATACTCAAAACAAAATGCAAATACCTCATTGAATATTCTTTCTAGCACAAGAAGTTCACAAAACGCCAAAATGTACCGGTTCTTATTTTCCCTTCCACAATTATCTGCCTGGATGTATAATGTAGGTGGAAGACGATTCTCCTGAAATAAAGGATCGTTATGTAATACATGATTCAGGATGTAATACATGATTCAGGATGTAATACATGATTCAGCATGTAATACATGATTCAGCATGTAATACATGATTCAGGATGTAATACATGATTCAGCATGTAATACATGATTCAGGATGTAATACATGATTCAGGATGTAATACATGATTCAGGATGTAATACATGATTCAGCATGTAATACATGATTCAGCATGTAATACATGATTCAGGATGTAATACATGATTCAGGATGTAATACATGATTCAGGATGTAATACATGATTCAGCATGTAATACATGATTGTTTATGTAAGTCTATGCGTCTGTAAGTGTAAGTTAAGACAGTATGTATGTATATGTCTGTAAGTTAAGACAGTATGTATGTATATGTCTGTAAGTGTAAGTTAAGACAGTATGTATGTATATGTCTGTAAGTGTAAGTTAAGACAGTATGTAAGTCTATGTCTGTAATTCAGCATGTAATACATGATTCAGTATGTAATACATGATTCAGGATGTAATACATGATTCAGCATGTAATACATGATTCAGCATGTAATACATGATTCAGGATGTAATACATGATTCAGCATGTAATACATGATTCAGGATGTAATACATGATTCAGGATGTAATACATGATTCAGGATGTAATACATGATTCAGGATGTAATACATGATTCAGCATGTAATACATGATTCAGGATGTAATACATGATTCAGCATGTAATACATGATTCAGGATGTAATACATGATTCAGGATGTAATACATGATTCAGTATGTAATACATGATTCAGGATGTAATACATGATTCAGCATGTAATACATGATTCAGCATGTAATACATGATTCAGGATGTAATACATGATTCAGGATGTAATACATGATTCAGGATGTAATACATGATTCAGCATGTAATACATGATTCAGCATGTAATACATGATTCAGGATGTAATACATGATTCAGGATGTAATACATGATTCAGGATGTAATACATGATTCAGCATGTAATACATGATTCAGCATGTAATACATGATTCAGGATGTAATACATGATTCAGGATGTAATACATGATTCAGGATGTAATACATGATTCAGCATGTAATACATGATTCAGCATGTAATACATGATTCAGGATGTAATACATGATTCAGGATGTAATACATGATTCAGGATGTAATACATGATTCAGCATGTAATACATGATTGTTTATGTAAGTCTATGCGTCTGTAAGTGTAAGTTAAGACAGTATGTATGTATATGTCTGTAAGTTAAGACAGTATGTATGTATATGTCTGTAAGTGTAAGTTAAGACAGTATGTATGTATATGTCTGTAAGTGTAAGTTAAGACAGTATGTAAGTCTATGTCTGTAAGTGTAAGTTAAGACAGTATGTAAGTCGATGTGTAAGAATTTTGTTAAAATATTTTATTCTAAGGCATTAAAGGAAAAAACCAAAAAAATGATTCTAAATTAACACGTTTTAAAACACAATTTAGTTTGTTGATAGCGATGTAATGTAATAATATTTGTGTAACTTTCATCAATTATAAGGCAAAATTCAATGATTTAGTTTATACAAATTTATTTTAGCTTGATTGCGAAACAAGATTTACAACTTTTATATTAATCACTCTCGAGACCTCATTCCTGATAGAATCCATCGCCATGAGGGAGAGAGAAGAGACATATGTAATTTAATCATAAGGGCTCCAACGGGGTGCAAACTCCGGGCCTTTCGCACCGGAAGCGAACATACTACCACTGATCATCACGACTGAATGGATGGGTTGACATACAAAGTATCAAGGTTAATGAGGTAAGCTGTGTGTTCACCCATGCTTAACGGCTACAAAAAAGCTCCTAACCCGTGGGAGCATTTCAACAATATTAATGGATGTTGAAGATCTCTATATTAAAATCCCAGACCTTGTCCTCTTTAATGTCATAAGAATGGTCACCGTTTGGCTTTGGTGATGTAATCTATTCTCTAATTTGACAGCCAGTGACCAGTGCTTTATAAATGGTAATCAATTGTTATTGGACGATGTTCCATACCACACATATGAACATCGTAGGCTTTTTGAAAGTTAATCATTCAAAAAACTTAATTTATACATACATGCTCATCTGCCATTCTTTTCAACATCTTTAGTAAAATATTAATTGTGAGATTTGGATCATGTTTGTATTCATTTATGTCCACGAAGGTGTGAAATCCTCCATGGCCATGGATTATGACACCAGAAACATGGGTCTTCAACAAATCTGTGCCCTTAATGTTCTGAAATAATACAACAATAAGGCCATGTAGGCCGTGGTTGGCTCACCTGAGCTATCTATACATGTAATAATATATGAACGTTTGGTTTCCACATTTGGTTTACAACCTTCATTCTACTGGAAATACAGACTCCACATAGCTACGTTGGTATCTTTATGCATAATGGTGTGTTAAATATAGTTAAAACAAGCATTTTTTGACAGGTGCGACAATGTTGTAATGTCTAAGGCCACATTGATCATAGTTTGGTATGTGACAAACAACCTTCCGTATATGTATCCACATACAAAACAGAGTCTTTCTATATAAAACAGGTGCTGTAGTGGCAAATAACACACAGACTGATCTGTAGTCCAGTGGTTGTACTGGTAATCCAGGGATCGCAGGTTCGATCCCCCGTCTGACACAAATAAAATTAACAGTCTTTCAGATGGAACTTTAAATCTAGGTCACGTGTCGATGTTTTACACCGTACACATAAAAGAACAAGAGGAGACTCTGTATCATTGAACTATCCTCCAAAAATCTAAAATGAGGCGTCGCTCATATTGGCACACGGTAGTGACGATAAATAAATGTAAAGATGTCGTTTAAAGCATAATATTTACGACGGACGATGAATGATGCTTGACAGAGCATACAGGACCCATGGCGATCTCAAAAGCTCACATTTTGCACATTGATCATAGGTGGACTAAGTATGTTTATGAATTTTCTTACCTTCGATAATCGACCAGTAAAATGAGGCAGATTTGTCTTTGCTAGAAAAGTGTAAAAAGCAATGTTATTTATATCTCAAACTATTAGAGATACACTCCTGGTCAATATCACGGTCACAATTTCTACTTTGTTATCATCACGTAATTAATTGTGCTTATTATAAAACCATTATTACCCAAGTGCCAAGTGAAATCAAAAACATTTTTTTATATGTCTTGTTCACATTATATAGTATAAAAATGAGGCAAAAAAAGTATTACAACTAATCAATTTGTTTAGTTATTTACTTCACAAACAGCATTACTGCAACACATAAATTATTTCGTTCTCGGTGTTTCTGGAGTGGTTGTTCACATGTATTTTTGCTGCAAAGAAAGGTCGCCCGATTATCGCATGCTCGGTTCTTACCAATGCAACCCAGGTTCGGTCTTTTGACCGGGAAGTATGTGAGATGGTACGGTGGTCGACAGATCGTACAGGTAAGTTTTCTCCAGGTACTCCGCAATATTCCCTCACGAATTACAACACAATTATACACTTTCATCCGTGCCAACGAGAGTGGTTGATATAAGTTGTTAATGCTCATTTCGCTATTGTTAATAAAGCTTTGGAAGGAAAACAAATAACCAAGAATACTTTTAAAGTCTCTGTGAAATATATCATGGAGATAAACAATGCAACATGTCTATACATGCAGCACATCTGTATCTGACCTGCTAATGGAATAGCATTCGTCCCAACTCCAGTTTAACTGTTACAATAACTGTAAAACCCCTCATTCAATTTCTATAAAGTTAGAATTATCGTTTGCAACTTTATTAAACACTTACACTGATCCATGCCATCAATAATCATTGACATATAGGAACGTTGATTCTTTCTGCTGGTATCCCTTTTTCCATAATAGTACTTTCTCTCAAGCCTGTTACACAAAATAATAAAAAAATACAGCATTAATTACAATGTTAATCTTAATATTTGTGTTGACATGTTTATGGCAGTGGAAGTCGTGATAGCGCAGTGGTAGAGTGTTCGATTCGGGTGCGAAAGGCCCAGAGTTCGAGTCCGACTGGAGCCGTTACGATTGTGCCCTTAGGTAAGGCATTTAAATTCCACATTGCCTCATCTCTCTCCATCGTGCCAATCAATTCCATCAGGAATTAGGTCTCGAGAGTGATTAAGTTGTAAGAACTTGTTTCACAATCAAGTTAAAATAAATTTGTATAAACTAAGGCAGTAAATTATGAATCAATACTTTTTATGTGACATCGCACACATGTATTATACTATATTTCGTGTACAAGGAATGCACAGTTAAGATTATACATATATTATTATCTCTCAACAGTCACTTGCAGACTTTCTTGCCTTTCTCAAAAGCACTTACTTTAATGACTTTGTGCTTATAATTTACATTTCTGATGAATCGTTTATGTTAACTAATTGTGAATGTAATGCTTTATTTGTGTATTCTCAGTTCCACCCAACAATCATTTCTAACTTCCATAAAGTGTGTAAGTAGAAGTTGTGTCAGTGATAGTGGTAGCGTGTTCGCTTCAGAACTTGAATTTGCGACACGCTTGATCTGTTACGATTGTGCCCTTAAGCAAGGCATTTAAATTCCACTTTTCCACTACTCTCTCTCCCTCATGGCTATGGATTCCATCACTATTAATATAATGTTGTAAGAACTTATTTTCGCAATCAAGCTTATAGAAAAGATGTGTAAAACACTCACATTTGTCTTGTGTTGTGTGCATCTTTTTCCTTCTTGATTTGGCCTCTAGTTCCCACACATGCAGTGTTCTCCATCTGTCTTTCTAGTGTTGTACAGAGAGTACACTTGGAGAAGGAATTAGTCTGAAAAGGACATATTGTTGTTTATATACTTATTAACCTGATTTATACAACATTAATTAATCATTGCGCTCTGTAAAACAGATAAACCATTTACATTGTCCATAGTCACCCCACATTTGTTCAGAAATAGAGCTTCATAAATATTTCACAATTTGTGACTGTTGGTAACATATATTCGTCCTTCTCAATAGCAATAGCTCTGTAGAATATGCTCTGTTTTAACTTGGTTAATGGACTATAATTCAAACATTGAAATAGTTGAATCATTTAAATACTTGGGTGTACACCTATTCAAAAACGGGAATTGGAACCGTACACAAAAACGAGTAGCGCAACATGCGTCATTTTCAATCCATAACTTGTTTACAATATACAACCAATTAAATATTAAATATTAAAAATTAAATTGTTTGATTCTTTGGTGTCTCCTATATTAAATTATGCTGCGGAGATATGGGGTTATCATGAAAGTCCCGACATTGAGGCAATGCATTCCAAATTTTGTAGAAAACTTCTATGGGTGAAGCGTTCAACTAACTTAGACGCACTTTATGGAGAATTAGGCAGAACCCCAATGTATATACATAGAAGATTAGTAATGATCAAATATTGGATAAAACTACTAACTTTGAATAATCAGTCACTACTGTTTAAAACTTATCATGTACTTAAAACTGATGCAGATAATGGTATTATATACAATAAGTGTAACTGGGCTTACCATATAAAACATATTCTCGAACACTGGGTTAATGTACATATGGCAGAACCAATTTAATATGTTGATAGATTATAATGAGATAAAACAAAGAATATTAGATATATATTATCAAAGCTGGTATTCGTCTATTAATAATTCAGGGAGGTTAGAGACATACTGTTTGTTTAAACACTCGTTCAGTTTTGAAAAACATTTAGACTTTATTAAAGAAGACAGATTTAGAATGGCGTTGACAAAATTCCGAACTTCATCCCATGATTTAGCTATCGAACGTGGAAGATATCAAAACATGCCCAGAAATCAGAGAATATGTATATATTGCAATACAGGCATGATAGAAAGTGAATATCATTTCCTTCTTATATGTCCGAAATTTAGAGATCTTAGACAGAAATATCTAAAACATTATTACTATACATGGCCAACTATTAATAAATTCACTAATTTAATGTCACAAAAATCAAAAACCATTGGTAGAAATTTAGCAAAATACATATATTTCACAAATGTATATAGAAACTAAAATTAGTATAAGCAGAGAGTATATTAACATCTTGCTCTTTTGTAAATCCATGTCGTTACCTACATGTATACATGTACTTGCTATATACATTGTATGAATGTTTAATGCAATAAAGGTATTGTTGTTGTTGTTGTTGATATATCATGGCCTTACCGGTTTTCGGACCCCTAAGATTTGTCGGTGAATAACTTCTAGTTGTAGCAGATGAAATAATATTGTTACATGTATGTAGAATGATCATACTAAACTGAGATTGTATCCTTTTAAATAAAACCACAATTTCTCTCACTGTGTGCATTCAACATTGCGTCAACAAGGCCTGTTTTCAACACTGCATCAGCAAAGCCTGTTTTCGGGCAACCAATCAAATTTCACGTGTTTTCCGGTCACAGACCATTTTAGCTCACCCGTTTCAAAAACAAACATATATTAAGGATTTTTCGGGTGTACGTGCGTGAGATTAATGAAAACATCAACAGTTTCATATTTGCGAAGTGTAATGTTATAAAGTAAAATAATGTTTAAAATGCTCAGAATGCCGGAGAAGAAAAGTAGGATTTAAAGCCCTCAGACCACATCCAAGGACTCTTACAAATTGGATTTGTCTTGATCATCAATAAATTCATGAGAACACTGTTTTGACTCTTACAAATTATAGCTACATACCTTTTTAATCTTAAGATGAGGAAAGTATGTATCCCATATCTTGAAGACCTGCGACCTGCTAACTGGTTTCAGCCATGACCTGTCCTGTGTTTCTTCATTGTACTTCCGGTAAAGATCTATTTTCACCGATTTGTACGGTAACAGAACATCTGTGGTGTCGGGCATTCTATCACCATGATATTTACCGTAGTCTTCAAGCCAATTCATCAGTAGCAAAGAATTTTCTGACATATCTCTCGGAATTTTTCCTGGAATGGACACTTTGTTTCTTTTGTCCATTTTCATTGCTCTTGAAAAAGTATTTTTGTTAATACGATGAACGATGCGAAAGGCCCTTGAACAAAGTGTCTATTTTTCGATTGTAAGAAAGCGAAATTTCCCAGTCTTCTTCGATTGTGATATATAGTATTTTAATAGTTGCATTCTAACTGTTCTAGAGTTCAACCAATAGGAATTACGAAATGCTCTTATTGTTTTAAAGTCAATGTTCCTCAAACAGTTATTTCCACAGACACACTCTTCTTTTAGCGCACTTTTAATACTAAGGAGATTCATTGCCTTTGACTTCATTTTCTTCCCACTGCTTACTTCAGCTGAAAAGTAATTATTGTTACTATTATTTATCAACAGCATCAACAGTATGTTAAGTTCCTTTATTTTGTAAATTGTAAATGGCATTATTAAATCAAGTCACCTCACAAACAAAGCCAGATCAAATATAATTATTAAAAATGCCTATCTCCAAGATTAACAAGGGGACGACGACATTGGCAATAGGCCGGTATGTATGAATATTCACTACGGTAGGTCAGCGGGTAAAACAGGTTATTAGTGGTACTAATAATACAAGAAAATTAAAAATGTTGCCATTACATCATCGTTATGTAGTAGTGGTGCCATGAATATTCATTATTGTGGTTAAATTCTGAGATGATTTTAAAAGAGTGGTACATGTACTATACATTTATCATCATTGCTTGCATTCAGTTTCATACAGCCATCACATATGTAACAAGGCGCTAGCCGTGGGACGGCCACAGTCCCCTACTGGCTTTTATCACATGGCATCTGCATGACTTTACAGTAGTGTTATTGGGGCATATACATTTTACAAGTGGCCTAGTGTTTACTAGGGTATAACAAGCATAAATTTTGTCGAACTCACGTTTGTGTGTGTATGGGTGTGTCCAATTATTTGGCACATGTACTTAGCACGATGAGTGAGTATGTTGCTCACAAGAACAAGGTCTATAGCTTAAAAAATATCAAGGCCACACTTAAAGAAAAGGCAAGGCTGTGTGGGCTCAACATATTGTGGTAAAGTACATGAAAAAGTAGAACAAAATTATGTATATACCATTTTATGTGATCAACTTAAAAAGAACTGTCAATGCATGATGGTCTGAATAGCAGATTGGTGTGTTGGTAAGTTTACATGCATCTTCTGGATGGTTTGTAAACACAAGGTCCAGTACTGAACCAAGTTCATGGGTGGGTTCATGTACAAGTTGGTGAAGTCCACACTGTTTACCTATATGTTCTATTTGTGTATAATGTGTTAGGCTCAAGTTGAAATATCCCAAGATGATACACGTATTGAGGGTATGTGTTACAAATTCCTTGGTGATGAAGAGGGAGGATGTACACACTCAACCTAGAACTTGACCTAGATTTATCAGTGATAAATGTCTCATAAATATTAGGTAAAAATTGTGACCTCTAGCGACTACATAAAGTTATCCTATTCTTTGACCTAGTGACATAGTTTTTGACCCCGGATGACCCAATATCGAACTAGACCTAGATTTTGTAAAGATGATCATTGTAACCAATTTTCATAAAGTTTAGGTCAAAATTTGACCTCTAGTGTCAACACAAGGTTTTCCTATGATTTGACCTAGTGACCTAGTTTTTGACCCCAGATGACCCAAATCGAACTTGACCTAGATTTTGTAGAGATGATCATTGTGGTCAAGTTTCATAATGATTAGGCCTGTTTGAACGCCACAGTGACCTTGACCTTCAATTTTTCGCATGACATCGCCTCATGGTGATGAACAATCGTGCCATCTTATATCAAAATCGTGCAATAGATGACAAAGTTACAGTCCGGACAAACTAAATTGTCATACTTTTTTACGTTTGAACGCCACATGTGACTTTGACCTTTGAGATATCAACACATTTTTTCCCGCATGACACACCGTCTTAAAGTGGTGAACAAATATGCCAAGTTCGTACAATAGATGATAAAGTTACAGTCCGGACAAACTAATTTGTTTTTGATGTTTGACCTCTAAGTGTGACCTTGACCTTTGAGATATCAACACATTTTTTTGGCAGAACATATCGTCTCATGGTGGTGAACAATTGTGCCAAGTTATTTTAAAATCGGACAAAAAATTGGTGACGGACTGACTGACTGAGGGTGGCCGGTAGGGGACTAATTAACATCTGGAAGGATTCTGATTGGACGCGACACGACAGCTTGCAATACACATTCGATATATACAGTAAAAACCCTCAATGCGACCACCCCGATTTCGAGACCACCCCGCTATTGCGAACGATTTTTTTCAGAACGGAATATTTCAGTATATATACATACGTCAATGGTCGTTGACCCCGATAACCAGACCACCCTGTTGCCGTAATACGACCAGTTAATTCAGACAAATGCCATTAATCCTATGCTAGTTGAACCCCTAATACGACTGCGGGCAATTTTCTCACTTTCATTGATCGACATGATAAAACATTTTTAATTATGTCCCAGTTTTACGACAATTAAGCGACCACTTTATCGTATCGGTCAAGGTTAAATGAGATAAACACAGAAGTGTTGATTGTAAATGATTGGTTTTGGTTGCTTTTAATCTTTTGTATATTGTCTGGAGTGGATATCGCAGCTAAAGTTGTACTGCATGTGTAAGGACTTGGCCTGGTTCCTATTTGCCTGGAGTGCAATGTCAAATGCACAACTGAGCATTTTCTGCTACACTGCACTGGGCTGGAAAGCCATCGGAAAGATTTGACAGCTGCACTGAACAGTGAAGGATTGCACTTCAACCTAAAGAATATCCTGGATCCGTGCAAGGCAGCTCGCAAATCAGTCTTTAGAGCTATCGCGATCTATATCTTGGACTGCGAAATGTCAGACACATACTTGTCCCTTAATTGGCATGGAACCAGACTATATATCTCCTAATTACATATAACCATTAAGGCAATATCTGTGATGTCTTAAAGCAGCATTACATCATAATAACGGATGTTTTGTGTAAAATATAAATACTATTGTGTGTGTGTTTACAAAAATTGATATAGTCGCTCAGAAACCATAAAATTCCAATAAATACAAAGCGTCGTATACGCGAATTTCTTCATCAACAAACTAAAATGTAAACACGCACAGTGCGCATGCGTGAAACAGCGGATGTAGAAAAGCACGTTGAACATGACAATAGTGGAATGGGGGTATTGTCTACAATTTACGGTCAAGCAAGGCATGCTTGGAGAGGTAACCATGTGTTCTTATCCAGTGATAATTGTTATGTGAAAACATTCTTGCTTACTGAACATAAAAATTATATTTTCTGTGTCGCATCAGATATTCGGATAAAAATATCAAAGTAAATGAATTGATTAAAAACATAATATAAGCTATTGCGTCGAGTATTTGCGTGATGTTGTTTGATTATCAGGACTATTTACAACGGCATACGGATGCACATACGTATTATGACTCAAATATACACTTGGAAACAACAGAAATGCTTTTTTATAATTGTTGTTACTGTGGTTAAATGTGATAAAAAAAACGATCTTACACTCATGGGGATCTTATACCATATTATATGAAACTCGTAAACTCAGGCTCATTCTAGAATTTTTGGGAGTAGTGAGAAGTGTGTGATCATGTCTTTAAATGTCATTATTTAATAAGTTTCAACAAAATATGGTTAAAATACACAGTACGACATTAAATACAACATTTGAATAGAAGTAGTGCTTTATAATGTGTAGTGTATACTGGACAAAATGTTATATGAAAATTGTAAACAAAAAAGGGGTGAAGTGGGACCCCCAGGGGGCGAAGTCAGGGACCCTACAGCGACTATTTCTAGAATGAGCCCTGAATAATATGATCTGCTCTCTCTGGTATCTTATAATCTAACAATATAGCTATGACCTAATTTGAACAGATTTAGTTGTAATCATTGACTGGTAGCTTGAGACAATAATTGACAAATGACTGCAATCCAGCAAGTCGGAGGATTACTGACAGTGTAGTATGCTGAAAGCTTAAAAGTAATAAAGGCAATGCACTTACTGAAGACAAAACTGTTATATATCTCTAGGTGTTGGTAGTATTGCATTTACTGCTTCTAAGTCTACTACATAATCCTCACAAATAGGATCGTTATGGTCAATATCACTAGAAGATGACAAGGAATCAACAGACAATCCAGCCTCGTCTTCTGTAGATGATGCAACGGACAATCCAGCCTCGTCTTCTGTAGATGATGCAACGGACATTGCAGCCTCGTCTTCAGAACTCCCACACAGAGATATACCAGCTTCATCATCAGAAAACAATACACTTACAAATGGCTGTGCAATCATAATCTGAACCTGAAGAAAAAAGGAACTCCCTTTATCATCAGGCCTACATAATTATGGTCAACCAATTATAAGGTGTGCCAATTTCGTTCCATTATAGTATTGTATGTTTATATTAACTTCATACAGTACGTTGTTTTCGCAAAACACTCAAAATTGCACAATCGGTTCAAAAACGGTACAAAATTCAAGTAATTAATTTTAAATAACATTTGATACTAGCATGTCCGTAATGTAATATGGCCAGAATCTCATGTAGTCCCAGTAATATCTATGGAGGTGGGGTATGCCTGAATAGCGAAATGGATTTCAAGCACATTTTTATGCTTTTTCGTATATGTTTGATGTTAGATCCCTGTGTACACAACAAACAAGAAATCGGGTTGTAAAAACATTAATCATTAAATTGCACACCTATATCTGTCCAAAAAGTAGCTTCAGACCACATATTAGGCTATTGCAAGCAGATCATATGGTTAGTAGTGGTGCCCTAGGGGACAGATTTTACAACTTTTTTACAAAAATTAGATACAAAAAATGAAGAGCCAGAGCAGGCAGGAAGAACGTTGAGTATGTTTTTGTTGTTGAACTCGTGTGCACAAATGTAGGGCCAACACAGATTGGATGTTCAATTGCCTTTCTACGCAGAACGGACATATCCTTGTACACTGTTGGGGTAAGGTAAGCCAGGCAAACAGATTATTAATCAATCAACAAGAAAGTGTTATATAAATTTGGATAGGTTTTGAACAGTTTTCCTCTTAGTCTCTGTAAGTAAGGCAGTTGTTCGGTCGTGTAATAGTAGCGTTTCAGATATTCCTTAAATCTCTAAATTTAGGACAAATGAGAAGAAAATGATACTCACTTTCGGTCATTCCAATATATACAGATCTGTTCATTCCGTGGTAAGTTTGTGTAACGCCCTTGTTCTATTGCTAGTTCATGGGATGATGTCCGAAATTAGGTTAACGATATTCTAAATTTAGGTTCTATCATAATGTCAAGATATTTTTCTAAATGAAATTCATGTTTAAACAAGTTATGCGTTTAAAGACGAGTAGAGGTATTGATTGATGAATACCACTGTTGATGATACATATCAAGTATTCGTTGTTTTATTGTAATACAATTGATAAGCATATTAAACTGATTTTGCCATATATATGTATTAAGTTCTTAATATTATACATAACACATCATAAATGGTATTTACATTATCTAAATAAAGTGTTTAAATATATAACTATGTTGATAACATATTTTAAATATGGGGCCGATGTGTTTTGGGGCCGATGTGTCTGGGACCGACGTGTCTAGGGCCGAGATGACACTTTACCCGACATTAAAGGAATATAGATAGATAGACATACCGATGGAGGTGGGATAGATATGGTGACTACTTATCCATTGCATGATAGCTAAATGGCTGTCATTTAGGAATGTAGGACGTTTTGGCCAGCGGACGTTTTGGCCAGGACGTTTTGGCCCGGATGTTTTGGCCAGCGGACGTTTTGGTCAGCTGGGTTTTCAGGGTAGGACGTTTTGGCCAAAATGAGTTTTTGAGGGGAAAATTTTTTATTTAAGTTAAAACAAAAACTTAAGTAATTTCGAGAATACGGCCCAGGATGGCTCTATTTAGCAAGTGGGTGATGCTGTGCTTTCAGAAGTATTTGATTTACTCAGTTGAACTACTTTGAATTTAATTACGAATTGCAATTCCAATAATGTGAGGGGAAATTTTCTGTTTTGGTTGTTAATGTAACACCTTTGAAGTATTTGATTTACTCAGTTGAACTACTTTGAATTTAATTACGAATTGCAATTCCAATAATGTGAAACCTTTGAAGTATTTGATCTACTCAATTGAACTACTTTGAGATAAATGCAATTACTAAATATCCATAATTTTTGGGTAGGAACACTATAATTCTCAGCCCTCTCACAACTTTCTCATAACAATCTCTACTGTTCCACAATGGAGATCATCAACACCAAACGCGGCGGCAAAAAACTATGTCTAGATGGTTTGATGTACACTGTCAAGGTCGAGTCCAAAACCAAAGATGAAATTGTTCTGTGGTCAGATTGATGCTCTTGCCTTTCTTCCAGTTGATGACGTTGCAGAGGGGATGTCCTACCTCAGAGACAACTGCCCAGATGAAGCTGCCGACCTCCTTGACTACTTTGATTCCACCTATGTCTCTGGCCAACTCAGACCGCGGCGGCAACAAGATGAGCTTCGCCTAGCTTTCAGACGCACACCACCGATGTTCCAACCCGCTCGCTGGAACCAGCATGATGTGACACTTGCCAACCAACCCAGAACCAACAACATCTGTGAGGGGTTCAACAACAAGTTCATGCAGCTGGTCGGCCAAGATCACCCCACCATCTGGAAGCTAATCGAAGTTCTTCAAGCTGAGTGTGCCCGTGTCTCCACTGTGATGCTGCAAGATGACCGTGGCATCAGACCCAAGAAGCGCACCAAAAAGGTCTACACTGAACTTCAAAACCGTCTCCACAACCTGTGCCAAGACATAGCATCCGGCAGAAAAACCATCCCCCAATTCCTGCGAGGTGTTTCCCATAACCTCCGTGCTGGCCAACCAAATGTATGAATGTATTATGTACTTGACTTTTAATAAATGAAATACATCTTATACTTCTAACAACCAAAACAGAAAATTTCCCCTCAAAAACTCATTTTGGCCAAAACGTCCTACCCTGAAACCCAGCTGGCCAAAACGTCCGCTGGCCAAAACGTCCGGGCCAAAACGTCCTGGCCAAAACGTCCGCTGGCCAAAACGTCCGTTCACCGCATTTAGACATACTGATGGAGGTGGTATAGATATGGTGACTACTTATCTACTGCATGATAGCTAAATGGCTGTCATTTGTATGGAGATATAAATTATATTATATTATAATATTAGAGTGGAAATTATATTATATTATAATATTAGAGTGGTGGTGATGATTGAGCTTATTTACCCTCGCCTCCGGCGAACCATATGGGCGAGCGTACTACGAAGTTCAGTTAACACTCATATATTATAAACTAAGGTGATTAAGTTGTGTGCGTTAATAATATGATTTGAATGCTCAGCCCAGCCATAGATTAGGCTACAAGCACCAAAATGTATAGTGTCATTACATGAGTCACTCTATACTGTCTCACATCTCATATTCGTAGATGTATGAATATGTTAGATGTATAATATGTGACCCGCCATATCAAAATTAGTCGTAAGTAGGGATTATCGTAAGGCAGATAATTACATTATAAGTCATCAAACGGATTTTTAAATTTTCACTGTGAACCAGCTTTTCACCCCTTTTCTAATTCACAGCTGCACAATATACAAGGTTACTTTACTTCCCACAAAAAGCCATAAATTACCCCCTAATCCTTTCCTAAAACAACACAACTGATAAGGGGAATTGTGCTTAAGTAAACACTTTAATTGATCAATTAAACAATTCTACTGTGTACTATGATCCAATTAACAGGATTATATAACAGCAGGTGTCCACTTATGCCCTAGGCACTGTCAGATCAGACTATTCAAATGGTCATAACTTTGGACTGAAACGAGCTACACGAATGATACTGATATCACTAGAAAGCTTATACCTATATGATGGTATAGTTAACTCATTATTTATTTTTTCCGACTTAAGACTGATGGGTGGGTCACATATTATTTGTATGCTCAGCCCGGCAATAGATTAGGCTACAAGCACCAAAATATATAGAGTCGGTACAGGAGTCACGCTATACTAACATGCATCTTAATTCTATAATGTGTGAATTAGATGGTAATGTTATTTGATAACTCAGCCCGACCATAACTTAGGCTACAAGCATCAAAATACATAGGGTCTGTTTAGGAGTCACTCTAAACTGTCCTCGTATCTCTTGTAATTATATATCTTTTTCTTTTCCATGTTCGCTAATCTCTATGTCCTCGCACGTGACGCGCGACCAATTCTCGACCCGATTTATTATGTTTCTCACCGTTTATATGTCATTTTTTTTATGGTTCAAACAGTCACAAATCTCCAAAAACGGACATCAGAAACAGTTTAACGTTTTAATGTTTTCGGCTAGATCCAGCGTTTGTAAGGATGTTTTTCATTGGTAGAAAAACTCTGTTTTTTGGTCCTAGCTCGAACTGTTTACTGATTTACTATCCGTTTTTGAAGCCTAGCTCAGATCAAATTTGTGACTGCAAGAACCTGTACTCATGTTAATAATACAAACTGTTTGTTTGCTTGTGACTAAAATAATTACATACATTACCCGGTGCAATTACTAAGTCTAAGGAGATTTAGACACAGGTTGTTTTTAGTACACCATTTGTTAGTTTGTTCTATAGCCGATTTATACCGTATGTCCTTGGTGTGTTAAAAACCGTGTAAATATTTGTTTCTAAGTAGCATTCAATGCTAATATGGTATAGAGTCAAATTACATATTTGTGAATACTCATAGTGTGCGGACACGAACCAGTGCAGAAGTTAGATAACAAGGACACACACTAGATTTTTGAAATGTGTGTCCTAAACAAAATGAACAAGAAATTAGAAGGAGTGAACCAATGAGATGGATGCATGGAACTCTGATTGATCCAAAAAATAAACATTTTACTAGTTTAACAATAACAGCAGATAAATAATATAGAGACAAGTTTGACCTTAATTTGGGATATTGGGGTATATTTTTATATAGAGTAGGTGATTTATAATGGGTTGCATAAGGTAGAGAGATAGATTAATAAGATACCAAGAAGGTAGAAGGACACTGTCTGTCAGAAGGGACATCAACCGCTCAAAAGTGTGTCCTTCATATATCCCAAGATCCCTAATATCACTTAGTCACACCTGCAGCATATTGACTGCGTTACCTGTTGAGGGTTGTACTAATAAATATCAATAAAGATATTACTACGAAAATTAAAAGTAAAACCTAATGGCAAAAAGTTAACTAGTCACACGAACCGGTGTGAAAAATAGCAGGTACCCCTGAGCAGATATGATAT
Organism: Archivesica marissinica; assembly: GCA_014843695.1. Lineage (NCBI taxonomy): Eukaryota > Metazoa > Mollusca > Bivalvia > Venerida > Vesicomyidae > Archivesica > Archivesica marissinica. The sequence goes on from CM026401.1 coordinate 58,577,241, forward strand.
AGCGCTCAGTAATGTGCACCGATTGACCTCTGCAAATGTAAACAAACAATTGAGAATTTTACGTTCGCGCGAACGAGAAAGAGATACGACAGGTGCCCGTTTACCTTGTATAGTGCACAGCAGTATCGAGGTAGCTACGAAGATTAAAATTCATGGACTATCTTAATATGTATCTGTACTAAGATATTTAGTTGATTGATCCCAAGTACATATAGTTACTACCAGTCATACAGATATATAACTGGTAGTGAAATATCTTCCATAGGATACAGGATAGAGAATTTCACATATCACAAACGATTAGAGGTATCGGACTACTATGATGTTTGGTCATCTTTTATAACATATGTAAGTATCACCAAACTAAACTATCCTGGGTTGCCCCTAAAATATTTACATAAAACTAATTCCATAGTAGGTTGTACAATGTGTGATATGTGTACCCAAAAATAATACCCCCCCTATATGCCCCCATGTACTGGGATCATGAAAATTACATCTAAAAAAGGCGACCGAACCCCTGTGTGACAGCATTTAAAAATAATGTAGTAAAATACACTTCCGTACAAACAACGGTCACCTTATAAGTATAAAAAACAATCAGAACTTGGCTATTTACAATATAACTTAGTCACACAGGGGAATGCCAAACTAATAAATATTAGCGATCACTCGCGAGACGATGATTTCATGGCAGGAGTACCGGTTCCGTTGTTTACTCGGTGATTTCGGAGACCGAGCGACCGCACGCAGTATTTGCTCATAATAACCACTCAGCCGGCCAGGTAACTCATGCAACTTGATAACTTGATCTGATAACCTTAATTAAACTAGAGGATGATGTTGGGTGTCCTTGTTTGTTTTAAGTTTATTGTTAAGCTTATTCAGAACTTATATATATTTATAGATTAAGTTTTTAATTTACAATCTAATACCTACTGAAGTGGTATTAACATTAATGGAGAATTGTTACAAAAAAGTAAATTTGGGCTAATGACTAATGTCATAGCATTTGAGCTTCAGTTTTAGAATTACTGAAGATTACTTCTTGAAGTTGATCAAACATGTTTAACATAGTTGCCCTTAATAAAGAACACTAAAAACTCTAGATAATTTAATCAGATGATCATTAGATCATTGATTGAAATTACACAATTTTGCCGTGAGGCTGCACAGAGTCAGTAAATAGAAATGTCCAACTGCATATTGAAACTGGCATTTTTTCCAAATACTGTGTTGATGTAGATTATCTACCACATAATTGTTACAGGATAGTAGGTTCAATGTACCAAAGTGTATAAAAATAATAATATCCCTGTACGGTAGTGGAATTTACCAAAATACTATGGAAAATTTGTGATTTTGGATATTTCCTTGTGCCATAGGATAAGGGCCTCAAGGTGAATACTGATAGGGCCTGGTCAGAATAATAGTTCTGTCCAAGTCAATAACATGTTAATGTTACTAGTAATTTTTAAAATATAAAATTACATCCACCAGAAATTTAGTAATTTCTGACCCCAATTTCCAGAAATTAGACATTTCTGTCATACTTTATTATGTAGGAAAGTTAGGGCCTCAATTCAACCACCTGGTCAAGTTGGGTGTACTAACAAGATGAATGAGGTAAATAATTACATAACCTTAACTTAGGAACTTGAGTATCTTATGAAGCACACTCATGTACAAGAATATTTAGATTTAAGATGAATATGTACTTGTTGAGACTATACAAGGATGGTAATCCGCTCCAACTAAACATATCTAAAAATATCAGATGACATTTTTTTAAGATATTGTACTAAGGGCTCTATATTGAGGTAATTAGAGTTCGAAATAGAACTTTACATGTAGATTATGAACATAGACCCTTCAAATATTATTTTGACCTTAAAATTGACCAAAAACCAGCCAAAATTGTACAAATTGAGCATTTTGCTTATGACATTGCATAAGGGCCTCAATTTGAATATTGGTGGATAAAAAAATGTGTTGATGCTTATTTTGGATAAACAACAATATGAAGTTACTAGAAAGTTATAAATATATAGGATTTATCAATCCTTGTTCCAAAAAATTTAGATAATAATTTCCCGAATTTACCATTGTATTGAAGTAATCTTATAGATCACATACCAATACAATTTAAACTACTTTTAGTTTTAGAGTTTCTTAGTCACAAAGCACCGGCAGTATGGGCTTTAGCCGGCCGGACTGAGTCCACTGGTTGTTCTGCGCGCTGTCATACTACCAATCCGGGTAACTTGGACCAGGGGCTCTGGGTCCCAATTTAAATTATGTTCCCATATACAAGTTTTCAAGCTTTAATCGCTTGGAGATTTTCAAATACTAATTTATTAAAGACTATTGTTTCCTATATAAATGGTCACAGGGGGGAAAGGCGATAATGAATAGCTAAGGTAAGCTTAGCTAAGGCAAAAAATTAATTAGTAGACCAGGAGGGTCACTAATTAAATGGGATAGGTTGCAGGGCGCTGTCAGTTGCCACAAGAGCCAAATGGCGATTTTGCGATAGAAATGGCTTCTAAAATTTCAATTTGGCGATTTTCAGAAAATTGCACAAAAAATCGGCATAAATAACGTTTGTGCCATATTTTAACCTTTCATACTCTACTGGTTTTATTTACCATTGACGACGGTGCTTTCCAGTTAAAGAAAAATCGATACACAGTCTGTGTTCATTGTATCTTTGACTGGTTACAATTTCATATACGCTATCGTTTGGCGAAACAATCGATTCACAGTCAAAACAGCTGTGTACATGTGCTGGAGGCATATTCCCATCATAAATTGCAATCAAAACAAACTTGTAAATTAGCGGTATATGATCACACATTTACAGTTTTGTATAATGGGAATGATTTGATAATTGAGGTCCTTTATGAAAACGGTGAAATGATGACATTGTTTGAAGATTATGTAAACATGATCGGATGACCAAATGACTTGTGTACATAATTAAGTAATAATTATTGGCGTTGTTTTTCACAAATAAGATCAAAGGTAGTAGTTGTGAAAAATATGATTTTCGTGTCCTCAACTATAAAAAGTGAATGAAACTTGTCCAAATTGCCGATAAATAAATGTAAAAAAAATAAATCCAAATCGTCACTTGTCAAAATGGCTACTTTCGGTTTTAAACGTCCGAAATGGACATAGTGAATGAAACCTAGACGGCCCAGACAAGTTCAACTTCAAATCGGCATTTGTAATGTGGTCCAAGAAGAACAGACGCATTTCATACTGAATGTTGTGCAATTTGTTAGACATGGATACTTGTACATGTATGTAATTCTGATGTATTTTTAAATTATTATGACCAAGAAAATAATTAAAGTTGTAAAAGTTCATTGGATTGTCTTCAAAAATGAATAGTATGCATGTCTTTTTGAGCTCAAGGTTCATTTGAAATGTAATCCTGTGTTGGCTTCCATTATTAACCACTGTCACATGGCTACATTGTAAAATAAACTTTTAGCCTTAACAGGTATGCATTCTTTCATTCTAATTTCTATATTAATACTTCTTCCAGAAAAAAACGGGCTAGAATCTCACCATTTACAAATAAAAATACCCAAAAAAATCAAACCAGGGAGGGGACGATACCGCTCCCGCACACACCCCATCGTTCACACAGATAAGTGGCCCCAACTTTTTTCGGTCCAGTGTGGGCCCTGGGTTGCATATAGCAAAGTAATAGCTATTTATGAGCTATGGGTTTGACAGGGGCATAGCCAGGAATATGTCTTAATATTTTAGTTTGGGAGGTAGAGACGGTTTGTGTTGGTTTGGATTTTCCAGGTTGTTGTGGATTGTCCCACATTGGTTTATTTATTCCAATGATGTAAAAATGAAGTTGTTGTGACCCTTTCCTGGTATTGGAAGTAAGCCAAATAGCCCCTGCATATCAATGCTAATCAGTTGATATCAATAATCAATACTCCATAGATAAGGGTCCAATATACATACACTGTGTCCATGGACTGATTTAATCTTTTTCACTGAATACACACACACATTATTCAAGCCCAGTTAATGACACTTTCTACTGGAGGGGTAATAAAAGTGTCTTATATAAATATATTTGTTTTGTTGAATATATATTTTCAAACAAACCTACAAAAGGAGCTCCGTGGGGTTCAGCCGTCCGGTGCAATACTCTAAGTCTTTAAGAATAGATAAGTGCAGCACTCGGCTGAGACTTGGGACAAACCTGTTGGCAGGCAACCTTGGCCAACATATACTTAAGCTAAATCCAGTTTGTCCCAAGTGCGATGTCAGATACACTACTGAACATTTTCTGCTGGACTGTTGCGATCATGAGACTCATTGGGCTGTCTTGCGGGCGGCAGTTGCAGGGGTTGATAAAACTTTCTCAATTGAGAAAATACTCAACCCCAGCAAGGCTGTCCGCACCTCAGTATTTAAAGCTCTGGAAACGTACATTCTAGACTGTCAGATGTCCGACAAAATTTAGAGGACATTTGCAGTTATTAAGCTCAGACAAGGATCCCATATCTCTCCAGGTTGTTTGTGGATAAATTTACCCTTCTGTAGTGCTGTAATTGGCCCAACCGGAGCCCCTTTCGAAAAGCAATTCCATTGCAGGCTTCTCACCTGAGATGAGTAATTTCCGACCCCAGATGAAAGAGTTTACTTAAATTTCATCTTAGGGGCTCCGTGCGGGCCAATACGAGCACAAAACGCTTTCGTATCCTAATATACTTAACTCGATCGTTTTTACCGATCGATATACAAATCACTAAGTATCATTTAGTTATTCATCTACTCAGATGAAACTTGGTATAATCTACGAACTCAATGTCTAATGGACACAACCTATTAATATACATATTACCAGTGTCTAATGTACATTAAGCAACCAAAAAACACCACGTCACCTCTATGTATGGTGTTATAAAATATATACAATATTATATCAGTGTATAATATACAATTGTTGACTTTTGAGTTAACTTCACTTGCAACTCAGTATTGTAAGTTTCATAAATACCGGTTGTTTAAACATCACAACAACTTCATTTCTACATCATTGGTATAAGTAAACCAATGTGGGACAATCCACAACAACCTGGAAAATCCAAATCCACACAAAGCTCATAAATAGCTATTACTTTGCTATATGCAACCTATCCCATTTAAATTAGTGACCGTCCTGTTTTACTAATTCATTTCTTACCTTATAGCTAAGCTTACCTTAGCTATTCATTATCGCCTTTCCCCCCTGTGACCACTTACATAGGAAACTATAGTATTTATTAAATTAGTATTTGAAAATCCCCAAGCGATTAAGCTTGTAAACATGTATATGGGAACATACTTGTCTGAGAAATTTAAATTGGGACCCCTGGTCCAAGTTACCCGGATTGGTAGTATGACAGCGCGCAGAACAACCAGTGGACTCAGTCCGGCCGGGTAAAGCCCATACTGCCGGTGCTTTGTGACCAAGTAACTCTAAAACTAAATAAAACTAGTTTAAATTGTATTGGTTTGTGATCAATAAGATTACTTCAACACAGTGGTAAATTCGGGAAATTATTAGCTAAATTTGTTGTAACAAGGATTGATAAATCCTATATATCTATAACTTTCTAGTAACTTTATACTGTTGTTTATCCAAAATAAACATCATAATATGTTTTTATCCACCAATATTCAAATTGAGGCCCTTATGCTATGTCATAAGCAAAATGCTGAATTTGTACAATTGTGGCCGGTTTTTGGTTAATTTTAAGGTCCAAATAAAATTTAAAGGGTCTATATCCATAATCTACATGTAAAGTTCTATTTTAAACTCTAATTACCTCAATATAGAGCCCTCAGTACAATATTTAAAAAAAAAATGTCATCAGATATTTTTAACTATGTTTAGTTGGAGCGGATTACCTTCCTGGTATAGTCTCAACAAGACATACTCATCTTAAATCTAAATATTCTTGTACATGAGTGTGCTTCATAAGATACTCAAGTTCCTAAGTTAAGGTTATGTAATGATCTACCGCATTCATCTTGATAGTACACCCAGCTTGACCAGGTGGTTGAATTGAGGCCCTAACTTTCCTACATAATAAAGCAGGACAGAAATATCTAATTTCTGGAAATTGGGGTCAGAAATTACCAAATTTCTGGTGGTCGCAATTTAATTTGTTACAAACTTCCCTACATTACTAGTAACAATAACATGTTATTGACTTGGACAGAACTATTATTCTGACCAGGCCCTGTCAGTATTCACCTTGAGGCCCTTCTCCTATGGCACAAGGAAATATCCAAAATCACAAATTTTCCATAGTAATATGGTAAATTCCACTACCATACATGGATATTATTCTTTTTATACACCTTGGTACATTGAACCTACTATCCTGTAGATTATCTACCACATAATTGTTACATCAACACAATATTTGGAAAAAATGCCATCTGAAGTTTCAATAATTATGCAGTTGGACATTTCTATTTACTGACTCTGTGCAAGGCATATGGCAAAATTGTGTAATTTCAATCAATGATCATCTGATTAAATTATCTAGAGTTTTTAGTGTTCTTTAGTTAAGGTCGACATTATGTTAACAAAGTTAATTCAACTTCAAGTAGTAATCTTCAGTAATTCTAAAACTGAAGCTCAAATGCTATGACACTAGTCATTAGCCCAAATTTACGTCTTTTCTAACAATTCTTCATTACTCTTTAATACCACTTCAGTAGGTATTAGACTGTAAAACTTTATCTATAAATATACATAAGATCTGAATAAACTTAACAATAAACTTAAAACAAACAAGGACACCCAACATCATCCTCTACTTTATTTAAGGTCATCAGACACCCTCAAGTTGCATGAGTAGCCTGGCCGACTGAGTAGTTATATGAGCAATTACTGCATGCGGTCGGTCAGTCTCCGAAATCACCGAGTAAACAACAGAACCGGTACTCCTGCCATGAAATCTTCATCTCGCGAGCGATCGCTAATTTTTATTAGTTTGGCATTCCCCTGTGGACTAAGTTATATTGTAAATAGCCAAGAACTGATTGTTTTTTATACTTAAAATGTAATTTTAAAGGCCCTAAGGTGACCGTTGTTTGTACGGAAGTGTATTTTACCACATTATTTTTAAACGTTGTCACGCAGAGGTTAAGCCGCCTTTTTTAGATGTAATTTTTATGATCCCAGTACACGGGGGCATATAGGGGGGGGGGGTATTATTTTTGGGTACACATATCACACATTGTACAACCTACTATGGAATTAGTTTTATGTAAATATGTGCTATATTTATATATTTACAAGGGTTCAGTGTACACAGTAAAATAGTAAAAATAAAGATGCATATTATATACAAAAGTTGGAGTCTTTATGACATATTAGGCTATTAGAGCAGATTATCATGTCCCATTCCCAAATATAGGTTGAAGATGAAAGCCCCATGAACTTAAAGTTAAAAGTCTCTCTGCCTGTGCAGTACAATAAAAAATGGTACTGATACTGATTGTTTATGTTTGTCCAGAAATTATATATCTAATTATGGTCGCATCAGGTAGGAGGGTGAACAGCCTAGGAGAGATCTAATTGGTGTCCAGAGCCAGCAACACACGAAATCTAGTTTCTATATATGTCCATTTGAACATTGGCATGAAGGTTTTACACAAATCATGCATTTGTTGGTAACAAGTGGTGAAACCTATGCTCGGCGTAAATCATATGGCCTATAAAAAAAGTTAAATGCACTTGCCGTACATTATTATTTCTTAAGTCGTGAACACAACTTTCAAAATATTTTAGCTTCATTACATGACCATGCGCCTCAACAAAGCTATCGCAACGGCACCTGTTTCCATGGGGAACTAGATACTTTAGGGCACCGATGCATGGCGTACATGAGGTTTTTTTTATTTATGTACTGGTAAATGTTGAATATATTATTTTGAATTAGTAACATCAATAACTAACAATATTACAACTCATAAGAAACTTTTTTCTGGTTATTTATACATTTTTTCCCAATCCGAATAACTGCTCATAAACTGCATCATTTCGGTGGAAAATATTTCTCAACAAGTTGCCTGTTTATATTCGGCTAGTGAACCAGTCAGATGACAGTTGCATTAGGCTACCGGTACGCACAACTGAACGCTATTGAACCATGCCTCACCTCTGTCAGCGAAAATAGGTTAAAACTATTTAAATACGGATGTAAATGGAAAAAATACGCAGAGCATAGGTTCCACCACTCTAGTATATTAACCTGAATCTCTATGAAGGAAAGGGTTAAATAAATGTTATAGTCATTCAAATAACTGCTGTTCCACAGGCGACCGGCACATACCCAGCCAGAACTATGTTACAACCCCAAATACAGTGTAGCATCAATGAAATCATTTCCTGTCAAAAACACACATTTCTGGGGGAAATGTTTTTTTGATAATCTATGATTTATGGTTATCAACAAAAATTCAGAAATTCAGAAATGTATTGACTAGAAAATTAATTATATTAATTATAGGGTTTATACAAATTTATTTTAGCTCGATTGCGAAACAAGTTCTTTCAACTTATATTTAATCACTCTCGAGACCTCATTCCTGATGGAATCCATCGCCACGAGGGAGAGAGAAGAGGCAACGTGGAATTTAAATGCCTTGCCTAAGGGCACAATCGTAACGGCTCCAGCGGGGCTCGAACTTCGGACCTTTCGCACCTGAAGAGAACGCGCATCCACTGCGCTATCATGACTTCCATTATATCTATCTATGTTCCTTTAATGTCGAACCCCTCGCGGGGGACGTAGACATGTTGCGCGTCAAAAACCGCAAAGAAGTTAAAAGTATGAGTAGATAAAAGTATAATTTAAGAAGGTATGAAAATAAGTTGTGGTAAAAGTTTAAAAGCAGCTACGCAGAACAACTAGGGACTGGCATGTTCAATATGGCAAACTGCCATATTGAATTGCTGTATGGTAGGGAGATGGACAATGTCAGGAGGGAGGTGGTTCCAATGATAGATTGTTCTTGGAAAGAAGGAAAACTTGTAGTAGTCTGTAGTTGCTGTAATTAACCTATAGCTTAAGGAATGGCAATGGCGAGGACGGGAGAGGGGAACTAGGTAATTTTCAATGGGAATAGCAACAAGATCATTATGGAGTTTAT
>CM026401.1:58587429-58614468 GCA_014843695.1 Archivesica marissinica
ATAACATGAAATTGGACATGGTCTTCGCACTAAGACAGATGAAATTGAAAGTGAAATAGAAAAGTTGAATAATATACTAAAGATGTATGAAAGAGTAAATCAGAATAGTACACATAGAAAGGACGAACTGGATAATAGTGAACAAACTCGTAGGAAAATTAGTAGATTGCGCACGGATTCATTATATGATGATGGAGTCCAACAACAGAGTACGCCACATAGAAATACGTTAGATCACCAACATTTGAAAAATGATGAAATGATAACTGGAATAGATAGAGAACACACTAGTAGTTTGCGAAGAGTTAATCAAAGAGAAAGTCAGAAACATGTAGACATGGATAGAATGATTGAATTGAACGAACTGAAAAGACTTAAACAGGAGAAACAGGAATTTGAAAATGCTATGGTGAAACATGAATTAGAACAGCAACGAATATTGCTAGTAAAGCAAGAAATGAATTCACGTAAGACTGAAGAAGAACGAAAGAAAAGAAAGGAAATAGTATTGAAAGAATTTACGCAGTCCATTTTAAAAAGGGAATGTCCATTCATTCCCAATTAAAATGCCAATATTGGGCATTTGAGCATCTAAAATGCCGTTATTTTTCATATATTTTCTTAAAAAACAACAAAACACAGGTGAAAGTGAGAAAATGTTGTATGAAAATGCATGATGATTAGCATAATTTTGACAAACAAGGTATCATAAATGATGATACGCAGGCGTAACAAAATGAAATCTACAGAAATGCAAAAAAGAATCGACATTAAAATATAAATAATTCTATAAAATTGTCCCTCAAACGATACGACGGCATATCAAAATGAAATCTACAGAAATGATACTACATAAAATAGAAAAAACTAGCTCTCTGAAACGTTACGCCGGCGTAACCAAAATGAAATCTTCAGAAATGCTAAATATTGGACATATTAAAATAGAAATAATTTAGTGAAAATGATTGTCTCTGAAACGTTACGCCGGCATAACAAAATGAAATCTTCAGAAATGCAAAAAGACTGGACATATTAAAATAGAAATAATTTAGTAAAAATGAATGTCTCTGAAACGTTACGCCGGCGTAACAAAATGAAATCTTCAGAAATGCAAAAAGACTGGACATATTAAAATAGAAATAATTTTAGTGAAAATGATTGTCTCTGAAACGTTACGCCTGCGTAGCAAAATGAAATCTTCAGACATGCTAAATATTGGATATATTAAAATAGAAATAATTTAGTAAAAATGGTTGTCTCTGAAACGTTACGCCTGCATATCTAAATGAAATCTTCAGAAATGCTAAATATTGGATATATTAAAATAGAAATAATTTAGTAAAAATGGTTGTCTCTGAAACGTTACGCCGGCATATCAAAATGAAATCTTCAGAAATGCAAAAAGACTGGACATATTAAAATAGTAAAAATGCTTGTCTCTGAAACGTTACGCCGGCGTATCAAAAATGAAATCTTCAGAAATGCTAAATATTGGACATATTAAAATAGAAATAATTTAATAAAAAATGATTGTCTCTGAAACGTTACGCCGGCATAACAAAATGAAATCTTCAGAACTGCTAAATAGTGGATATATTAAAATAGAAATAATTTAGTAAAAATGGTTGTCTCTGAAACATTACGCCGGCATATCAAAATGAAATCTTCAGAAATGCAAAAAGACTGGACATATTAAAATAGTAAAAATGATTGTCTCTGAAACGTTACGCCGTCGTATCAAAAATGAAATATTCAGAAATGCTAAATATTGGACATATTAAAATAGAAATGCTAAATATTGGACATATTAAAATCGAAATAATTTAGTAAAAATGTTTGTCTCTGAAACGTTACGCCGGCGTATCAAAAATGAAATATTCAGAAATGCTAAATATTGGATATATTAAAATAGAAATGCTAAATATTGGACATATTAAAATAGAAATAATTTTAGTGAAAATGATTGTCTCTGAAACGTTACGCCGGCGTAACCACAATGAAATCTTCAGAAATGCAAAATGGACATATTAAAATAGAAATAATTTAGTAAAAATGATGTCTCTGAAACGTTACGCCGGCGTATCAAAATGAAATCTTCAGAAATGCAAAATACTGGACATATTAAAATAGAAATAATTTTAGTGAAAATGATTGTCTCTGAAACGTTACGCCGGCGTAACAAAATGAAATCTTCAGAAATGCAAAAAGACTGGACATATTAAAATAGAAATAATTTAGTAAAAATGAATGTCTCTGAAACGTTACGACGGCATATTAAAATGAAATCTTCAGAAATGCAAAAAGACTGGACATATTAAAATAGTAAAAATGATTGTCTCTGAAACGTTACGCCGGCGTAACAAAATGAAATCTTCAGAAATGCTAAATATTGGACATATTAAAATAGAAATAATTTTAGTGAAAATGATTGTCTCTGAAACGTTACGCCGGCGTAACAAAATGAAATCTTCAGAAATGCTAAATAGTGGATATATTAAAATAGAAATAATTTAGTAAAAATGGTTGTCTCTGAAACGTTACGCCGGCATATCAAAATGAAATCTTCAGAAATGCAAAAAGACTGGACATATTAAAATAGTAAAAATGATTGTCTCTGAAACGTTAGCCGGCGTATCAAAATGAAATATTCAGAAATGCTAAATATGGAATATTAAAATAGAAATGCTAAATATTGGACATATTAAAATAGAAATAATTTAGTAAAAATGCTTGTCTCTGAAACGTTACGCCGGCGTATCAAAAATGAAATCTTCAGAAATGCTAAATATTGGACATATTAAAATAGAAATAATTTAATAAAAAATGATTGTCTCTGAAACGTTACGCCGGCATAACAAAATGAAATCTTCAGAACTGCTAAATAGTGGATATATTAAAATAGAAATAATTTAATAAACATGGTTGTCTCTGAAACATTACGCCGGCATATCAAAATGAAATCTTCAGAAATGCAAAAAGACTGGACATATTAAAATAGAAATAATTTTAGTGAAAATGGTTGTCTCTGAAACGTTACGCCTGCGTAGCAAAATGAAATCTTCAGACATGCTAAATATTGGATATATTAAAATAGAAATAATTTATTAAAAATGGTTGTCTCTGAAACGTTACGCCTGCATATCTAAATGAAATCTTCAGAAATGCTAAATATTGGATATATTAAAATAGAAATAATTTAGTAAAAATGGTTGTCTCTGAAACGTTACGCCGGCATATCAAAATGAAATCTTCAGAAATGCAAAAAGACTGGACATATTAAAATAGTAAAAATGCTTGTCTCTGAAACGTTACGCCGGCGTATCAAAAATGAAATCTTCAGAAATGCTAAATATTGGACATATTAAAATAGAAATAATTTAATAAAAAATGATTGTCTCTGAAACGTTACGCCGGCATAACAAAATGAAATCTTCAGAACTGCTAAATAGTGGATATATTAAAATAGAAATAATTTAGTAAAAATGGTTGTCTCTGAAACATTACGCCGGCATATCAAAATGAAATCTTCAGAAATGCAAAAAGACTGGACATATTAAAATAGTAAAAATGATTGTCTCTGAAACGTTACGCCGTCGTATCAAAAATGAAATATTCAGAAATGCTAAATATTGGACATATTAAAATAGAAATGCTAAATATTGGACATATTAAAATCGAAATAATTTAGTAAAAATGTTTGTCTCTGAAACGTTACGCCGGCGTATCAAAAATGAAATATTCAGAAATGCTAAATATTGGATATATTAAAATAGAAATGCTAAATATTGGACATATTAAAATAGAAATAATTTTAGTGAAAATGATTGTCTCTGAAACGTTACGCCGGCGTAACCACAATGAAATCTTCAGAAATGCTAAATATTGGATATATTAAAATAGAAATAATTTTAGTGAAAATGATTGTCTCTGAAACGTTACGCCGGCGTAACAAAATGAAATCTTCAGAAATGCAAAAAGACTGGACATATTAAAATAGAAATAATTTAGTAAAAATGAATGTCTCTGAAACGTTACGCCGGCATATCAAAATGAAATCTTCAGAAATGCAAAAAGACTGGACATATTAAAATAGAAATAATTTAGTAAAAATGAATGTCTCTGAAACGTTACGACGGCATATTAAAATGAAATCTTCAGAAATGCAAAAAGACTGGACATATTAAAATAGAAATAATTTTAGTGAAAATGATTGTCTCTGAAACGTTACGCCGGCGTAACAAAATGAAATCTTCAGAAATGCAAAAAGACTGGACATATTAAAATAGAAATAATTTAGTAAAAATGATTGTCTCTGAAACGTTACGCCGGCGTAACAAAATGAAATCTTCAGAAATGCTAAATATTGGATATATTAAAATAGAAATAATTTAGTGAAAATGATTGTCTCTGAAACGTTACGCCGGCGTAACAAAATGAAATCTTCAGAAATGCAAAAAGACTGGACATATTAAAATAGAAATAATTTAGTAAAAATGAATGTCTCTGAAACGTTACGCCGGCATATCAAAATGAAATCTTCAGAAATGCAAAAGACTGGACATATTAAAATAGAAATAATTTAGTAAAAATGATTGTCTCTGAAACGTTACGCCGGCGTATCAAAATGAAATCTTCAGAAATGCAAAAATACTGGACATATTAAAATAGAAATAATTTTAGTGAAAATGATTGTCTCTGAAACGTTACGCCGGCGTAACAAAATGAAATCTTCAGAAATGCAAAAAGACTGGACATATTAAAATAGAAATAATTTAGTAAAAATGAATGTCTCTGAAACGTTACGACGGCATATTAAAATGAAATCTTCAGAAATGCAAAAAGACTGGACATATTAAAATAGTAAAAATGCTTGTCTCTGAAACGTTACGCCGGCGTATCAAAAATGAAATCTTCAGAAATGCTAAATATTGGACATATTAAAATAGAAATAATTTAATAAAAAATGATTGTCTCTGAAACGTTACGCCGGCATAACAAAATGAAATCTTCAGAACTGCTAAATAGTGGATATATTAAAATAGAAATAATTTAATAAACATGGTTGTCTCTGAAACATTACGCCGGCATATCAAAATGAAATCTTCAGAAATGCAAAAAGACTGGACATATTAAAATAGTAAAAATGATTGTCTCTGAAACGTTATGCCGGCGTATCAAAAATGAAATATTCAGAAATGCTAAATATTGGATATATTAAAATAGAAATGCTAAATATTGGACATATTAAAATAGAAATAATTTTAGTGAAAATGATTGTCTCTGAAACGTTACGCCGGCGTAACCACAATGAAATCTTCAGAAATGCTAAATATTGGATATATTAAAATAGAAATAATTTTAGTGAAAATGATTGTCTCTGAAACGTTACGCCGGCATAACAAAATGAAATCTTCAGAAATGCAAAAAGACTGGACATATTAAAATAGAAATAATTTAGTAAAAATGAATGTCTCTGAAACGTTACGCCGGCGTAACAAAATGAAATCTTCAGAAATGCAAAAAGACTGGACATATTAAAATAGTAAAAATGCTTGTCTCTGAAACGTTACGCCGGCGTATCAAAAATGAAATCTTCAGAAATGCTAAATATTGGACATATTAAAATAGAAATAATTTAATAAAAATGATTGTCTCTGAAACGTTACGCCGGCATAACAAAATGAAATCTTCAGAAATGCTAAATAGTGGATATATTAAAATAGAAATAATTTAGTAAAAATGGTTGTCTCTGAAACATTACGCCGGCATATCAAAATGAAATCTTCAGAAATGCAAAAAGACTGGACATATTAAAATAGTAAAAATGATTGTCTCTGAAACGTTACGCCGTCGTATCAAAAATGAAATATTCAGAAATGCTAAATATTGGACATATTAAAATAGAAATGCTAAATATTGGACATATTAAAATCGAAATAATTTAGTAAAAATGTTTGTCTCTGAAACGTTACGCCGGCGTATCAAAAATGAAATATTCAGAAATGCTAAATATTGGATATATTAAAATAGAAATGCTAAATATTGGACATATTAAAATAGAAATAATTTTAGTGAAAATGATTGTCTCTGAAACGTTACGCCGGCGTAACACAATGAAATCTTCAGAAATGCTAAATATTGGATATATTAAAATAGAAATAATTAGTAAAAATGATTGTCTCTGAAACGTTACGCCGGCGTAACAAAATGAAATCTTCAGAAATGCAAAAAGACTGGACATATTAAAATAGAAATAATTTAGTAAAAATGAATGTCTCTGAAACGTTACGCCGGCATATCAAAATGAAATCTTCAGAAATGCAAAAAGACTGGACATATTAAAATAGAAATAATTTAGTAAAAATGAATGTCTCTGAAACGTTACGACGGCATATCAAAATGAAATCTTCAGAAATGCAAAAAGACTGGACATATTAAAATAGTAAAAATGATTGTCTCTGAAACGTTACGCCGGCGTAACCAAAATGAAATCTTCAGAAATGCTAAATATTGGACATATTAAAATAGAAATTATTTTATTGAAAATGATTGTCTCTGAAACGTTACGCCGGCATAACAAAATGAAATCTTCAGAACTGCTAAATAGTGGATATATTAAAATAGAAATAATTTAATAAACATGGTTGTCTCTGAAACATTACGCCGGCATATCAAAATGAAATCTTCAGAAATGCAAAAAGACTGGACATATTAAAATAGTAAAAATGATTGTCTCTGAAACGTTATGCCGGCGTATCAAAAATGAAATATTCAGAAATGCTAAATATTGGATATATTAAAATAGAAATGCTAAATATTGGACATATTAAAATAGAAATAATTTTAGTGAAAATGATTGTCTCTGAAACGTTACGCCGGCGTAACCACAATGAAATCTTCAGAAATGCTAAATATTGGATATATTAAAATAGAAATAATTTAGTGAAAATGATTGTCTCTGAAACGTTACGCCGGCATAACAAAATGAAATCTTCAGAAATGCAAAAAGACTGGACATATTAAAATAGAAATAATTTAGTAAAAATGAATGTCTCTGAAACGTTACGCCGGCATAACAAAATGAAATCTTCAGAAATGCAAAAAGACTGGACATATTAAAATAGTAAAAATGATTGTCTCTGAAACGTTACGCCGGCGTATCAAAATGAAATCTTCAGAAATGCTAAATATTGGATATATTAAAATAGAAATAATTTAGTAAAAATGGTTGTCTCTGAAACGTTACGCCGGCATAACAAAATGAAATCTTCAGAAATGCTAAATATTGGATATATTAAAATAGAAATAATTTAGTAAAAATGGTTGTCTCTGAAACGTTACGCCGGCATATCAAAATGAAATCTTCAGAAATGCAAAAAGACTGGACATATTAAAATAGTAAAAATGATTGTCTCTGAAACGTTACGCCTGCGTATCAAAAATGAAATCTTCAGAAATGCTAAATATTGGACATATTAAAATAGAAATAATTTAATAAAAATGATTGTCTCTGAAACGTTACGCCGGCATAACAAAATGAAATCTTCAGAATGCTAAATAGTGGATATATTAAAATAGAAATAATTTAGTAAAAATGGTTGTCTCTGAAACATTACGCCGGCATATCAAAATGAAATCTTCAGAAATGCAAAAGACTGGACATATTAAAATAGTAAAAATGATTGTCTCTGAAACGTTACGCCGTCGTATCAAAAATGAAATATTCAGAAATGCTAAATATTGGACATATTAAAATAGAAATGCTAAATATTGGACATATTAAAATCGAAATAATTTAGTAAAAATGTTTGTCTCTGAAACGTTACGCAGGCGTATCAAAAATGAAATATTCAGAAATGCTAAATATTGGATATATTAAAATAGAAATGCTAAATATGGACATATTAAAATAGAAATAATTTAGTGAAAATGATTGTCTCTGAAACGTTACGCCGGCGTAACCACAATGAAATCTTCAGAAATGCTAAATATTGGATATATTAAAATAGAAATAATTTTAGTGAAAATGATTGTCTCTGAAACGTTACGCCGGCGTAACAAAATGAAATCTTCAGAAATGCAAAAAGACTGGACATATTAAAATAGAAATAATTTAGTAAAAATGAATGTCTCTGAAACGTTACGCCGGCATATCAAAATGAAATCTTCAGAAATGCAAAAAGACTGGACATATTAAAATAGAAATAATTTAGTAAAAATGAATGTCTCTGAAACGTTACGACGGCATATCAAAATGAAATCTTCAGAAATGCAAAAAGACTGGACATATTAAAATAGAAATAATTTTAGTGAAAATGATTGTCTCTGAAACGTTACGCCGGCGTAACCACAATGAAATCTTCAGAAATGCTAAATATTGGATATATTAAAATAGAAATTATTTTAGTGAAAATGATTGTCTCTGAAACGTTACGCCGGCGTAACAAAATGAAATCTTCAGAAATGCAAAAGACTGGACATATTAAAATAGAAATAATTTAGTAAAAATGAATGTCTCTGAAACGTTACGCCGGCATATCAAAATGAAATCTTCAGAAATGCAAAAAGACTGGACATATTAAAATAGAAATATTTAGTAAAAATGAATGTCTCTGAAACGTTACGACGGCATATAAAATGAAATCTTCAGAAATGCAAAAAGACTGGACATATTAAAATAGAAATAATTTTAGTGAAAATGATTGTCTCTGAAACGTTACGCCGGCGTAACAAAATGAAATCTTCAGAAATGCAAAAAGACTGGACATATTAAAATAGTAAAAATGCTTGTCTCTGAAACGTTACGCCGGCGTATCAAAAATGAAATCTTCAGAAATGCTAAATATTGGACATATTAAAATAGAAATAATTTAATAAAAAATGATTGTCTCTGAAACGTTACGCCGGCATAACAAAATGAAATCTTCAGAACTGCTAAATAGTGGATATATTAAAATAGAAATAATTTAATAAACATGGTTGTCTCTGAAACATTACGCCGGCATATCAAAATGAAATCTTCAGAAATGCAAAAAGACTGGACATATTAAAATAGTAAAAATGATTGTCTCTGAAACGTTATGCCGGCGTATCAAAAATGAAATATTCAGAAATGCTAAATATTGGATATATTAAAATAGAAATGCTAAATATTGGACATATTAAAATAGAAATAATTTTAGTGAAAATGATTGTCTCTGAAACGTTACGCCGGCGTAACCACAATGAAATCTTCAGAAATGCTAAATATTGGATATATTAAAATAGAAATAATTTTAGTGAAAATGATTGTCTCTGAAACGTTACGCCGGCATAACAAAATGAAATCTTCAGAAATGCAAAAAGACTGGACATATTAAAATAGAAATAATTTAGTAAAAATGAATGTCTCTGAAACGTTACGCCGGCGTAACAAAATGAAATCTTCAGAAATGCAAAAAGACTGGACATATTAAAATAGAAATAATTTTAGTGAAAATGATTGTCTCTGAAACGTTACGCCTGCGTAGCAAAATGAAATCTTCAGACATGCTAAATATTGGATATATTAAAATAGAAATAATTTAGTAAAAATGGTTGTCTCTGAAACGTTACGCCTGCATATCTAAATGAAATCTTCAGAAATGCTAAATATTGGATATATTAAAATAGAAATAATTTAGTAAAAATGGTTGTCTCTGAAACGTTACGCCGGCATATCAAAATGAAATCTTCAGAAATGCAAAAAGACTGGACATATTAAAATAGTAAAAATGCTTGTCTCTGAAACGTTACGCCGGCGTATCAAAAATGAAATCTTCAGAAATGCTAAATATTGGACATATTAAAATAGAAATAATTTAATAAAAAATGATTGTCTCTGAAACGTTACGCCGGCATAACAAAATGAAATCTTCAGAACTGCTAAATAGTGGATATATTAAAATAGAAATAATTTAGTAAAAATGGTTGTCTCTGAAACATTACGCCGGCATATCAAAATGAAATCTTCAGAAATGCAAAAAGACTGGACATATTAAAATAGTAAAAATGATTGTCTCTGAAACGTTACGCCGTCGTATCAAAAATGAAATATTCAGAAATGCTAAATATTGGACATATTAAAATAGAAATGCTAAATATTGGACATATTAAAATCGAAATAATTTAGTAAAAATGTTTGTCTCTGAAACGTTACGCAGGCGTATCAAAAATGAAATATTCAGAAATGCTAAATATTGGATATATTAAAATAGAAATGCTAAATATTGGACATATTAAAATAGAAATAATTTTAGTGAAAATGATTGTCTCTGAAACGTTACGCCGGCGTAACCACAATGAAATCTTCAGAAATGCTAAATATTGGATATATTAAAATAGAAATAATTTTAGTGAAAATGATTGTCTCTGAAACGTTACGCCGGCGTAACAAAATGAAATCTTCAGAAATGCAAAAAGACTGGACATATTAAAATAGAAATAATTTAGTAAAAATGATTGTCTCTGAAACGTTACGCCGGCATATCAAAATGAAATCTTCAGAAATGCAAAAAGACTGGACATATTAAAATAGTAAAAATGCTTGTCTCTGAAACGTTACGCCGGCGTATCAAAAATGAAATCTTCAGAAATGCTAAATATTGGACATATTAAAATAGAAATAATTTAATAAAAAATGATTGTCTCTGAAACGTTACGCCGGCATAACAAAATGAAATCTTCAGAACTGCTAAATAGTGGATATATTAAAATAGAAATAATTTAGTAAAAATGGTTGTCTCTGAAACATTACGCCGGCATATCAAAATGAAATCTTCAGAAATGCAAAAAGACTGGACATATTAAAATAGTAAAAATGATTGTCTCTGAAACGTTACGCCGTCGTATCAAAAATGAAATATTCAGAAATGCTAAATATTGGACATATTAAAATAGAAATGCTAAATATTGGACATATTAAAATCGAAATAATTTAGTAAAAATGTTTGTCTCTGAAACGTTACGCCGGCGTATCAAAAATGAAATATTCAGAAATGCTAAATATTGGATATATTAAAATAGAAATGCTAAATATTGGACATATTAAAATAGAAATAATTTTAGTGAAAATGATTGTCTCTGAAACGTTACGCCGGCGTAACCACAATGAAATCTTCAGAAATGCTAAATATTGGATATATTAAAATAGAAATAATTTTAGTGAAAATGATTGTCTCTGAAACGTTACGCCGGCGTAACAAAATGAAATCTTCAGAAATGCAAAAAGACTGGACATATTAAAATAGAAATAATTTAGTAAAAATGAATGTCTCTGAAACGTTACGCCGGCATATCAAAATGAAATCTTCAGAAATGCAAAAAGACTGGACATATTAAAATAGAAATAATTTTAGTGAAAATGATTGTCTCTGAAACGTTACGCCGGCGTAACAAAATGAAATCTTCAGAAATGCAAAAAGACTGGACATATTAAAATAGAAATAATTTAGTAAAAATGAATGTCTCTGAAACGTTACGACGGCATATTAAAATGAAATCTTCAGAAATGCAAAAAGACTGGACATATTAAAATAGAAATAATTTTAGTGAAAATGATTGTCTCTGAAACGTTACGCCGGCGTAACAAAATGAAATCTTCAGAAATGCAAAAAGACTGGACATATTAAAATAGAAATAATTTTAGTGAAAATGATTGTCTCTGAAACGTTACGCCTGCGTAGCAAAATGAAATCTTCAGACATGCTAAATATTGGATATATTAAAATAGAAATAATTTAGTAAAAATGGTTGTCTCTGAAACGTTACGCCGGCATATCAAAATGAAATCTTCAGAAATGCAAAAAGACTGGACATATTAAAATAGTAAAAATGATTGTCTCTGAAACGTTACACCGGCGTATCAAAAATGAAATATTCAGACATGCTAAATATTGGATATATTAAAATAGAAATGCTAAATATTGGACATATTAAAATAGAAATAATTTTAGTGAAAATGATTGTCACTGAAACGTTACGCCGGCGTAACCACAACGTCAGAAAGGCTAAATATTGGATATATTAAAATAGAAATAATTTAGTAAAAATGGTTGTCTCTGAAACGTTACGCCGGCGTAAACAAAATGAAATCTTCAGAGATGCAAAAAGACTGGACATATTAAAATAGAAATAATTTAGAAAAAATGATTGTCTCTGAAACGTTACACCGGCGTAACAAAATGAAATCTTCAGAAATGCTAAATATTGGATATATTAAAATAGAAATAGTTTAGTAAAAATGGTTGTCTCTGAAACGTTACGCCGGCATATCACAATGAAATCTTCAGAAATGCTAAATATTTGATATATTAAAATAGAAATAATTTAGTAATAATGGTTGTCTCAGAAACGTTACGCCGGCATATCAAAATGAAATCTTCAGAAATGCAAAAAGACTGGACATATTAAAATAGTAAAAATGATTGTCTCTGAAACGTTACGCCGGCGTATCAAAAATGAAATCCTCAGAAATGCTAAATATTGGACATATTAAAATAGAAATAATTTAGTAAAAATGGTTGTCTCTGAAAAGTTAATGAAATATCAAAATGAAATCTTCAGAAATGCTAAATAATGGACATATTAAAATAGAAATAATTTAGTAAAAATGATTGTCTCTGAAACGTTACGACGGCGTAACAAAATTAAATATTCAGAAATGCTAAATATTGGATATATTAAAATAGAAATGCTAAATTTTGGACATATTAAAATAGAAATAATTTTAGTGAAAATGATTGTCTCTGAAACGTTACGCCGGCGTAACCACAATGAAATCTTCAGAAATGCTAAATATTGGATATATTAAAATAGAAATAATTTTAGTGAAAATGATTGTCTCTGAAACGTTACGCCGGCGTAACAAAATGAAATCTTCAGAAATGCTAAATATTGGATATATTAAAATAGAAATGCTAAATATTGGACATATTAAAATCGAAATAATATAGTAAAAATGATTGTCTCTGAAACGTTACGCCGTCGTATCAAAAATGAAATATTCAGAAATGCTAAATATTGGACATATTAAAATAATTTAGTAAAAATGATTGTCTCTGAAACGTTACGCCGGCGTAACCACCATGAAATCTTCAGAAATGCTAAATATTGGATATATTAAAATAGAAATAATTTTAGTGAAAATGATTGTCTCTGAAACGTTACGCCGGCGTAGCAAAATGAAACCTTCAGAAATGCAAAAAGACTGGACATATTAAAATAGAAATAATTTAGTAAAAATGAATGTCTCTGAAACGTTTCGCCGGCATATCAACATGAAATCTTCAGAAATGCAAAAAGACTGGACATATTAAAATAGAAATAATTTTAGTGAAAATGATTGTCTCTGAAACGTTACGCCGGCGTAACAAAATGAAATCTTCAGAAATGCAAAAAGACTGGACATATTAAAATAGAAATAATTTAGTAAAAATTCTGAAACGTTACGCCGGCATATCAAAATGAAATCTTCAGAAATGCAAAAAGACTGGACATATTAAAATAGAAATAATTTTAGTGAAAATGATTGTCTCTGAAACGTTACGCCTGCGTAACAAAATGAAATCTTCAGAAATGCTAAATATTGGATATATTAAAATCGAAATAATTTTAGTGAAAATGATTGTCTCTGAAACGTTACGCCGGCGTAAACAAAATGAAATATTCAGAAATGCTAAATATTGGATATATTAAAATAGAAATGCTAAATATTGGACATATTAAAATAGAAATAATTTTAGTGAAAATGATTGTGTCTGAAACGTTACGCCGGCATATCAAAATGAAATCTTCAGAAATGCAAAAAGACTGGACATATTAAAATAGAAATAATTTTAGTGAAAATGGTTGTCTCTGAAACGTTACGCCTGCATATCAAAATGAAATCTTCAGAACTGCTAAATAGTGGATATATTAAAATAGAAATAATTTAGTAAAAATGGTTGTCTCTGAAACATTACGTTTTCATGTTGTTCTCTCTAAATATCCTGTAGAGTCAATAACATGCAAACTATCTCCTTCGTTAAAATCAGTATCATCCTGTGTGATATATGCATGCTCAAGTGTTCTCAACTCCCCAGTATAACTATCACGTTTGCCCAATTCATAGTCTGTATCTGACTGAGTTTGTCTTAATCGCTGAGTTCTACGTTGTTCTATCTGTCTTCTCAGTGTCTCCTCTTCTATCAAATCTCTTTCACTCTGTTCTCTAATCCTTCTTTCGGTTTCGTCTCTCAACATATCCCTTCTCCTTATTCTAAGGTCTCTTTCAGATAAATAGTCTGCCATATTGATATCGCACAACTAGAGTCCAGGGTATACCATATCACTGTTGTTTATTATTACAATCTGAAAAACATACATAAAATACACAATGAGCTCAATGTTATCACACAAATGTCATTTACATACACTATATCAGTGTTACAACTGCTGTGACCTCTGTAAAATTACGAAACACAATACACTTATAATCAAACTAAGTATTTAAATCAAAACACAATACAGTATGAGGCTATTTCCTACTGTGGATAAATTATTATCTTACTAACCTGATTACTTCCCCTTGCTCGATAACACCATTTGCAATTATAATATTTCTCTACTTACTTCTCAGCAATGACGTCAGTGTACTATACATTTATATATACTTATTTACGAAGTCATGATGAACATCTTATTAAATTATTTTGCACTTCTTGTGTGATTCGATCCGGTACCGTCAGATTACTAGACGGATATACTAACCACTGCGCCACTGAGCCATGTGTAACAAACCACTACTACCATCCGTATTGGTTACTAAATACCTTTGCTCGTGCTAACACTTACATATATAACTCATTCTTTGCTAGAAAATCTCCGCATCTCAAAACGTTCACGAAGTATCGCGTCAGGTTATCCGTCGCAAAATAAACGTTTCTCGGAAATGTTGACTTCCCAAATTAATAAGAAATAAACCAAATTATGTGCATGTCCAAACTCACGATACGGTGTGCAGCAAATTTGGAACTACAGCCCAAATCTCGCTATTCTGATACAGATGTTATCAGAAAAGTGAAATTAAATTTAAATCATACTAATTATATTGCTGGGTGAAAAATGACAACACAAAAAAACAATGCGGAAAAAATATTGTACGGATTCGAACCAGCGTTCAAATATTTGAAAATGCTACCAAGATCAACCACTGGACTATGAAGGAATATAGGTATTTATGCTATGGACTATATCTTTATAGGATATTACGGGTGATGTTCCGCACTTTATCACAAATACACATCGGCACTAAAAAAAAAACCCTGATCAGCAATTAAGTACAATATGTTCTAAATCCTAAGAAATTCTATTCCTACATAAAAGATAAGAAATTAGGACAGAGTTACATCCCCGTCCTGAAGTCAAACAATACCATCATTAGTGAACCAAAGGAAAAGGCAGAGGCACTCAACACCCAGTATACTTCTGTATTTACCAGAGAGACGGATGATCAACTTCCTGAGATAGAAGGTCCCCCGGTCTCCGCAATGACAGATATCGAGTTCACCAGCCTAGGTATTGAGAAACCTCTCGATAACCTGAACCCATCCAAAGCATCAGGTCCTGATCTCTTACCAACCAGAATACTTAAGATGGTATCCAGCCAGATTGCCCCTATCCTGAGCATCATATTCCAACAGTCATACAACACTGGCCAAGTACCATTAGACTGGCAAAATGCAAATGTAACTGCTGTATTTAAGAAGGGTGATAAGACCAACTCAGCCAACTACAGACCAGTCTCTCTAACATGTATCCTGTGTAAATCCATGGAACACATTGTTTTTAGTCAAATCATGAACCATTTGGACCGGCATAAGATCCTCGTAAATTTTCAACATGGATTTAGAGCAAACCACTCCTGCCAAACCCAATTACTGAACACCGTAGAAGACTTATCACGCAGACTTGATAAGAGAAAGACCACTGACATACTGATCCTGGATTTCAGAAAAGCCTTCGACACAGTAGCTCATCGAAGACTTCTCCACACACTTATACACTATGGTATAACCGGCTATACAAACAACTGGATAGAGTCATGGCTATGCCATCGCCAGCAGAAAGTAGTCCTTGATGGATCTTCAGACTCTCCAGTATTGTCTGGTGTACCACAAGGCACAGTGTTAGGGCCGCTAATGTTCCTTCTTTACGTGAACGATATTGGCGACAAGATATCTCCTCTTACTACTATCAAGCTCTTCGCTGATGAATGTCTGCTATATAGAAACATCAACAGTACTCAAGACGAGATACAACTGCAACTAGATCTAAACACGATGGTTGAATGGTCCAACACCTGGCTAATGCGCTTCAATGCAGCTAAATGTCACCTACTCAAGACCACCAGACAACGCACACATCTTCAGACCCAATATAACATCGAAGGGAACAACCTCCAGGAAGTACAACATCACCCGTACCTTGGAGTGGAATTGACCTCAGATTTAACATGGAACACTCACATCAGCAACATAACTGGCAAAGCCAACAAGATTTTAAACCTACTGAAAAGACATCTTTATGGATGTAGCCAAGAAGTGAAATCAAGGGCATTCACATCACTTGTTCGACCACATTTGGAGTACTCATCTTCAGTTTGGGATCCTTACTTTAAACAAGATATTCAAGCCTTAGAAAAAGTTCAGCGCAAGGGCGACCGTTTTGTCACTGGTGTCTACTCCTACAGAGAAAGTGTAACATCCATGCTTGATCAACTACAATGGCCGCCTCTACAACAACGCAGAACCAACAAACGACTAGTAACATTTTACAAAGCTACCAACAATCTGTCTCCAGTCACCATCCTAGAGTATGTCACAACCTCCACCGGCCGCACAAGAACACACGACTTAGCCTACATGCAATTGCACACCAGTTATGAACAGTATAAGAACAGCTTCCTTCTCGTACCATCAGGGACTGGAATGCGCTTCCTCCTGACCTGGTGCAGACAACATATGTAGACGAGTTTGACCTTCGTCTGTAAAAACTAACAGCCTAGACATTTGACACGTTTTTATCAGTTTTTAACTGTACATACGCCTTAGAGGTCTTAACCATTTTGATGATGTCACTTGCCCGTGATGCATTAGCCCTGGGCAGTACTGAGGTAGAAGTAGAATGTAATTAAATATATATGAATTACTGAATAACTAAATGGACTATGAATATACCTGTCAAAAGGCCAACAAATCCAAAAAACAAATCAAAACAATTATATTGACAATCATAGACAATACACTTACTTCTATTATCCTAGATCCAAACTATATTCACTTAATCCTCCAATCACTAACACTATACACTAGCACAAACACACTTGTACCTTATAACCTACCACTTCCATGTATGTTTATATTCCGCAATAAAAAAACACATTCCTGTAAATGTCAAAAACGTCTTCCGGCATTGGTGCAGCGATAATCCTCTTCCAAGGTTGTTCTAGACAATGTTATACTAGCAGTTATAGGTAGGTATAGATTATGTTATACTAGCGGTTATAGGTAGGTATAAACTATGTTATACCAGCGGTTAGATGTATGTATATACTCTGTTGTACTAGCAATTATAGGTAGGTCTATATTCTGTTACACTAGCAGGTATAGGTAGATATATACTCTGTTTTACTAGCAGTTATAGGTAGGTATAGATTATGTTATACTAGCAGATATAGGTAGATATATACTCTGTTTTACTAGCAGTTATAGGTAGGTATAGATTATGTTATACTAGCGGTTATAGGTAGGTATAAACTATGTTATACCAGCGGTTAGATGTATGTATATACTCTGTTGTACTAGCAATTATAGGTAGGTCTATATTCTGTTACACTAGCAGGTATAGGTAGATATATACTCTGTTTTACTAGCAGTTATAGGTAGGTATAGATTATGTTATACTAGCAGATATAGGTAGATATATACTCTGTTTTACTAGCAGTTATAGGTAGGTATAGATTATGTTATACTAGCGGTTATATGTAGGTACAAACTATGTTATACCAGCGGTTAGATGTATGTATATACTCTGTTGTACTAGCAATTATAGGTAGGTCTATACTCTGTTATACTAGCAGGTATAGGTAGGTATATACACTGTTTTACTAGCAGTTATAGGTAGGTATAGAGTATGTTATACTAGCAGTTATAAGTAGGTATATACTCTGTCATACTAGCAGTTATAGGTAGGTATATTCTCTGTTATACTAGCTGTTATAAGAAGGTATAGACTCGGTTATACTAGCAGTTATAGGTTCGTATAGACTATGTTATACTAGCGGTTATAGGTAGGTATTGACTCCGTTATACTAGCCGATATAGGTAGCTATATACTCTGTTATACTAGCAGTTATAGATATGTATAGACTATGTTATACTAGCAGTTATAGGTAGGTATATACTCTGTTATACTAGCAGTTATAGGTAGGTATAAACTATGTTATACTAGCAGTTATATGTAGGTATATACTATGTTATAATAGCGGTTATATGTATGTATAGACTATGTTATACTAGATATTATAGGTAGGTATGGACTATGTTATACTAGCGGTTATAGGTAGGTATATACTCTGTTATACTAGCAGTTATATGTAGGTATAGATTATGTTATACTAGCAGTTATAGGTTCGTATAGACTATGTTGTACTAGAAGTTATAGGTAGGTATAGATTCGGTTATATTAGCAGTTAGAGGTACGTATATACTCTGTCATACTAGCAGTTATAGGTAGGTATAGACTATGTTATACTAGCAGTTATACGTAGGTATAGACTATGTTATACTAGCAGTTATAGGATTGTATATACTATGTTATAATAGCGGTCATAGGTAGGTATAGACTATGTTATATTAGATGTTATAGGTAGGTATGGACAATGTTATACCAGCGGTTAATTGGTAGGTATATACTCTGTTATACTAGCACTTATAGGTAGGTATAGAATATGTTATACTAGAAATTATAGGGTGGTATAGACTCTATTTTACTAGCAGTTATATCTAGGTATAGACTATGTTATACTAGCAGATACAGGTAGGTATAGACTATTTTATACTAGCAGTTATAGTTAGGTATAGACTATGTTATACTAGCGGTTATAGGTAGGTATATTCTCTGTTATTCTAGCAGATATAGGTAGGTATATACTCTGTTATACTAGCAGTTATGGGTAGGTATAGACTATGTTATACTAGCAGTTATAGGTAGGTATAGATTATGTTATACCAGCGGTTAAATGTATGTATATACTCTGTTGTACTAGCAGTTATAGGTAGGTCTATACTCTGTTATACTAGCAGGTATAGATAGGTATATACACTGTTTTACTAGCAGTTAAAGGTAAGTATAGAGTATGTTATATTAGCAGTTATAAGTAGTTATATACTCTGTCATACTAGCAGTTAGAGGTAGGTATATTCTCTGTTTTACTAGCAGTTATAGGTAGTTATAGACTATGTTATACTAGCGGTTATAGGTAGGTATTGACTCCGTTATACTAGCAGATATAGGTAGCTAAATACTCTGTTATACTAGCAGTTATAGATATGTATCTATGTATGTAGACATAGTCTATACTAGGTAGGTATATACTCTGTTATACTAGCAGTTATAGTTAGGTATAGAGCATGTTATGCTAGCAGTTATAAGTAGGTATATACTCTGTCATACTATCAGTTATAGGTAGGTATATACTCTGTTATACTAGTTGTTATTGGTAGGTATAGCCTCTGTTGTACTAGCAGTAATAGGAAGTTATAGAATATGTTATACTAGCGGTTATAGGTAGGTATTGACTCCATTATGCTAGCAGATATAGGTAGCTATATACCCTGTTATACTAGTAGTTATAGATATGTATAGACTATGTCATACTAGCAGTTATAGGTAGGTATATACTATGTTATACTAGCAGTTATAGGTAAGTATAGACTATGTTATACTAGCGGTTAGAGGTAAGTATATACTATATTATACTAGCAGTTATAGCTATGTATAGACTATGTTATACTAGTAGTTATAGGTAGATATAGACTCTGTTATACTAGCAGTTATAGGTAGGTATAGACTATGTTATACTAGCAGTTATAGGTAGGTATAGACTATGTTATACTAGCGGTTAGAGTTAGGTATATATGCTGTTATACTAACAGTTATATATACGTATAGACTATGTTATACTATTAGTTATAGGTAGATATAGACTATGTTATACTAGCAGTTATAGGTAGGTATAGACTATGTTATACTAGCAGTTTTAGGTAGGTATAGATTATGTTATACTAGCGGTTATATGTAGGTATAAACTATGTTATACCAGCGGTTAGATGTATGTATATACTCTGTTGTACTAGCAATTATAGGTAGGTCTATACTCTGTTATACTAGCAGGTATAGGTACGTATATACTCTGTTTTACTAGCAGTTATAGGTAGGTATATAGTATGTTATACTAGCAGTTATAAGTAGGTATATACTCTGTCATACTAGCAGTTTTGGATAGGTATATTCTCTGTTATACTAGCTGTTATAGGTAGGTATAGACTCTGTTATACTAGCAGTTATAGGTAGTTATAGACTATGTTATGCTAGCGGTTATAGGTAGGTATTGACTCCGTTATACTAGCAGATATAGGTAGCTATATACTCAGTTATACTAGCAGTTATAGATATGTATAGACTATGTTATACTAGCAGTTATAGGTAGGTATAGATTATGTTATACTAGCAGTTATAGGTAGGTATAGATTATGTTATACTAGCAGTTGTAGGTAGGTATCGATTATGTTATACTAGCAGTTATAGGTTCGTATAGACTATGTTATACTAGCAGTTATATTTAGGTATATACCCTGTTATACTATCAGTTATAGCTAAGTATAGACTCTGATATACTAGCAGTTATAGCTAGATATAGATTATGTTATACTAGCAGTTATAGGATGGTATAGAATACGTTATAATAGCGGTTATAGGTAGGTATAGACTATGTTATATTAGATGTTATATGTAGGTATGGACTATGTTATACTAGCGGTTATAGGTACGTATAGAATCGGTTATACTAGCAGTTATAGGTAGGTATATACTATGTTATACTAGCAGTTATATGTAGGTATAGACTATGTTATACTAGTAGTTATAGGTAGATATAGACTCTGTTATACTAGCAGTTATAGGTAGGAATATACTCTGTTATACTAGCAGTTGTAGGTAGGTATATAATCTTCTATACTAGCAGTTATAGGTAGGTGTATACTCTGTTATGCTAGCAGTTATAGGTAGGTATAGAGAATGTTATACTAGCAGTAATAGGTAGGTATAGATTCTGTTATACTAGCAGTTATAGGTAGGTATATACTATGTTATACTAGCAGTTATAGGTAGATATAGACTATGTTATACTAGCAGTTATAGGTTGGTATAGATTCGGTTATACTAGCAGTTATAGGTAGGTATATACTATGTTATACTAGCGGTTATAGGTAGGTATAGACTCTGTTATACTAGCAGTTATAGGTAGTTATAGACTATGTTATACTAGCGGTTATAGGTTCGTATAGACTATGTTATACTAGCAGTTATATTTAGGTATATACTCTGTTATACTATCAGTTATAGCTAAGTATAGACTCTGTTATACTAGCAGTTATAGCTAGATATAGATTATGTTATACTAGCAGTTATACGTAGGTATAGACTATGTTATATTAGCAGTTATAGGATGGTATAGAATACGTTATAATAGCGGTTATAGGTAGGTATAGACTATATTATATTAGATGTTATATGTAGGTATGGACTATGTTATACTAGCGGTTATAGGTATGTATATACTATGTTATACTAGCACTTATAGGTAGGTATAGACTATGTTATACTAGCGGTTATAGGTAGGTATATTCTCTGTTATACTAGGAGTTATATGTAGGTATATACTCTGTTATAATAGCAGATATAGGTAGATATAGACTATGTTATACTAGCAGTTGTAGGTAGGTATATACTCTGTTATACTAGCAGTTATAGGCCGGTATAGACTATGTTATACTAGCAGATATAGGTTGGTATGGACATGTTATACTAGCGGTTATAGGTAGTTATATACTCAGTTATACTAGCACTTATAGGTAGGTAATAGACTGTGTTATACTAGCAGTCATAGGTTGGTATAGACTCTGTTATACTAGCAGTTATATTTAGGTATAAACGATGTTATATTAGCAGATATAGGTAGGTATAGACTATGTCATACTACCAGTTATAGGTAGGTATAGACTATGTTATGCTAGCAGTTATACGTATGTATAGACTCTGTTATACTAGCAGTTATATCTAGGTATAGACTTTGTTATACTAGCAGTAATAGGTAGGTATAGACTATGATATACTAGCAGTCATAGTTAGGTATAGACTATGTTATACTAGCAGTTATAGATAGGAATATACTCTGTTATACTAGCAGTTGTAGGTAGGTATATACTCTGTTATAATAGCAGATATAGGTAGATATAGACTATGTTATACTAGCAGTTATAGGTAGGTACAGACTATGTTATACTAGCAGTTATAGGTAGGTATAGACTATTTTATACTAGCAGTTATAGGTAGGTTTAGACTATGTTATACTAGCAGTTATACGTAGGTATAGACTATGTTATACTAGCAGATATAAGTTGGTATGGACATGTTATACTAGCGGTTATAGGTAGGTATATACTCAGTTATACTAGCACTTATAGGTAGGTATAGACTATGTTATACTAGCAGTTATAGGTTGGTATAGACTATGTCATACTACCAGTTATAGGTAGGTATAGACTATGTTATGCTAGCAGTTATACGTATGTATAGACTCTGTTATACTAGCAGTTATATCTAGGTATAGACTATGTTATACTAGCGGTAATAGGTAGGTATAGACTATGATATACTAGCAGTCATATTTAGGTATAGACTATGTTATACTAGCAGTTATAGGTAGGAATATACTCTGTTATACTAGCGGTTATAGGTATGTATATACTATGTTATACTAGCACTTATAGGTAGGTATTGACTATGTTATACTAGCGGTTATAGGTAGGTATATACTCTGTTATACTAGCAGTTATTGTTAGGTATATTCTCTGTTATACTAGCAGATATAGGTAGGTATTGACTATGTTATACTAGCAGTTATAGGTAGGTACAGACTATGTTATACTAGCAGTTATAGGTAGGTATAGACTATGTTATACTAGCAGTTTTACGTAGGTATAGACTATGTTATACTAGCAGATATAGGTTGGTATGGACTATGTTATACTAGCGGTTATAGTTAGGTATATACTCTGTAATACTAGCACTTATAGGTAGGTATAGACTATGTTATACCAGCAGTTATATTTAGGTATAAATTATGTTATATTAGCAGTTATAGATATGTATAGACTATGTTATACTAGCAGCTATAGGTAGGTATAGATTATGTTATACTAGCAGTTATAGTTTCGTATAGACTATGTTATACTAGCAGTTATATTTAGGTATATACCCTGTTATACTATCAGTTATAGCTAAATAAAGACTCTGTTATACTAGCAGTTATAGCTAGGTATAGATTATGTTATACTAGCAGTTATACGTAGGTATAGATTATGTTATATTAACAGTTATAGGATGATATAGACTACGTTATAATAGCGGTTATAGGTAGGTATAGACTATGTTATATTAGATGTTATAGGTAGGTATGGACTTTGTTATACTAGCGGTTATAGGTAGGTATATACTCTGTTATACTAGCACTTATAGGTAGGTATAGACTATGTTATACTAGCGGTTATAGGTAGGTATATTCTCTGTTATACTAGGAGTTATATGTAGGTATATACTCTGTTATAATAGCAGATATAGGTAGATATAGACTATGTTATACTAGCAGTTATAGGTAGGAACAGACTATGTTATACTAGCAGTTATAGGTAGGTATAGACTATGTTATACTAGCAGTTATAGGTAGGTTTATACTATGTTATACTAGCAGTAATACGTAGGTATATACTCTGTTATGCTAGCAGTTATAGGTAGGTATAGAGTAGTAGGTTATACTAGCAGTTATAGGTAGGTATATACTATGTTATACTAGCAGTTACAGGTAGGTATAGACTATGCTATAATAGCGGTTATAGGTAGGTTTATACACAGCTATACTAGCAGTTATATAGCAGTTATAGGTATGCATATAGTCTTTTATACTAGAAGTTATATGTAGGTATTGACTATGTTATACTAGCAGTTATAGTTAGGTATATACTCTGTAATACTAGCAGTTATTGTTAGGTATAGACAATGTTATTATAGCCGTTATAGGTAGGTATATACTATTTTATACTAGCAGTTATAGGTAGATATAGAATATGTTATACTAGCGATAATAGGTAGGTATAGACTATGATATACTAGATGTCATAGGTATGTATATACTCTGTTATACTAGCAGTTATTGTTAGGTATAGACTATGTTAGCATAGCGGTTATAGGTAGGTATATACTATGTTATACTAGCAGTTATAGGTAGATATAGACTATGTTATACTAGATGTTATAGGTAGGTATAGACTCTGCTATACTAGCAGTTATATGTAGGTATAGACAATGTTATAATAGCGGTAATAGGTAGGTATAGACTCTGTTATACTAGCAATTATAGGTAGGTATATACTCTGTCATACTAGCACTTATAGGTAGGTATGGACTATGTTATACTAGCAGTTATAGGTTGGTATAGACTCTGTTATACTAGCAGTTATATTTATGTATAAACTATGTTATATTAGCAGATATAGGTAGGTATAGACTATGTTATGCTAGCAGTTATACGTAGGTATAGACTATGATATACTAGCAGTTATAGGATGGTATAGACTATGTTATATTAGATGTTATTGGTAGGTATGGATTATGTTATACTAGTGGTTATAGGTAGGTATATACTCTGTTATACTAGCACTTATAGGTAGGTATAGACTATGATATACTAGATGTCATAGGTAGGTATAGACTCTGTTATAATAGCGGTTATATGTAGGTATAGACTATGTTATACTAGCAGTTATAGGTAGCTATAGATTATGTTATACTAGCAGTTATAGGTTCGTATAGACTATCTAATACTAGCAGTTATAGTTAGATATATACTCTGTTGTACTAGCAGTTATAGGTAGGTATATACTCTGTTATACTAGCTGATATAGGTAGGTTTATACTATGTTATACTAGCAGTTATAGTTACGTATATACTCTGTTGTTACTAGCAGTTATAGGTAGGTATATACTCTGTTATACTAGTAGTTATAGGTAGGTATATATACTGTTATACTAGCAGTTATGGGTAGGTATAGAGTATGTTATACTAGCAGTTATAAGAAGGTATATACTCTGTCCTACTAGCACTTATAGGTAGGTATAGACTATGATATACTAGGAGTTATAGGTTGGTATAGACTCTGTTATACTAGCAGTTATATCTAGGTATAGACTATGTTATACTAGCAGATATTATTAGGTATAGACTATGTTATTATAGCGGTTATAGGTAGGTATATACTATTTTATACTAGCAGTTATAGGTAGATATAGACAATGTTATACTAGCGGTGATATGTAGGTATAGACAATGATATACTAGATGTCATAGGTAGGTATATACTATGTTATACTAGCAGTTATAGTTACGTATATACTCTGTTGTACTAGCAGTTATAGGTAGGTATATACTCTGTTATACTAGCTGATATAGGTAGGTATATACTATGTTATACTAGCAGTTATAGTTACGTATATACTCTGTTGTACTAGCAGTTATAGGTAGGTATATACTCTGTTATACTAGCTGATATAGGTAGGTATATACTATGTTATACTAGCAGTTATAGTTACGTATATACTCTGTTGTACTAGCAGTTATAGGTAGGTATATACTCTGTTATACTAGCTGATATAGGTAGGTATATACTATGTTATACTAGCAGTTATAGTTACGTATATACTCTGTTGTACTAGCAGTTATAGGTAGGTATATACTCTGTTATACTAGTAGTTATATGTAGGTATATATACTGTTATACTGGCAGTTATGGGTAGGTATAGAGTATGTTATACTAGCAGTTATAAGAAGGTATATACTCTGTCCTACTAGCAGTTATAGGTATGTATATACTATGTTATACTAGCTGTTATAGGTAGGTATAGACGCTGTTATACTAGCAGTTATAAGAGGTTATTGACTCTGTTATACTAGCGGTTATAGGTAGGTATTGACTACGTTATATTAGCAAATATAGATAGCTATATACTATGTCATACTAGCAGTTATAGGTAGGTATAGACTATGTTATATTAGCAGTTATACGTAGGTATAGATTATGTTATACTTACATATATAGGTTGGTATGGATTATGTTATACTAGCGGTTATAGGTTGGTATAGACTCTGTTATACTAGCAGTTATATCTAGGTATAAACTATGTTATACTAGCAGTTATAGGTTGGTATAGACTATGTTATATTAGCGGTTATAGGTAGGTATATACTATGTCATACTAGCAGTTATAGGTAGATATAGACTATGTTATACTAGCTGTTATAGGCAGGTATATACTCTGTTATACTAGCAGTTATAGGTAGGTATAGACTATGTTATACTAGCAGTTATCGATAGGTATAGATTAGGTTATACTAGCAGTTATAGGTTGGTATAGACTATGTTATACTAGCAGTTATAGTTAGGTATATAATATGTTATAATAACGGTTATAGGTAGGTATATAGTATGTTATACTAGCAGTATTAGGTAGGTATAGACTATGTTATACTAGCAGTTATAGGTAGGTATATACGCTGTTATACTAGCAGTTATAGATATGTATATACTCTGTTATACTAGCAATTATAGGTAGGTATAGAGTACGTTATAATAGCAATAATAGGTATGT
>CM026401.1:58615468-58650938 GCA_014843695.1 Archivesica marissinica
TAATTTTATAGGCCCTACTAAGGTGACCGTTGTTTGTACGGAAGTGTATTTTACTACATTATTTTTAAACGCTGTCACACAGGGGTTCGGTCGCCTTTTTTAGATGTAATTTTCATGATCCCAGTACATGGGGGCATATAGGAGGGGTATTATTTTTGGGTACACATATCACACATTGTACAACCTACTATGGAATTAGTTTTATGTAAATATTTTTAGGGGCAACCCAGGATAGTTTAGTTTGGTGATACTTACATATGTTATAAAAGATGACCAAACATCATAGTAGTCTGATACCTCTAATCGTTTGTGATATGTGAAATTCTCTATCCTGTATCCTATGGAAGATATTTCACTACCAGTTATATATCTGTATGACTAGTAGTAACTATAATTATGTACTTGGGATCAATCAACTAAATATCTTAGTACAGATACATATTAAGATAGTCCATGAATTTTAATCTTCGTAGCAACTTCGATACTGCTGTGCACTATACAAGGTAAATGGGCACCTGTCGTATCTCTTTCTCGTTCGCGCGAACGTAAAATTCTCAATTGTTTGTTTACATTTGCAGAGGTCAATCGGTGCACATTACTGAGCGCTATATCATATCTGCTCAGGGGCACCTGCTATTTTTCACACCGGTTCGTGTGACTAGTTAACTTTTTGCCATTAGGTCTTACTTTTAATTTTCGTAGTAATATCTTTATTGATATTTATTAGTACAACCTTCAACAGGCAACGCAGTCTATATGCTGCAGGTTTGACTAAGTGATATTAGGGATCTTGGGATATATGAAGGACACACTTTTGAGCGGTTGATGTCCCTTCTGACAGACAGTGTCCTTCTACCTTCTTGGTATCTTATTAATCTATCTCTCTTACCTTATGCAACCCATTATAAATCACCTACTCTATATAAAAATATACCCCAATATCCCAAATTAAGGTCAAACTTGTCTCTATATTATTTATCTGCTGTTATTGTTAAACTAGTAAAATGTTTATTTTTTGGATCAATCAGAGTTCCATGCATCCATCTCATTGGTTCACTCCTTCTAATTTCTTGTTCATTTTGTTTAGGACACACATTTCAAAAATCTAGTGTGTGTCCTTGTTATCTAACTTCTGCACTGGTTCGTGTCCGCACACTATGAGTATTCACAAATATGTAATTTGACTCTATACCATATTAGCATTGAATGCTACTTAGAAACAAATATTTACACGGTTTTTAACACACCAAGGACATACGGTATAAATCGGCTAAGAACAAACTAACAAATGGTGTACTAAACAACCTGTGTCTAAATCTCCTTAGACTTAGTAATTGCACCGGGTAATGTATGTAATTATTTTAGTCACAAGCAAACAAACAGTTATTATTAACATGAGTACAGGTTCTTGCAGTCACAAATTTGATCTGAGCTAGGCTTCAAAAACGGATAGTAAATCAGTAAACAGTTCGAGCTGGGACCAAAAAACAGAGTTTTTCTACCAATGAAAAACATCCTTACAAACGCTGGATCTAGCCGAAAACATTAAAACGTTAAACTGTTTCTGATGTCCGTTTTTGGAGATTTGTGACTGTTTGAACCATAAAAATAAATGACATATAAACGGCGAGAAACATAATAAATCGGGTCGAGAATTGGTGGCGCGTCACGTGCGAGGACATAGAGATTAGCGAACATGGAAAAGAAAAAGATATATAATTACAAGAGATACGAGGACAGTTTAGAGTGACTCCTAAACAGACCCTATGTATTTTGATGCTTGTAGCCTAAGTTATGGTCGGGCTGAGTTATCAAATAAC
Organism: Archivesica marissinica; assembly: GCA_014843695.1. Classification (NCBI taxonomy): domain Eukaryota; kingdom Metazoa; phylum Mollusca; class Bivalvia; order Venerida; family Vesicomyidae; genus Archivesica; species Archivesica marissinica. The sequence goes on from CM026401.1 coordinate 58,617,289, forward strand.
ATTACCATCTAATTCACACATTATAGAATTAAGATGCGTGTTAGTATAGCGTGACTCCTGTACCGACTATATATTTTGGTGCTTGTAGCCTAATCTATTGCCGGGCTGAGCATACAAATAATATGTGACCCACCCATCAGTCTTAAGTTGGAAACAATAAATAATGAGTTAACTATACCATCATATAGGTATAAGCTTTCTAGTGATATCAGTATCATTCCTGTAGCTCATTTCAGTCCAAAGTTATGACCATTTGAATAGTCTGATCTGACAGTGCCTAGGGCATAAGTGGACACCTGCTGTTATATAATCCTGTTAATTGGATCATAGTACACAGTAGAATTGTTTAATTGATCAATTAAAGTGTTTACTTAAGCACAATTCCCCTTATCAGTTGTGTTGTTTTAGGAAAGGATTAGGGGGTAATTTATGGCTTTTTGTGGGAAGTAAAGTAACCTTGTATATTGTGCAGCTGTGAATTAGAAAAGGGGTGAAAAGCTGGTTCACAGTGAAAATTTAAAAATCCTTTTGATGACTTATAATGTAATTATCTGCCTTATGATAATCCCGACTTATGACTAATTTTGATATGGCGGGTCACATATTATACATCTAACACATTCATACATCTATGAATATGAGATGTGAGACAGTATAGAGTGACTCATGTAATGACACTATACATTTTGGTGCTTGTAGCCTAATCTATGGCCGGGCTGAGCATTCAAATCATATTATTAACGCACACAACTTAATCACCTTAGTTTATAATATATGAGTGTTAACTGAACTTCGTAGTACGCTCGCCCATATGGTTCGCCGGAGGCGAGGGTAAATAAGCTCAATCATCACCACCACTCTAATATTATAATTTATATCTCCATACAAATGACAGCCATTTAGCTATCATGCAGTGGATAAGTAGTCACCATATCTATACCACCTCCATCAGTATGTCTAAATGAAGCCATTTAGCTATCATGCAATGGATAAGTAGTCACCATATCTATCCCACCTCCATCGGTATGTCTATCTATCTATATTCCTTTAATGTCGGGTAAAGTGTCATCTCGGCCCTAGACACGTCGGTCCCAGACACATCGGCCCCAAAACACATCGGCCCCATATTTAAAATATGTTATCAACATAGTTATATATTTAAACACTTTATTTAGATAATGTAAATACCATTTATGATGTGTTATGTATAATATTAAGAACTTAATACATATATATGGCAAAATCAGTTTAATATGCTTATCAATTGTATTACAATAAAACAACGAATACTTGATATGTATCGTCAACAGTGGTATTCATCAATCAATACCTCTACTCGTCTTTAAACGCATAACTTGTTTAAACATGAATTTCATTTAGAAAAATATCTTGACATTATGATAGAACCTAAATTTAGAATATCGTTAACCTAATTTCGGACATCATCCCATGAACTAGCAATAAAACAAGGGCGTTACACAAACTTACCACGGAATGAACAGATCTGTATATATTGGAATGACCGAAAGTGAGTATCATTTTCTTCTCATTTGTCCTAAATTTAGAGATTTAAGGAATATCTGAAACGCTACTATTACACGACCGAACAACTGTCTATTACCTTACTTACAGAGACTAAGAGGAAAACTGTTCAAAACCTATCCAAATTTATATAACACTTTCTTGTTGATTGATTAATAATCTGTTTGCCTGGCTTACCTTACCCCAACAGTGTACAAGGATATGTCCGTTCTGCGTAGAAAGGCAATTGAACATCCAATCTGTTTTGGCCCTACATTTGTGCACACAAGTTCAACAACAGAAACATACTCAACGTTCTTCCTGCCTGCTCTGGCTCTTCATTTTTTGTATCTAATTTTTGTAAAAAAGTTGTAAAATCTGTCCCCTAGGGCACCACTACTAACCATATGATCTGCTTGCAATAGCCTAATATGTGGTCTGAAGCCACTTTTTGGACAGATATAGGTGTGCAATTTAATGATTAATGTTTTTACAACCCGATTTCTTGTTTGTTGTACACAGGGATCTAACATCAAACATATACGAAAAAGCATAAAAATGTGCTTGAAATCCATTTCGCTATTCAGGCATACCCCACCTCCATAGATATTACTGGGACTACATGAGATTCTGGCCATATTACATTACGGACATGCTAGTATCAAATGTTATTTAAAATTAATTACTTGAATTTTGTACCGTTTTTGAACCGATTGTGCAATTTTGAGTGTTTTGCGAAAACAACGTACTGTATGAAGTTAATATAAACATACAATACTATAATGGAACGAAATTGGCACACCTTATAATTGGTTGACCATAATTATGTAGGCCTGATGATAAAGGGAGTTCCTTTTTTCTTCAGGTTCAGATTACGATTGCACAGCCATTTGTAAGTGTATTGTTTTCTGATGATGAAGCTGGTATATCTCTGTGTGGGAGTTCTGAAAACGAGGCTGCAATGTCCGTTGCATCATCTACAGAAGACGAGGCTGGATTGTCCGTTGCATCATCTACAGAAGACGAGGCTGGATTGTCTGTTGATTCCTTGTCATCTTCTAGTGATATTGACCATAACGATCCTATTTGTGAGGATTATGTAGTAGACTTAGAAGCAGTAAATGCAATACTACCAACACCTAGAGATATCAACAGTTTTGTCTTCAGTAAGTGCATTGCCTTTATTACTTTTAAGCTTTCAGCATACTACACTGTCAGTAATCCTCCGACTTGCTGGATTGCAGTCATTTGTTAATTATTGTCTCAAGCTACGAGTCAATGATTACAACTAAATCTGTTCAAATTAGGTCATAGCTATATTGTTAGATTATAAGATACCAGAGAGAGCAGATCATATTATTCAGGGCTCATTCTAGAAATAGTCGCTGTAGGGTCCCTGACTTCGCCCCCTGGGGGTCCCACTTCACCCCTTATTTGTTTACAATTTTCATATAACATTTTGTCCAGTATACACTACACATTATAAAGCACTACTTCTATTCAAATGTTGTATTTAATGTCGTACTGTGTATTTTAACCATATTTTGTTGAAACTTATTAAATAATGACATTTAAAGACATGATCACACACTTTCTCACTACTCCCAAAAATTCTAGAATGAGCCTGAGTTTACGAGTTTCATATAATATGGTATAAGATCCCCATGAGTGTAAGATCACATTTACCAACGGTAATAACCATTATAAAAAAGCATTTCTGTTGTTTCCAAGTGTATATTTGAGTCATAATACGTATGTGCATCCGTATGCCGTTGTAAATAGTCCTGATAATCAAACAACTTCACGCAAATACTCGACGCAATAGCTTATATTATGTTTTTAATCAATTCATTTACTTTGATATTTTTATCCGAATATCTGATGCGACACAGAAAATATAATTTTTATGTTCAGTAAGCAAGAATGTTTTCACATAACAATTATCACTGGATAAGAACACATGGTTACCTCTCCAAGCATGCCTTGCTTGACCGTAAATTGTAGACAATACCCCCATTCCACTATTGTCATGTTCAACGTGCTTTTCTACATCCGCTGTTTCATGCATGCGCGCTGTGCGTGTTTACATTTTAGTTTGTTGATGAAGAAATTCGCGTATACGACGCTTTGTATTTATTGGAATTTTATGGTTTCTGAGCGACTATATCAATTTTTGTAAACACACACACATTAGTATTTATATTTTACACAAAACATCCGTTATTATGATGTAATGCTGCTTTAAGACATCACAGATATTGCCTTAATGGTTATATGTAATTAGGAGATCTATAGTCTGGTTCCATGCCAATTAAGGGACAAGTATGTGTCTGACATTTCGCAGTCCAAGATATAGATCGCGATAGCTCTAAAGACTGATTTGCGAGCTGCCTTGCACGGATCCAGGATATTCTTTAGGTTGAAGTGCAATCCTTCACCGTTCAGTGCAGCTGTCAAATCTTTCCGATGGCTTTCCAGCCCAGTGCAGTGTAGCAGAAAATGCTCAGTTGTGCATTTGACATTGCACTCCTGGCAAATAGGAACCAGGCCAAGTCCTTACACATGCAGTACAACTTTAGCTGCGATATCCACTCCAGACAATATACAAAAGATTAAAAGCAACCAAAACCAATCATTTACAATCAACACTTCTGTGTTTATCTCATTTAACCTTGACCGATACGATAAAGTGGTCGCTTAATTGTCGTAAAACTGGGACATAATTAAAAATGTTTTATCATGTCGATTAATGAAAGTGAGAAAATTGCCCGCAGTCGTATTAGGGGTTCAACTAGCATAGGATTAATGGCATTTGTCTGAATTAACTGGTCGTATTACGGCAACAGGGTGGTTATCGGGGTCAACGACTATTGACGTATGTATATATACTGAAATATTCCGTTCTGAAACAAATCGTTCGCAATAGCGGGGTGGTCTCGAAATCGGGGTGGTCGCATTGAGGGTTTTTACTGTATATATCGAATGTGTATTGCAAGCTGTCGTGTCGCGTCCAATCAGAATCCTTCCAGGTGTTAATTAGTCCCCTACCGGTCACCCTCAGTCAGTCAGTCCGTCACCAATTTTTTGTCCGATTTTAAAATAACTTGGCACAATTGTTCACCACCATGAGACGATATGTTCTGCCAAAAAAATGTGTCGGTATCTCAAAGGTCAAGGTCACACTTAGAGGTCAAACATCAAAAACAAATTAGTTTGTCCGGACTGTAACTTTATCATCTATTGTACGAACTTGGCATATTTGTTCACCACTTTAAGACGGTGTGTCATGCGGGAAAAAATGTGTTGATATCTCAAAGGTCAAAGTCACATGTGGCGTTCAAACGTAAAAAAGTATGACAATTTAGTTTGTCCGGACTGTAACTTTGTCATCTATTGCACGATTTTGATATAAGATGGCACGATTGTTCATCACCATGAGGCGATGTCATGCGAAAAATTGAAGGTCAAGGTCACTGTGGCGTTCAAACAGGCCTAATCATTATGAAACTTGACCACAATGATCATCTCTACAAAATCTAGGTCAAGTTCGATTTGGGTCATCTGGGGTCAAAAACTAGGTCACTATGTCAAATCATAGGATAACTTTATGTAGTCGCTAGAGGTCACAATTTTTACCTAATATTTATGAGACATTTATCACTGATAAATCTAGGTCAAGTTCTAGGTTGAGTGTGTACATCCTCCCTCTTCATCACCAAGGAATTTGTAACACATACCCTCAATACGTGTATCATCTTGGGATATTTCAACTTGAGCCTAACACATTATACACAAATAGAACATATAGGTAAACAGTGTGGACTTCACCAACTTGTACATGAACCCACCCATGAACTTGGTTCAGTACTGGACCTTGTGTTTACAAACCATCCAGAAGATGCATGTAAACTTACCAACACACCAATCTGCTATTCAGACCATCATGCATTGACAGTTCTTTTTAAGTTGATCACATAAAATGGTATATACATAATTTTGTTCTACTTTTTCATGTACTTTACCACAATATGTTGAGCCCACACAGCCTTGCCTTTTCTTTAAGTGTGGCCTTGATATTTTTTAAGCTATAGACCTTGTTCTTGTGAGCAACATACTCACTCATCGTGCTAAGTACATGTGCCAAATAATTGGACACACCCATACACACACAAACGTGAGTTCGACAAAATTTATGCTTGTTATACCCTAGTAAACACTAGGCCACTTGTAAAATGTATATGCCCCAATAACACTACTGTAAAGTCATGCAGATGCCATGTGATAAAAGCCAGTAGGGGACTGTGGCCGTCCCACGGCTAGCGCCTTGTTACATATGTGATGGCTGTATGAAACTGAATGCAAGCAATGATGATAAATGTATAGTACATGTACCACTCTTTTAAAATCATCTCAGAATTTAACCACAATAATGAATATTCATGGCACCACTACTACATAACGATGATGTAATGGCAACATTTTTAATTTTCTTGTATTATTAGTACCACTAATAACCTGTTTTACCCGCTGACCTACCGTAGTGAATATTCATACATACCGGCATATTGCCAATGTCGTCGTCCCCTTGTTAATCTTGGAGATAGGCATTTTTAATAATTATATTTGATCTGGCTTTGTTTGTGAGGTGACTTGATTTAATAATGCCATTTACAATTTACAAAATAAAGGAACTTAACATACTGTTGATGCTGTTGATAAATAATAGTAACAATAATTACTTTTCAGCTGAAGTAAGCAGTGGGAAGAAAATGAAGTCAAAGGCAATGAATCTCCTTATTATTAAAAGTGCGCTAAAAGAAGAGTGTGTCTGTGGAAATAACTGTTTGAGGAACATTGACTTTAAAACAATAAGAGCATTTCGTAATTCCTATTGGTTGAACTCTAGAACAGTTAGAATGCAACTATTAAAATACTATATATCACAATCGAAGAAGACTGGGAAATTTCGCTTTCTTACAATCGAAAAATGGACACTTTGTTCAAGGGCCTTTCGCATCGTTCATCGTATTAACAAAAATACTTTTTCAAGAGCAATGAAAATGGACAAAAGAAACAAAGTGTCCATTCCAGGAAAAAATCCGAGAGATATGTCAGAAAATTCTTTGCTACTGATGAATTGGCTTGAAGACTACGGTAAATATCATGGTGACAGAATGCCCGACACCACAGATGTTCTGTTACCGTACAAATCGGTGAAAATAGATCTTTACCGGAAGTACAATGAAGAAACACAGGACTGGTCATGGCTGAAACCAGTTAGCAGGTCGCAGTTCTTCAAGATATGGGATACATACTTTCCTCATCTTAAGATTAAAAAGGTATGTAGCTATAATTTGTAAGAGTCAAAACAGTGTTCTCATGAATTTATTGATGATCAAGACAAATCCAATTTGTAAGAGTCCTTGGATGTGGTCTGAGGGCTTTAAATCCTACTTTTCTTCTCCGGCATTCTGAGCATTTTAAACATTATTTTACTTTATAACATTACACTTCGCAAATATGAAACTGTTGATGTTTTCATTAATCTCACGCACGTACACCCGAAAAATCCTTAATATATGTTTGTTTTTGAAACGGGTGAGCTAAAATGGTCTGTGACCGGAAAACACGTGAAATTTGATTGGTTGCCCGAAAACAGGCTTTGCTGATGCAGTGTTGAAAACAGGCCTTGTTGACGCAATGTTGAATGCACACAGTGAGAGAAATTGTGGTTTTATTTAAAAGGATACAATCTCAGTTTAGTATGATCATTCTACATACATGTAACAATATTATTTCATCTGCTACAACTAGAAGTTATTCACCGACAAATCTTAGGGGTCCGAAAACCGGTAAGGCCATGATATATCAACAACAACAACAACAATACCTTTATTGCATTAAACATTCATACAATGTCTATAGCAAGTACATGTATACATGTAGGTAACGACATGGATTTACAAAAGAGCAAGATGTTAATATACTCTCTGCTTATACTAATTTTAGTTTCTATATACATTTGCGAAATATATGTATTTTGCTAAATTTCTACCAATGGTTTTTGATTTTTGTGACATTAAATTAGTGAATTTATTAATAGTTGGCCATGTATAGTAATAACGTTTTAAATATTTCTGTCTAAGATCTCTAAATTTCGGACATATAAGAAGGAAATGATATTCACTCTCTATCATGCCTGTATTGCAATATGTACATATTCTTTGATGTCTGGGCATGTTTTGATATCTTCCACGCTCGATAGCTAAATCAGGGGATGAAGTTCGAAATTTTGTCAATGCCAATCTGAATCTGTCCTCTTTGATAAAGTCTAAATGTTTTTCAAAACTGAACGAGTGTTTAAACAAACAGTATGTCTCTAACCTCCCTGAATTATTAATAGACGAATACCAGCTTTGATAATATATATCTAATATTCTTTGTTTTATCTCATTATAATCTATCAACATATTAAATTGGTTCTGCCATATGTACATTAACCCACATTGTTCGAGAATATGTTTTATATGGTAAGCCCAGTTACACTTATTGTATATAATACCATTATCTACATCAGTTTTAAGTACATGATAAGTTTTAAACAGTAGTGACTGATTATTCAAAGTTAGTAGTTTTATCCAATATTTGATCATTACTAATCTTCTATGTATATACATTGGGGTTCTGCCTAATTCTCCATAAAGTGCGTCTAAGTTAGTTGAACGCTTCACCCATAGAAGTTTTCTACAAAATTTGGAATGCATTGCCTCAATGTCGGGACTTTCATGATAACCCCATATCTCCGCAGCATAATTTAATATAGGAGACACCAAAGAATCAAACAATTTAATTTTTAATATTTAATATTTAATTGGTTGTATATTGTAAACAAGTTATGGATTGAAAATGACGCATGTTGCGCTACTCGTTTTTGTGTACGGTTCCAATTCCCGTTTTTGAATAGGTGTACACCCAAGTATTTAAATGATTCAACTATTTCAATGTTTGAATTATAGTCCATTAACCAAGTTAAAACAGAGCATATTCTACAGAGCTATTGCTATTGAGAAGGACGAATATATGTTACAAACAGTCACAAATTGTGAAATATTTATGAAGCTCTATTTCTGAACAAATGTGGGGTGACTATGGACAATGTAAATGGTTTATCTGTTTTACAGAGCCCAATGATTAATTAATGTTGTATAAATCAGGTTAATAAGTATATAAACAACAATATGTCCTTTTCAGACTAATTCATTCTCCAAGTGTACTCTCTGTACAACACTAGAAAGACAGATGGAGAACACTGCATGTGTGGGAACTAGAGGCCAAATCAAGAAGGAAAAAGATGCACACAACACAAGACAAATGTGAGTGTTTTACATTCTTTTCTATAAGCTTGATTGCGAAAATAAGTTCTTACAACATTATATTAATAGTGATGGAATCCATAGCCATGAGGGAGAGAGAGTAGTGGAAAAGTGGAATTTAAATGCCTTGCTTAAGGGCACAATCGTAACAGATCAAGCGTGTCGCAAATTCAAGTTCTGAAACGAACACGCTACCACTATCACTGACACAACTTCTACTTACACACTTTATGGAAGTTAGAAATGATTGTTGGGTGGAACTGAGAATACACAAATAAAGCATTATATTCACAATTAGTTAACATAAACGATTCATCAGAAATGTAAATTATAAGCACAAAGTCATTAAAGTAAGTGCTTTTGAGAAAGGCAAGAAAGTCTGCAAGTGACTGTTGAGAGATAATAATATATGTATAATCTTAACTGTGCATTCCTTGTACACGAAATATAGTATAATACATTGTGAAACAAGTTCTTACAACTTAATCACTCTCGAGACCTAATTCCTGATGGAATTGATCGGCACGATGGAGAGAGATGAGGCAATGTGGAATTTAAATGCCTTACCTAAGGGCACAATCGTAACGGCTCCAGTCGGACTCGAACTCTGGGCCTTTCGCACCCGAATCGAACACTCTACCACTGCGCTATCACGACTTCCACTGCCATAAACATGTCAACACAAATATTAAGATTAACATTGTAATTAATGCTGTATTTTTTTATTATTTTGTGTAACAGGCTTGAGAGAAAGTACTATTATGGAAAAAGGGATACCAGCAGAAAGAATCAACGTTCCTATATGTCAATGATTATTGATGGCATGGATCAGTGTAAGTGTTTAATAAAGTTGCAAACGATAATTCTAACTTTATAGAAATTGAATGAGGGGTTTTACAGTTATTGTAACAGTTAAACTGGAGTTGGACGAATGCTATTCCATTAGCAGGTCAGATACAGATGTGCTGCATGTATAGACATGTTGCATTGTTTATCTCCATGATATATTTCACAGAGACTTTAAAAGTATTCTTGGTTATTTGTTTTCCTTCCAAAGCTTTATTAACAATAGCGAAATGAGCATTAACAACTTATATCAACCACTCTCGTTGGCACGGATGAAAGTGTATAATTGTGTTGTAATTCGTGAGGGAATATTGCGGAGTACCTGGAGAAAACTTACCTGTACGATCTGTCGACCACCGTACCATCTCGCATACTTCCCGGTCAAAAGACCGAACCTGGGTTGCATTGGTAAGAACCGAGCATGCGATAATCGGGTGACCTTTCTTTGCAGCAAAAATACATGTGAACAACCACTCCAGAAACACCGAGAACGAAATAATTTATGTGTTGCAGTAATGCTGTTTGTGAAGTAAATAACTAAACAAATTGATTAGTTGTAATACTTTTTTTGCCTCATTTTTATACTATATAATGTGAACAAGACATATAAAAAAATGTTTTTGATTTCACTTGGCACTTGGGTAATAATGGTTTTATAATAAGCACAATTAATTACGTGATAATAACAAAGTAGAAATTGTGACCGTGATATTGACCAGGAGTGTATCTCTAATAGTTTGAGATATAAATAACATTGCTTTTTACACTTTTCTAGCAAAGACAAATCTGCCTCATTTTACTGGTCGATTATCGAAGGTAAGAAAATTCATAAACATACTTAGTCCACCTATGATCAATGTGCAAAATGTGAGCTTTTGAGATCGCCATGGGTCCTGTATGCTCTGTCAAGCATCATTCATCGTCCGTCGTAAATATTATGCTTTAAACGACATCTTTACATTTATTTATCGTCACTACCGTGTGCCAATATGAGCGACGCCTCATTTTAGATTTTTGGAGGATAGTTCAATGATACAGAGTCTCCTCTTGTTCTTTTATGTGTACGGTGTAAAACATCGACACGTGACCTAGATTTAAAGTTCCATCTGAAAGACTGTTAATTTTATTTGTGTCAGACGGGGGATCGAACCTGCGATCCCTGGATTACCAGTACAACCACTGGACTACAGATCAGTCTGTGTGTTATTTGCCACTACAGCACCTGTTTTATATAGAAAGACTCTGTTTTGTATGTGGATACATATAAGGAAGGTTGTTTGTCACATACCAAACTATGATCAATGTGGCCTTAGACATTACAACATTGTCGCACCTGTCAAACAATGCTTGTTTTAACTATATTTAACACACCATTATGCATAAAGATACCAACGTAGCTATGTGGAGTCTGTATTTCCAGTAGAATGAAGGTTGTAAACCAAATGTGGAAACCAAACGTTCATATATTATTACATGTATAGATAGCTCAGGTGAGCCAACCACGGCCTACATGGCCTTATTGTTGTATTATTTCAGAACATTAAGGGCACAGATTTGTTGAAGACCCATGTTTCTGGTGTCATAAGCCATGGCCATGGAGGATTTCACACCTTCGTGGACATAAATGAATACAAACATGATCCAAATCTCACAATTAATATATTACTAAAGATGTTGAAAAGAATGGCAGATGAGCATGTATGTATAAATTAAGTTTTTTGAATGATTAACTTTCAAAAAGCATACGATGTTCATATGTGTGGTATGGAACATCGTCCAATAACAATTGATTACCATTTATAAAGCACTGGTCACTGGCTGTCAAATTATAGAATAGATTACATCACCAAAGCCAAACGGTGACCATTCTTATGACATTAAAGAGGACAAGGTCTGGGATTTTAATATAGAGATCTTCAACATCCATTAATATTGTTGAAATGCTCCCACGGGTTAGGAGCTTTTTTGTAGCAGTTAAGCATGGGTGAACACACAGCTTACCTCATTAACCTTGATACTTTGTCTGTCAACCCATCCATTCAGTCGTGATGATCAGTGGGAGTATGTTCGCTTCCGGTGCGAAAGGCCCGGAGTTTGCACCCCGTTGGAGCCCTTATGATTATATTACATATGTCTCTTCTCTCTCCCTCATGGCGATGGATTCTATCAGGAATGAGGTCTCGAGAGTGATTAATATATAAGTTGTACAAACTTGTTTCGCAATCAAGCTAAAATAAATTTGTATAAACTAAATCATTGAATTTTGCCTTATAATTGATGAAAGTTACACAAATATTATTACATTACATCGCTATCAACAAACTAAATTGTGTTTTAAAAAGTGTTAATTTAGAATCATTTTTTTGGTTTTTTCCTTTAATGCCTTAGAATAAAATATTTTAACAAAATTCTTACACATCACACAACCAACACACACAACAAGACTTACATACTGTCTTAACTTACACTTACAGACATAGACTTACATACTGTCTTAACTTACACTTACAGACATAGACTTACATACTGTCTTAACTTACACTTACAGACATAGACTTACATACTGTCTTAACTTACACTTACAGACATATACATACATACTGTCTTAACTTACACTTACAGACGCATAGACTTACATAAACTATCAGTGCCTCCAGCTGCTCATATTATGTATTTCAGTGTGCCATGGATATGTTGAATAGCTGATTGCTGAATCATGTATTACATGCTGAATCATGTATTACATCCTGAATCATGTATTACATCCTGAATCATGTATTACATGCTGAATCATGTATTACATCCTGAATCATGTATTACATCCTGAATCATGTATTACATAACTATCCTTTATTTCAGGAGAATCGTCTTCCACCTACATTATACATCCAGGCAGATAATTGTGGAAGGGAAAATAAGAACCGGTACATTTTGTGAACTTCTTGTGCTAGAAAGAATATTCAATGAGGTATTTGCATTTTGTTTTGAGTATGGCTAAAATTTATTAACCATAACATTCATTCCGGCCACTGATAATTCATATGATTTCGGCGAAAAGACATTTTCAACTTTTCAAACTGAAGCTAATACAACATCAATGTGACAAATAACTAACATACTACTGTCATTGCGACTAATCCATTGGTCGACATAATGATATTGGATCTGTCATTGCGACTAATCCATTGGTCGACATAGTGATATCGGATCTGTCATTGCGACTAATCCATTGGTCGACATAGTGATATCGGATCTGTCATTGCGACTAATCCATTGGTCGACATAGTGATATCGGATCTGTCATTGCGACTAATCCATTGGTCGACATAGTGATATCGGATCTGTCATTGCGACTAATCCATTGGTCGACATAGTGATATCGGATCTGTCATTGCGACTAATCCATTGGTCGACATAGTGATATCGGATCTGTCATTGCGACTAATCCATTGGTCGACATAGTGATATCGGATCTGTCATTGCGACTAATCCATTGGTCGACATAGTGATATCGGATCTGTCATTGCGACTAATCCATTGGTCGACATAGTGATATCGGATCTGTCATTGCGACTAATCCATTGGTCGACATAGTGATATCGGATCTGTCATTGCGACTAATCCATTGGTCGACATAGTGATATCGGATCTGTCATTGCGACTAATCCATTGGTCGACATAGTGATATCGGATCTGTCATTGCGACTAATCCATTGGTTGGCATGGTGATATCGGATCTGCCATTGCAGTCAATCCATTAGTAAGCATCTTGGATTTCAGATCTGCCATTACAGCAAATCAATTTGAAAGTATCTTGTTTTTCTTTAATAGATACATCTGTCATTCTTGTATGTCGGCCATACACATGAAGATGTGGATGCTGGGTTTAGCCAGATAGCCGAACAACTCAGAAAAACGGATGTTGAAGTCATGGACGATTTCCTGAAGCTTTTGCCCAAGACTGAATTAATGACAGTTATGTTTAATGTGAAGGAGTGGATGGCACCTGAAATCAAGCATCTCACTGGCATCAATGTACCATTGCACTACCGATTTTTAAGAGTGAACGATAACAGTGTTACGCATTACAAAGGACAACAAAGTAGTGCATGGATACCGTTTTCTGAAACCGTTTTAAAAGGGATTCCAGCAGGTCAACCGTCATTATTAATACCAGACTATCATAAATTAGAAATAGACAGACAACTTAAGCAAGTCGAAACCGTGCAAAACTTTTTTCGCAAAAACAACTCTCTAACAAAATGGAAAGACTTGTATGGCAATATAGAAAGTGGTAATAGGGTGCCATCCGAAAATTCAATATGGATTCTCCCTCTGCTACCACGGCAAAGTGATGCACCAGACCAGGATATAGTGATGCTACCAGAAGACATTAGGCTACTAATTGAGAAAGACACAGTTGTACCTAAGGTATTCACGAATGTGTTTTCACTTACTTGTAGTTCATAAGCATGCAGCCAGTGTAGAATAAGATATTGTACAAAAATAAGTCAGGTGGTTTCAAATCCACCTTGCAATAGTCAGGGCGTTCATTTGACCCGAGCTCCCGGGTTTTGACGTTTGAAAATCACTAAAGCCGCTTGTTTGTCTCTTGGTGAAATTGTGTAGTGGGTCAACTTTGACCCGGGACAATGAACGTTACTCGTTTACACAGTGCGACGCCATTTTACAACAATCGCTCTTGATGTGACGTTAGAATATTGATATGACGTCATCAATTGTAGCATGATCATGTTGGCGTATGCTGCATTAATAGGAGAATGATTATTCTTTGATCAAACAATTTCATTACGCAATAGGAAAGCATTATGAAATAGTGAAATTAGTTCATGCAATTATTTATGGGCCTCATATTAATCATAATCACTGACACTTGATATTTCTATATCTAACCCTATTCTGCTTGGGATATCAATTCATCGAATTTATTTGCTACGGATTGTGTGTGTTCGGCTAATAATAACATAGTGGACGTTATGTTATTGGAGACTATGATGTTGGATGAGTTGTAGAAATAGTGCCAATCACAATGAAATAAGACTAGTAACTTAATCAAATTTAATCTTCACTGTGATATAATGTAAATTATCATTATAATTGCAGGTGACAGTAGTTAATCGTAAGAAACGGGGAACAACAACTGCACAGAACAGGAATGGAAATACAGGTAATAATGACAACAATTATCTTCATTGGAAATTATTCATGTTTGGCTTAGAATAGATGCAGACTTCTTCAATGTGTACCATCTGATATTGGAAAATTACACATGCACATTCTGATTGGCAGATGTGCAGTAATTGCATTGTATAATGAACTGTAATGCTTAGGAACAAATACTGTAAGTACAGTACATGTAATATGGAAGTGCAGTACTTATATTAATCACTCTCGTTGGCGTGGATGAAAGCATAAATGTGGTCATTTGCATGGGAGGAAACCAGAGTACCCGGAGAAAATCCACCTGTCCGATCTAACGACCATCATACCATCTCATATACTTCTGTTCCGAGGATCGAAATTGGGTTGCATTGGTGAGAAGCGAGCATGCTAACCACTGCGCTAACCAGACAGTACCTATTGACAAGCAGTTCACAAAATATATCAGACCGAAGCATATTACTTTCACATTGACAGGTCACTTACAAGTGCAAACATTATGCTCCAGAATAAAGCTGACTGGGTTCATTATTGAACTATTAGTATGGAGTTGCAGTATGAGGTGAATATGTTGGATTTGCAGGTCCAAGATATTGATCTTAATTTTTTGCTACAGGCCAAGGAAAAGGTCAAACACAGAAGAAAAAGACATCAACAAATGGTAAATATTAGCTTTTACTAATGTTGCTTTGCTGGTGTCCAACACATCTCTGCTTGTTTTAGAGCGACAGGACGGTGATAAAAATTATAATATTATAATTATATAAATCCTGTGTCGCTGGGGCTCTCGATCTCCTGGGTGAAATTCAATTCGGAAGTATCTCTGGCTAGCCTGTCCCAGTCTGTCGCAAACATGTTGAATGCATGCAGTAATTATGCATGTATTTGGGTCAATCATACCGCCGCTTTAACATTGGAAGTCATAGCGTTATCAAATACTTCATTCAAGAATGAAGACAAGCAAATATCACGGTTTTCAAAGTTGATTATGCATTTTCCAAAATGTATCTGGTGAAAATGTGACAGTGATCGTAGGTACACGGATATTCGAGAAAACTGCATAAAAAACCTGAATGGGTATGGAAATATTACTTTATCAGTCTTTTTAAATAACCTCCGACAACAAAAATTCTCAAGACCTCAATAAATATCAGACAATTTGGAGCACAATAATTACTATGATTCTTTGAATGAAATACAAATGTACAATTTATTTACTAGCCTGGCCGATTGTCATGATTATAAATTTCTGGAAGTTTCTGTATTTCTCCGTCGCAGTGGAATTTTACTAAATGTCAATATTTGATGCACAATGGCTGCCATGATCGCGTTAATTGAACTGAAATATACCGGCTGCTGACCACAGATACCAGGTCGCCGCTAATACCCGGTGTAATAGAGAGCGATTTTCGTTTGGGGGGGGACTTATTATATTGTGCAATGGTCATGCATACTGCTTCCAAGCAATTATTGTGTAAAACGATTTATCTAGCTCACTTGTAGGAATATTGACCCCCTTGCGGAACAATTACTCCCCTTGCGAATGGCAATATATAGTGGGCAGGTCACTTTTCGATGCCATAGAATAATGACCCCTCTATGTGTAGACTATACATGTATGAGAGAGAGGGTCACTTTTCGATGCCATGGATTAATGACTACCCTATGATTTAGGGTGACAGGTGGAATGTAGTCCAGCGGTTAACTATTGGACTGGTAATCCAGGGATCGCAGGTTCGATCCCCCGTCTGACATAATAAAATTAACAGTCTTTCAGATGGGACTTGAAACCAAGGTCTCGTGTCGGTGCTTTACACCGTGCATGTAAAAGAACCAGAGGAGATTCTGGAATGGGTCTCTGTCGGTATCATTGCACTATCCAAAAATGACTAATCTCTTCAGGTGACGTCGCTCATATGGGCAACTTGTAGCGACAATAAATAAACGTAAAACGCACACACACATCAAGTTAAAATGCTAGTTGGATGCTTATTCAGCAGAAATTGATGTATATTTCTTTAATAAATTTAATTAATATGTCTGACTAATAAGTTTATTAAAAGTCACCCGCATAAATGCATTTGGGCGAGTTTTCTAAGATAATTAAAATGCCCATCATCTAAGTGATGGTTTTGCCTATCGCAATTATTATAACTAGATGTTTAGTGGACTATGAGGGCTGCTGTAATCTCATGCTGTAATCTCAGTGTGTGTTTGGTTTTCATATTGCCAACTGTCACTCACACAGGAATTTGTATCAGCGACAGTCAGGGGTAGACCGGGTGAATACAATACCCGGTGCACATATACTTCTAAGATGTCTAAGATTGCATATATATATATATATAAAAATATGTTTACCATTTCTAATACAACGAGAATACCTTGTTACATGTGCAATATCGCGTTATACTATAATACTGTGATCTACATGTCACAAGACAATAAAGTCTTAATATGTATCTGTACTATGATAGTTCATAACTTATCCCCCGAGTACATATAAGTATAACCAGTCATACAGATATATAGCCGGTAATAACAAATCTCCCATGGGAAATTATAATTGTGTTTATATATTACATTTGTGTCCTCGGCCCACTATGTCGCTTGGACATCTTTTTTAACATATTTAAGAAAGATCAAACTAATATGGGTTACCCTTAAAAACATAAATATATAACTAAACCCATATTTCGATGCAGTAAGCTGCAATAAGTGAAAATTCAGTTTCACTTGAAACATAGTAGGTTACTGAGAATGTGATTTTGTGTTCCCTCCCTCATATTCCAGCCCCCATGTTTTATATTTCCCTGTGTACTGGGATCATTCATTGTTATAAAATAACAACTATACCCCTGTGTGACAACATTTATGATCAGTACGTTAAAAAACACTTCCGTAGCAAATCCAACGGTCTAATAATGTTTAAAATATACTCACGTATTTACATGAAAAAGACAGTCACACAGGGAATAGCCAAACAAATAATAACCGTAGATCCTTGTCGAATGAAAATACTTGTATGGCAGTAATCCGGTTCCGTTGTTCATGCTTACGTTTTCGGAGAGCTAGACCGACAACACGCAGGCATTTTTCGCGACGAGACTATTCCCATTGATAGGTGGTTTGCTGTCGTAATGTTCCTACCTATGCTTCTTTTACTAAATTAAACTAAACTGGATTCTTGCATGGATTTGGACAATGAAGAATAAAAAACCTTATAAAAAGGTGACCTGAAACGATAATTGAAATGTCCACAAACACCGTAGTATAATTCCAGGGATAAAGTAAGAATTTTTAGACATATGTTCATATTATCATTCCTCTGCCTCAGGAATGTGTACCGAGTTGACCTTTGTTAGCGTGGGGACCAAAATACAGACCATTTCAGGTGCAGATCTAGGGGGTAAGGGGAAGATTATAACAGCTTGCAATAAGTATTGTGTTATATTCTATACATTTTAAGATATTTATCCCAAGAAGCACTCACAGGATAGTTTGACTGAGCACATATAATCCCAAAACAAAAAGTTAGAATTGGACAACATGGCTCATATATATGTCACAGCATAAGGGCCTCAACTGTGGTAATAATACAGTTATGTAACCGTATTTCATTGTTTGAAATCAATATCATATTGATAGAAAAGCATAAACATTATGTGGATATTAGATAAATGATCATAAAAACTAGGTTATGTATGCATATAATCCCAAAAAGTTAAAATTGGACAACATTGCCCATATATATGTCACAGCATAAGGGCCTCAACTGTGGTAATAATACAGTTATGTAACCGTATTTCATTGTTTGAAGTCAATATCATATTGATGTTTATAGAAAGGCATAAACATTCTGTGGATATTAGATAAATGATCATAAAAACTAGGTTATGTATGCTTGACACATGTGATATAATAAATCAGATTTCTCACTTTATATGGAGAAAATCGCAAATGGCATTTTATTGGAAATTTTACCAACCTCACTCTAGTTTGTTTAATTAGGTATATAATATTTTATTATGTATACATCGGGATTTTTTATCCCTTTATGCTTTCAATCTTTTGTGTAATTGACCAAAAACTGAACAAATACACTATGTTTTGACATTACACATATATCATAGTATAGGGGCTTCAATTATGATCCTACTATAATCAGGCTACCTTAATTGATAATTTTGGGTAAATAACATGTTAATGCTTCTGAAAAATATACAAATAATCTGGATAAATCAGATAATTTGAGAAAATACTGGGTTCAAAATTGTGCTAAATATTTGTTTTTGAAGAAATCTCTATGTTTAGTCAGTTTTGATAAGGGATAGTCAAATTTCTATTATCATGATCTGGTCGGGATAACCAGGGACAGGTATACTAAGTGTACCATCCTATTAGGTACATAGAACACCCAATAGGTAGCGAGAGTATTACTCGCCTCGGACTAGCCCAAATGAGGAGGTCGAATACCGCAGCCCCTGGCATCCCTATACAATTGATCATTGGTTTGGTACCTAGCCTGGCTGTACTTATCAATTGTTCTGCGTGCTATCTTACCTCCTACTCTGGGTGGATTGGACCAGGGGCTATGGATTTCACCTGGTCTGACTCAGACAACATTAGTCCCATAAATATGATTAAATCTATTAGTTTAGGGCAGATTTTATGAACTTATGAAGAGATGAACACATGTTTGTCTCCTACATATTTGGTCACAGGGGGGAGAGGCGATATTAATACAAAAATAGGGGGGGTCATATAAGTAATTACTTATATTACTGAAACTATTGTATTAACTGATAAGTAGTTATTTATTTTCATAATATATTAACGTGGCTGTGTGGACAGAGGCATAAGCGTGGGATCTGTCCGAAGGGTTCTATTAGCGGGGGTATTGATATATATTTCAAATTAATTTTTTCCAGGTCATTGAAGATTTTCCCACATTGGTTTACTAATTCCAATGATAGAAATTTATATTGATTTAAGTTTTAGTGATGACTGTAGCCCAAAAAGAGCCCTTCAGGAGGCGTCTCTCATATGGGCAAATGGTAGCGATTATGTTTTATAACGTGTGCCTCCCTATGTGCAGGAAACTGGTCCATGCATAGAATATGACACCCGTAGTGTAGATTATCTCATTGAGGGTAGATCACTTTTTCATGCCACAGAATAATGACCCCCCCCCATATTTAGATTATCCGAGTGAAGGCAGGTCACTTTTCCATGCCATAGAATAATGACCCCCACCTGTATATAAACTATATGGGTGAGAGATTGTCATATTTCCATCCCACAGACGGATCTGTAGTCCAGTTGGACACGTTGGATTCGTAATCCAGGGATCGCAGGTTCGATCCCACGACTGACCCTAATAAAATTAACAGTCTTTCAGATGGGACTGTAAACCGAGGTCTCGTGTCGGTGCTTTATACCGTGCACGTAAAAGAATCAGAGTCTGGAATGGGTCTCTGTCTTTATCATTGCACTATCCTCCAAAAATCTAAGATGATTAATCTCTTCAGGAGGCGTCGCTCATATGGGCAACCGGTAGCGACGATAAATAAACGTAATACACGACCGCACCCCTGAATGTAGTGATTGTGTTATTGCTGAGGTTTTGTAGGAAGTATATCTGTCTGTGTTAACAAAATCGGTGGGTGGGTTATGTCATACAATGGAAAACAATAGGTAGATATAGATACAAATCAAAATCATGAGATCAATGTAATAAAAGAAATGTATGGTAACGTTCTTTATTTACATTCATAAATCACAATAACTATAAATTTATTATTTTATATCATACATATATATAACTTGTCATCAGGAATGAGGCATTGAGAGCGATAAATTAATGCTGTAAGAACCTGTTTTACAATCGAACTAAACGTAATGTGTATAAACTATATTTGAATAAGTGAAGTGACTAAAGATCAGTATTTGATAAACGTACGCACACGCACATACATACACCCATGCAATCTGCACACATTAATATATGACTTCATTTAAGATGATTTTACACACATTTGGGATGGGATGGATTGGCATGGACATTTAGTGACACCCCCTCACTTATATAGTTACATATATTAAAGGGTTCATTATTCTATTACATGTAAATATGACGAACCCTCAATCAGATAACATTAAGAGTGTCATATTTTATGCAAATTTTTGGTATGGACCAGTTTCCTGTACTGTATACATAGGGATGCACACATTATTTGTCTTTACTCATAGCAATAATAAAATATTATGTATTGTGCATGATATAAAACATGTAAACAGAGTATTGGGAACACAGGAAGTGTTACAGTTGATTGCAGCCCCCCCAACAATAAGGTTTTATTGCTTTATTATGGGGATTGTCACACCTATGGCAACATTAATTAGCCACACCAGTCAGCATTATTATTATAGAGTTCAGTTGTTGATCAATTACACAAAAGAACTTATTAAACAATTATTGGATTAAACTACCTAAGATCTACAGATCCATATCCAATTTTATAATGGTTTGTGATGTTATTCTCCTCACCCCCCCTTGATACTTTAAATACGCATAGAATATACCCAATTTCCCAATGTTCTATTATGTCCTAGGGATCGGTTGATGGCCTAATGTTGGAGCACTAGACACTGATGTTGTAGGTTCAATCCTAGCTTCTTAGTATTTCCATCCAACGTGTGCAAATTTGATTAAAGTCATAAATATTTGAATAATTAATTAGCATGGATTATACTGCATCACTTTGACATTCCACTGATGCACATGTATTTAAATTAATTAAGTTGTATGACTTATTTAATTAGATGTACACACAGTAATATTTTATATCAAATAATCAACTTTCATTCAAATAAACTAATTAGTTTAATGACATTGTATTGCTCTATGACACAATAAAACCGAGTTTGAACCCCACAATATAGATACATGTACACAACATTTCAGAACGTTACAAATATGTTTAATTACATATTATCTCGTGTTTTAAGCAAATCATTTCAATAAAAAGTATAAGTTGTACCCAATATGAGTTACATCCCTCCCTAATTCAATTAAATTCAAACTTTATTGAATGTCCAAGTTTTTACAAGCATCACATTACATATATTGGCGAATGATTTCAATAAACTTGCAACTTTCATGCCTGGGTATTACCAACACAGATTCATAATTTTGACAATGTAAGGGACTAAGTGTGTGCCAATGTGGTATACAACTATCAATCAATTCGGATCTAATTCAGGTCTATACCCGGATGCACGATTGCCATGCCCTGGAAAGAATCAACCATGATGCCATGGCTGCTCTTGGCAGAACCAGAGGTAGGACTATGAATCAAACTTTGAACTATTGGTTCGGTTTGCGACATCCAATTTGGCACTTCACCACATGTCACAAGTCATGTAAGTATATTTATATATCTCAACTTGCTCACACCTTGTTGGCAGGTGTAGGTGTGATAAAACAAATAACCAGTGAATCTCAGACAATGGACACTGATTGGTGCCCTGAAATTGACAAATGAGAATGATTGTTTCATAATTATTGTCTGAGCATATAAGTATGTACACATGTAACAGGTTAATTAAAACACAATTATTTGGATTGGAGATTAATGACAAGTGCATTGAACTGCATGTAATATTACATACCGTAGTTAATCTACTTATATTTTGCATTGGAATTATATATTTGTGAATAATTTATCTTACTTCAACATGGATCAAATTCAATATGAGGAATTAGTATGCTTCATTAATTCAAACTGTGCCACTTACCCATCACATCTTTTGGACACAACAAGCAAAGTAGCAAGAAATAACAGATTTGCATACAAACGGAGATCAGAAAAATTCTACACTAATGGTAAGACATATTTATTTGACTTGTGTGTTCTAAATATAGAGCAACAATCAGGCCCGTAGCCCTACACCCCTGTCACCAGGCATACAGAAAATGCAGGTCCACAAAACTACATAATCAGTCAAAGGCAATATTAAAGGGGTTGGGAGAGGCTTATTCATTGTGTGGCTGGTGCAGCAGCAGGGGGGGTGAGTAACAAAAAAAATGGAAGCCTCCGCGCCCCCCGTTGAGCCCTCCCTCCATGTTCCGGGTGAACAGACCTTAATTTGGGCCGAGGAGGCTCCTAGCCATATTTCAGATAGCCAAAAAACACCCATGTATGAGCCAGAGGACGGCCCACAACCCTCGCCGGCCCAGGGCTCTCAGACACTACGTGCCAAAAAAGAAATGACAAACCACTTACCTGTCGGGGGTGAATCTCAATGATTATTAATAACATTCCAATACATTCTATTATTATCCGGGGAATTCCCCATTCACAAACGCTGCTGATTGGTTGAACGTTATCTTATGTCACGTGAGTGTCTATGGTCTAAAAATATAACTTCTGTCAAGATGTTTACATCGGGACAAATATTTTCTGCATTGACAAATATTTTCTGCCTTGACAAATTGTTTTACTCCATAACATTGTCAAGTAGCTATCCACTGGTAGTATGATTACATGTTTATGTTTAAACCGTGTATAGTTTAAACTACACTGATTTAAACTTTACCTCATATTGTGTAACACCAGCTAAAATACGGAAGATTTATATACAGTCGGGATGGGATGGCTTAGTGGTATTAACGTTTGACTTGAATTCTGGCGGAGCGGGTTCGAATCCGAATTCGATGTGGTTGTTGTAAGGATAGTTTATAGTAACATGCCAGCGCACGATTTAACTTACCGATATCATAAATAGACGCATGTGTGTAAAAGTATGGTGAGCTATTCGGAACATGGTGGAGCGGTCGGAATTCTTGGTGTGTATCCCGGCGGTAATTCCTCTCGACCCAGACACATAAATAAGCATATCACGTCGCGAGCCGGCCCAGCAACAATCTTCTCTCCGCGGCACGCTCTTCCGTGACTAGTTATTTTACCTTCTCGTCCGTCAGAATTTGAGGTCGGGCTGCCTTACATTTGGTCCGGATGTCATCTTTCAAGCCACTTACCTGTCGGGGGTGAATCTCAATGATTATTAAGCCTTTTGGTCGTACCCCGGGCACCAACGCATCTCTCACCATCCGCTGACGAGCGAATATCAATCGGGTATAAAAAGGGCGAATATCAATCGGACATAAAAAAGGACCAAAATTCTCCATTGTAAACTACCAATTAAAGGTTTGTCTCAACGGATATATATCGGAAGATAACAACGATCATGCCTCACGGTCATAATAATTGTCGGTGGATTGTGATTGGTTCCCACATTCCTTGTGGAAAGAGCTGCGTCTTCGAACATTGCAAGCAGCATCGAGCTCAGCTCCGTAGGCGGCCGGTTGAATCCGTGCCATGCAGGAATTGGAATACCAGACACCTCGGCCCTAAGACACTTCAGCCCTACACACTTCGGCCTTAGACACTTCGGCCCTAAGACACTTCGGCCCTATTACCATAGACACTTCGGCCCTATTACCCTAGACACTTCGGCCCGGCCCATTTTATATATGTGTGTGGGTCATACGAATTAAACAATTTACAATTCACGGATTGCTAAGAGATTACGGCTGAGCGTTTCTTTGAATATAGTTAAACATTATATATTGTTGTTGTTTACACTTTTTTGTGATACATGTATACCGGTACTTTGAATAAATTTAAACATTATATATTAATGTTGCTTACAATTTGTGTTTGTGATAATTTGTATAAACTAATTAAGTATGGTAAATGTCAATTATTATTTATTGCATAGTAGGATATTGCGTTTTTTTCATCAAAAATTAAATTGAATATAACATAAATAAGTTTTAAAGACTGATTCTCTATTATCATGATTCAGGAGTCATCAAAGCCTCATCGGCAAACACAAATTTCTCTAGAAATAGTGCATGTGCATAATAGATTAAAGGTACCGTCCCGCTAATTGTTCGGTTTAATTAATAGTAGTGTCATAAGTCGGAGCCTGTCATCTATTAACACGTGCATCGTTTCTATTGTGCACGCGTAATGATTGAAGTTATTCAAATGTTTTAGAATGAAGGATAATTGCATTAATTAATTTGTCAATTTGTCATTAATATGTAACAAACAAAGTATGCCCTATATGTATATAAACTTTGTTGTAAATGTAGACAGCTATAACAATATCTAAAAATTACCGAAATTCTGTTTTGTGCTCTAGATAATTATATCTCTACTGGATTATTACTTACGGATTTATTTTGTTAAATTTAAACTTTTGTTTCACATTGATCAGTTTTCCAAGCTTGTGGTGATTGTGTTGTACGTAGTGTTTCGTGTGTAGTATTGAACTGTGTTATGTCTTATCCGTGCATCGACTGTGAGAAGGCGGTGAGGCCTCGTCAGCATGCAGTGTCCTGCGACGCCTGTGGTCAATGGCAACACAGAACATGCGGCACAGGTTAGTATTTATTAAAGGCTGTACTCAGAAAGGTTGGAAACATAGGGCTGAGACCAACCTACGACCAGAAGCAGGGGGTGCATTGATTTGTCAGACGGCTGCTGGCTCTTCCGTTCCTACCCGGTCCCCACATAGAAAGAGCGTTCGATGTGTTGAAGGGCCAGGCAACCACGCCATTACTTGGAGAGTTACTCACATACGTTGAGAGGCAGTGGGTGCATTCCAGCATGTGGACAGTGGCGGAATGGTCTGTCTTCCGACAGCCCGTCCGGACAAATAATGACGTCGAGGGTTAGTTTCTCTTTATTTATACTTTATTTATTTTACAAGCAAGTTTTAACAACTTATATTAATCACTCTCGTTGGCTCGGATGAAAGCGTATATGTGGTCATTCATGTGGGAGGAAACCGGAGTACCCGGAGAAAACCCACCTGTCCGATCTGGCGACCATCGTACCATCTCACATACTTCCCTGTCCGAGGATCGAACCCGGGTCGCATTGGTGAGAAGCGAGCGCGCTAACCACTGCGCTAATCGGACAGCCCAATTTTTTAGTTTCTCTTATTTTAGTTTTAGCAACCAAATAACAAACTCACTTTCATTTTATTTACAGGCTGGCACCGTCGTATCAACGGGAAGGCAGGCCGGGGTAATCTGCAGTTTTATGTACTTGCCCCACTGCTGTACAAGGAGGCAAAGTTAATTTCAATTACCATGGTATTGGTGAATGAGCAGGCAATTATACGATTCCGGCGAAAGATGTACAAGAGAATAGATGGCATCTTGGAGGTGCTATTCGATAGGTACGATGCCAGGGACATATCTACCGGTGACTTTCTGAAGAAGTGTGCTTTGGCGTATACGGGACATATAGATATATAAATGTGTGTTGGTTTGGAAGTATGCTGTATAGGTGTCTAAATGTGTAGAATGATAAATGTATAATAAAATTTTTATATAAGAGTACAATCAGTTGTTCTTACTCAATCACAATTACAACTGAAACTCGGTGACACAAAGACTATTAGTTAATTATGTATAAATGGGCCGAAGTATCTTAGCCTTTTCTTAGGAAATAAGGGCCGAAGTGTCTTAGGGCCGAAGTGTCTAGGGCCGAAGTGTCTAAGGCCGTAGTGTCTATGGGCCGAATTGTCTTAGGGCCGAAGTGTCTGGTTACCCAGGAATTGCGGGGTGGGAACCCAGAGCGAGGGTAAGTTATGTCAACCTTACGGAGGTGCACGTATCAAGCATAAATTGGCATACGCCGAACATCGTGCCCGAATAAAATTTGAGACGGTCTTGGTCCAACTCTTGGAAGTGTGAATAAAATAATTTTATATTTAGAGAAATAATATCCGTTATAATATACTGTTTATAGTTGTACGTTATAACATACTATCACATACAAAGTTGCTTCAGATTTAGAGAATAGTGTACATTAAGGTATACCCATATAATGGTCACAGTTACCGAACTGCGATTGAAAGCTCGGGAGTTGGGTATTCGTGGAAGATCAAGGCTCAAGAAACGAGACCTCTTAGAGGCGATCGCGAAAGTTTGCGCCGCCGAATACACAAGACGTCTCCGGCAGGCGGTAAAGACGGGGCGATTCCCCGCACTCAGGAGATATAACCCTCTTAAAAAGGCCCAACATGTCCGTGAGGCGGGGCAGCTCAGGGCCGAAGTCGATGCGGCGCTGCGGACCGGGAAGTTCGCCGCCCGGGTCGCGAGGCGGCCGCGAGAGCGCCTACCGCATCTCCGCAAGATCACGGAACGCTTGAGGAGGCAGCATCTACACGGCCTGACCAAGGGCTCGAAAGAACCCCTAGCCCGCGCGAGCGCGAGGGAAGGTCCCGAAATTCTTCACGAGCGGCTCGACATCCCGGAAGCGCAGAAGCCCCCACCCCCCGCGGGATATACCTTCGACCTGGACATCCCGGTCCCTCCCCCAGTAAGATTCCCGGCTGATGAACCGTGGGTAGGGATCTTGAACGATGCTAAAGACAAGTTTCAAGTTGATGAAGCCTCGGTGGCCTTCTCCACATGGAGGGTAGAGGCCGGGGCGGGCCGTATGTCTCTGGATGCCACTATGACGGATGTCAGAGCTGCAGAACTCCCCGAGGGTGAGCATATCCTCAAGCTCAAGTACCTGCGAGAGTGGGATGAAGGTGACTGGGTGGTCGAAGACAAGTTTGACCCAGTGAGGACAGATAGGAAGAAAGGTCAGGCAGTTGTAACCATCGATCGGA
The DNA here is from genome assembly GCA_014843695.1 of Archivesica marissinica. Classification (NCBI taxonomy): domain Eukaryota; kingdom Metazoa; phylum Mollusca; class Bivalvia; order Venerida; family Vesicomyidae; genus Archivesica; species Archivesica marissinica. Next base: position 58,644,915 of record CM026401.1, read on the forward strand.
ACACGAAGCCGGGTGCCCTCGCGGGAATCGACAAGCCTTACTTTCAGAATGCATACCCCATCACCGCGGTTGTCTACGGCGTCTATCCCCTCAGAAACCCAGATCCTGCCAACCTTGCCCCGCTAAGAGACGGCGATCTTAACTGTGTGGCCCAGCGAGTCGTGGAGCATGTTGAGGGCACCCTGAGGGGCCAAGGTCTCACCCCAACCAGACGCCAGAAAATCCGGGAGTGGGAGGACGAAGTCCATGAGTCTGGTGCCACGGTCGACGATGTGGCTGGACTGGAGAGTATTCTCCAGCGTGCAATCATCTTGAAGGACATCGCCGGCGAGGACATATATAACAGTGGCAAGTACCAGAGACGGGGTACCAGAAGTTATGGGAGGGTAGAACTCATCTGCCACAACGGCCACGCCTGGCCCAAAGACCTCCACTTCCCACAGTCCAGGCAGGTCCACATCTATGAAGGCGATGTGTGGGAAGCAATCCGACACACAACCCAGGATGAGCCAATCGCAGTCTGGCTCTTGGCTGGCAGGCAAGACAAGCAGCTGAGTGTAGACCAGTTTGTCCTGCAGGATGGCCGCACCTACAGAACTCAGGAGGACCACCAAATGCTCCAGGATGCCTGCACCCATCTAGGTGACGAATCTCTTGCCGACAGGGCCATTGGGGTAAACCATGCGGCGAGCATAGTGGCCAAAGAAAGGAACGGCTGGAAGCCCACCCCGACGTTCTTCGCAGATGATATCCAAAAAGCCTGTTTAGAACACGGCCATGGTGGCCTCTGGAACTCCATGGACTATGACACGAGAGGCGTTGTCAGCATCGACATGAAGGCCTGCTACCCTGCCAGCTTCCAAGGCTTCGGCGAAGCGAAATCATACTTTGAGCGGTTTGGCCACCCTACCCACAGGATGACGAGAGTGGCTATTAATGGGCCTTTGCCTAAAGACATCAGCGCAGGGTTTGCTGAGGTCACAGAGTAGGTGTTCAAACAAGACAGTCATCCCGTAATCCCTGCCTGGTTTGGGAAGCATTTTGAGGAGAGGGGGTGGGTCCGCACACCCCTCCTCGCATACCTCACCGAATCTGGGCTCTTGACTCACCTGCATGTCCGGGAGGCCATCATCTCCTATACCAAGCAGGAGGAAGTCTGGCTCCCCGAGGATCGTGATCAGGGATGCAGCATTATTGGTAAGTTCACCCAGGGCGCCAAAGCTGAAGGCAAGCGACTGACGCGGCGCCTAGTGACTGATCAGGGAGAGCTGGATTACCTGGTGAGGGACACTCGCCAGAGTGGCACTCTTGTCGGAGCACCCCAAAAGTGCCCCCTTGGACAGGTTCTCACATACTATGATGGAAGCCAGCCACAGTATGCTCACTTGAGGGCGAGCATGCTCGCGTATGCCCACATCAATCTCCTCAGCATGCTCCAACGTTTCGACGCCAAGGAGGCTGTCCGGGTGGCCACATACAGCATATACATCCAGAAGACGGCACTACACAAGCTCAAGGATGTCGAGGCCTATGTTGCCCACAGGACCTGCAACTGTGAAATTGACTTGTGCGTGAATTGTCTCCTGGGAATAGAGTGTCTGCCCTCAGTAGAACCAGCCCAGTGGAGAGACAAGGGTGATCAGCTGTATATGCCTCAGGAACATGCTGCATATGTCCCCAGGCTGGTATACCAAGGCCAACAAAAAGACTTACCACCGAGTCAGGCCCCCTGCTTCAATGACCCACTGACTCGGCACCAGTTGAGCTACCTGAATGGTGGGGGTGGTAGTGGCAAAACCACACGAGCGATCGAATCGTTCCGCACCAGAGACCCCCTGGTGTTCACCCCGACCCACCGTCTGGCCAAAGAGATGCTGGCCCGAGGGGTCAAGGCTCAGACCTACCATAGCTTCTTCCGCTGGAGTGGCCAGACTGACTGGACTCCAGAAAGGATGGGCCAAAAGTACATGCCCCGCGTGATCATCTGGGACGAGGTTGGCACTGTCCCAAAGCCAATCCTGGAAGTGTTCCTAGACTGGTTAGACCAGAGAGGGGTCCACATCATCTGCTGTGGTGACCAGGGTCAGCCACCACCAATTGCAGGCGAGATGCCACATGACTGGCTGCAACATGCTGCCCACTACTATGAAGAGGTTGAGGTTGACCACAGAGCGAAAGACCCGGCCCTCAAAGCCCTCAAACGGGAGATCCGCCTCCGGCCGGATCGTGTGCAGTGCTCGGCCATGAGAAAGGCCCTACCCACCTGCCTCGGATGGGACAGATTCATTGCAGTATGGAAGCCAGGAGACCGTATCTTGACCTCGAGACAGAAGGTGCGCAACCGCTCACAAGAGCTGCTATTCCATTATCATAAGGAGCACTTCCCTGACGAGCCAGTGCCCCTCCTCTATCGCCCAAAAGACACCCGAAGACATAGTCTTGAGACATAGTGAAAGAATATACTGTAAAAAGAAGAAATTTAAATGGACGTCAGAGCAAGCAACTACTTTGGGAATAACATTCAGTAATAATGTCAATACTATGCAACATCTTAACATAACAAATAAAATGCTATCGTTCGAACATTGTTTGAACAAATGGAACAAATGGAACCTGTCTTTAATAGGAAAAATAACAGTATTAAAAACATTTGCTTTCCCAAAACTTATATATCCCCTAACAGTTTTAAGTAATCCAAATGACCATACACTAAAAGAATTAAAAAATGTCATGTATAAATTTCTGTGGAATAATAAACCTGATAAAATAGCTAGAAAACAAATTATCCAAGACTATGAAGAGGGGGGGTTAAAAATGTTGGATATAGAAAACTTCGTTACATCACTAAAGGCTAGTTGGATAAAACGAACAATATTTCAAAAAGAATCAAAATGGGTACAAATGTATGAAAATATGCTGGAGAAATATGGTAATGACTTCGTGTTTAAAAGTAATGTTAGTTCAACTGACATTTCACGTTTCGAAATAAAATCTCAGTTTTTAAAAGAAATATTAAAGGCATGGTCAAGTGCAAATTACATGGAAATGGTAGAAACCATATCCAAAGAACTACTTTGGAACAATTCGTACATAAAGAATTATGATAATTCCACATTTTTTTTATAAAGACTGGTTTAATAAGGGGATTCAATATATAGAACATATATACAATTACAGACAAAAACAATTTTATTCATTTCCACAAATAATGCAACTCTATAATATCACCCCGGGAGAATATTTGAAATACTACACTCTTGTGAAAGGTGTACCTCAAGCATGGAAGTTACAGTTAAGATCAGAACCAATATCATATACATCTCCTAACAATTTAATAACAAAAATAAATGAACATACAAACGTATGTAAACTTATTTATGCAATATTAATAAAAAGGTCTAAGCCTGAGATTATTAAGCAAGCCAAAAAATGGGAAAATAACTTATCTTTAGTTGATATTAACTGGAAGAAAATATTCACACAACCGATTAAAGTAACTATTGAAACTAAACTGAGAGAATTTCAATATAAATACCTAATGCATATTATTCCGAACAACAGTTTCCTATTTAAATGTAATATAGTTGTGTCGCAATTGTGTGATTTTTGCACAATGCAAAATGATTCTAACGTTCATATGTTTTGGGAATGTCATCTTATACAGGATTTCTGGATAAAAATTACCGACTTTTTGAGAATTTTTTTAAAAACAGATGATTTAGTTCAATTAAATTATGAATGCATTTCGCTTTGTAATTTCAGTCACAAGAACAAAATATATGAAATGAACATTAATTACATTATACTGCTTGCTAAATACTTCATATTCAAATGTAAATGTGAGAAGAGTATACCAACTAGTGTCCATTTTGTTGCATATTTTAAGTATAAAATAAAAATAGAGGAAACAATTGCATTGTTCAAAAACAAGCATACTACTTTCACGCAAAAATGGAGAACGTTTCTGAACCACATTAATTAACTAATCTTTAAATGTTATATAGTAGATACTCAACAATCCACACGACTTCTCCTCTCCTATATTTCTCTCTCTCTTTCCAAAAAATGAAATGAATTTCTCTCCATCATATGTATACATTGTATTGATGTTTAATGTATCTGCGATTTAGCATGGACATACTATTTAAAATACATTAATTTATGTTAGTACATTGCATTGTTAACATGTATTTATGTTGATAGAGAAATAAAAAAAAAAGGAATTAAAAAAAAAAAAAGACACCCGAAGACAAACCATTATGGTGATCATCCCAGGGCCTGGTAGGCCAGAGCAGGAAGAGCTCGTCCTCAATGACATCGTTGAGGTGCCTGTCCACTATGCCCAAGAAGTTATGGACGGCAAGTGGGGACAAGACTGGGCTCTCGGCTATGCCATGACAGTCCACTCGAGCCAGGGGCTCACACTCCGCGATCCGCAAAAAGTCTGGATTATCGACGACTATCTCCAATGGTCAAACCTCGCATACCTCGCCATCAGCCGCGTGGAGTACATGCACCAGCTCGAACGAGTAGTCTGCCCACCGGAAGAGGGTTCCGATGTGGCAGAGCCACTCACTGAGCAGCAGCTCCGCAAAGTCATCCAGAGAAAGCTTGTGGTATACAAGCGCCATGATCAGGCCAAAGGTCTCCAGGGATTCAATCTCAAGGTCGATCACATCCTCGCACTCAAAGACGGCCAGCAGAACCACTGTGCGGCATGCAACATCGAGCTCCTCTGGGTATACCAACCCAAAGATACTCAGCAGTTCAGTGTCGACCGGCTGGACAACACCCGAGGCCATACCCGTGACAATATCCGGCTGACGTGCCTGGAATGCAACAGAAAAAGGGGTTACGCGGTCCTCAACGTTTAAGAACCCCATCAGGTGGCAGCACGGTATCAGGAGGCACCACAAGCAGCTCTTCCCGGACAAACCCCCGCTGAGGGCCATGCAGCAGATAGTAGAGCACGGGCTCTTCAGGCTTGATAACCGAGCGACCAAGCCGGTATACCTGGAGGGACCACACAGGGTCGGTCGCACGACGACGGCCACCCTCCAGTTCGCCGGGTTGGTAGAGGTAGCGAACGCCAACACCCGAGGGGAGCTTTCGCTCCGACGAGCCAACGGGACGGTGCGACGAAGCTGCGACCACGGATGAGGGCTTTTGCGCCACACTCTTGGCCTTGATGGTATTAGAAGGCTTCTTGCCGGTCAATCTGGTCACTTCGCCGCTCAAAGCCGCAACCACGGCAGGCAGCCGAGCCACCCATTCAGCCGATCGTTCTCCAGACGGAAGTCTCATCTCTTGGGCGTATTGGTGCCCAAAGAGCCGCTCTGCCAGGGTGCGATTGAAACGCTCCACAATCCCTTGGTCTCGATGGATATCCACACGGCCACGCCTGACAGAGACACCGTGTTTGGCCAGCTGTTGGTTCACCGCACCCATGAACTCGCACCCCGGATCGACCTGAAGCAACTTTGGCCATTTCAGGGGGCTCCGCCTGTAAATCCTTTCAAGGGCGGCTGAGACCTCCTTAGCCTCTTTTGTGGCCAGGGGCTCTGCCTCTTTGTACCGGGAGGCCACTTCAACGATGGTGAGGGCGTACTTGAACATTTTGCGACCCGCCCTGTCGCGAGGTAGAAATAGGAGGTCGGCCTGGTGGACGTCGTTTGGCACCGGTACGTCGAACTTGGGTCGCGGTATGTGTCGTGGGGCGGGGAGGTAGATCTGCCAGATGGCCTGCTTCTTCAGCCAACCCCGTGTCACATCTTCGGAGACCTTAGCGGTCGTGGCGAGGTTTTTTATGGATGCGAGTCCCTTCCAGTAACCGCGGGGACTGTAGTATAGCGAGCTAAGATTACTGTCGGTCATGGTATAAGCTAAGCTTGTGACATGGCTGTTTCGCTATCCAGTAACCGCGGGGACTGTAGTATAGCGAGCTAAGATTACTGTCGGTCATGGTATAAGCTAAGCTTGTGACATGGCTGTTTCGCTATCCAGTAACCGCGGGGACTGTAGTAT
>CM026401.1:58651938-58678516 GCA_014843695.1 Archivesica marissinica
GCGCGCGCGCGCGCGCATCCTTGGTAAGACATAGGCTACACATAGTTCAAATCAGTTTAGCAGACGACAGTTTATAAAATGTATTTTTCATATTTCTAACTGAAAACACCGGACATTTGTCATGAAATTTCATTAGAATTGTCGTTGTTTTCACCGCCAGATAATGTTTATAAATGAGCTGTTTGCGTTGCACGACCAATTGAATAGAATTGCTAGAACAGGTTCAATTATTCTGGGAAGTTGTATACGAAATGGTTATTGACATAGATGCTATTATTTTCATGGCAATGTTTATGTCCTATCTAAACACCATAGTTCTCACAAGTAAGCTGCAACAAAAGCAATTGCCTTAATGTGTTACTGTAACCGCAGCTATTAGTGTTGTCCCCACACTCTAAATGGTTCTCGCATGTTCTGTACGCAATCGGAAAGCGCATGCATCTTGTTTTATTTCCCAAGCCGCCATTTTAAACCTCTCGGGAAATGTTTAAGAAATGTATGCAATTCCTGTTTAAATAGACTGTCACAAATTTCAAAATGATTGCTCTCATACAATTGTGTTCTTTACGAATCCAGTATTGCTCAAGTTCTGAAGTAAAGAAAGCCCATCATTTTAAACATTTTTAATGTATACTAGCCAAAATTCACCAGCCACATGTCCAAACCCGCTTTCATAAGTTAATTCCTATAGAAATCAACGCTACCATTCACACGTCTTTGGAGCACCTGCATGTTTTCAAATAATTCTACATGTTAACATATATTTTATATGCATCACGATTGCATATTTCATATGTATTATAGTCTCATATAACAAACATCTAACATACTGACCGAAAGTGCAAGTTATGTCATATATACTAGAGGACATTGAAAACACACACCTACATACTATACTAGAGGACATAGAAAACGAACACCTACATTATATACTAGAGGACATAGAAAACACACACCTACATACTATACTAGAGGACATAGAAAACGAACACCTACAGTATATACTAGAGGATATAGAAAACGCACACCTACAGTATATACTAGAGGACATAGAAAACGTACACCTACACAAAATACTAGAGGACATAGAAAACGCACACCTACACAAAATACTAGAGGACATAGAAAACGCACACATACATATATGATTGTTATTACATGAAAACGAATATGAAGTATTCCATCAAAGATATATCACATATTTATTGCAAAACACAAACTGAACAACTAAATACTAAATATATTCTAAAATGTGTGTTTTACGTTTATTTATCATCACCATCATTTTTTGGCATAAGTAAGTAAGTAAGTTTTTATTAAAGTGACATGTGCACATTTCAACAAATATATATAGCAAATATTAAATAACAAGAAGACGCACCCGACTCCGTGTGCCTATAAGTCACCTAATAATATGCATTCAATACTAATTATATAGTGTGCACAGAAGCGATCTGATCATTAGATTAGTAAATTGAAAATTGAAAAATATGGCGCTATTCACAAATCAAGTTTCAAATTTATTGGCATAATCAGCAACTATATTGCCTTTGGCCATTTACAATGATAGAAATATGGCAAAGACATCACAAAACATGTTACATATATACATATATAAACAAATACAATACATTTAAGAAACAGTAGTAATTGACAGGGTATTACTACGTAATGACATAGCTTCTTTGATGTACTTACAAACATTAATCAAATATTTTTTATTTTTGCATGACATGATAGATATAAATTTATTTATTGATGGCCATGCCATGTAGCCCAAATATTTCAATCTTATATCTCTGTATTTTTTACAACATAATATAACATGGTATTCTGATACAATTACATTTTGATTGCATAATTTACATAACCTATTGTTTCTATCAATACCATTAAATCTTCCAAATTCAATTTCTAATTTATGGGATGTTAATCTTAAACATGTAAAACATTGACGTAAACTATCACTAGAGATTTGATCAATATAGTCTTCATATTATCAATGTACAGTAATGAAAGAAATTAAGAACATGTCATAATATCAGTTTTCAAAAATAGCACGTATATCGTAAAGTGTATCAACATAAATGTTATAGGAACAGTAGTCAGTCTTAGTATGTACCAACTCGTATGAGATTCCGCAAAGTACAACATTAATGTGCAACAATTACAGTATATGTGATGCGTTTGTAAAGTCGTTCAGTCTATAACACCGACAAATGGTCCTCGGTTTATAGATCCACCCGAAATGCAGTTAATATTATAAATAGCAATTAGCGAGGTATCGAACTAACGACCCCTGGATTCAGAGTCTTGCGTGATAACAGCTGGACAACTCAGCGGCACAACAAGTAAATGAGCCATTGCAGACTGATTAGGCTAATCTCGGAATATCTGCTAATTGTCTGCTCTAAGCATTATAATAATTTTGAATATGGTCGAAATTAACTGAACAAGTAAATACTCAGCTTGTAATACGATGACTACATCTCAATCTCTTTAATAGCTTACCAGAGGAACAGAAACTCGATCATGCGACACAGCTGAATTGGTAAATGGATACCGAGTTTATCACATTTTAAGTAGAACATTCAACTTTGTTATTTATGTTGCATAGGTTAACACTCTCTCGTGTATAATACTCAACGGATTCATCCCAGCCGAATATAAAAAAGTACGTTTGCACCGGTTGTTAACTTCCTGTATGAATATGTTGCCAGCAGGAAGGCCAGACACTGCTATTGAAATCTCTATACGCCTCCATTTGCACCAGTTATTAACTTCCGGTATGAATATGTTGCCAACAGGAAGGCCATACACTGCTATTGGAATCTCTATACGCCTCCATTTGCACCGGTTGTTAACTTCCGGTATGAATATGTCGCCAGCAGGAAGGCCAGACACTGCTATTGGAATCTCTATACGCCTCCATTTGCACCGGTTGTTAACTTCCGGTATGAATATGTCGCCAGCAGGAAGGCCAGACACTGCTATTGGAATCTCTATACGCCTCCATTTGCACCGGTTGTTAACTTCCGGTATGAATATGTCGCCAGCAGGAAGGCCAGACACTGCTATTGGAATCTCTATACGCCTCCATTTGCACCGGTTGTTAACTTCCGGTATGAATATGTCGCCAGCAGGAAGGCCAGACACTGCTATTGGAATCTCTATACGCCTCCATTTGCACCGGTTGTTAACTTCCGGTATGAATATGTCGCCAGCAGGAAGGCCAGACACTGCTATTGGAATCTCTATACGCCTCCATTTGCACCGGTTGTTAACTTCCGGTATGAATATGTCGCCAGCAGGAAGGCCAGACACTGCTATTGGAATCTCTATACGCCTCCATTTGCACCGGTTGTTAACTTCCGGTATGAATATGTTGCCACCAGGAAGGCCAGACACTGCTATTGGAATCTCTATGCGCCTCCATTTGCACCGGTCGTTAACTTCCGGTATGAATATGTTGCCAGCAGGAAGGCCAGATACTGCTATTGAAATCTATATACGTCTCCATGTGCACCGGTTGTTAACTTCCGGTATGAATATGTTGCCAACAGGAAGGCCAGACACAGCTATTGAAATCTCTATACGCCTCCATTTGCACCGGTTGTTAACTTCCGGTATGTATATGTTGACAGCAGGAAGGCCAGACACTGCTAATGGAATCTCTATACGCCTCCATTTGCACCGGTTGTTAACTTCCGGTATAAATATGTTGCCAGCAGGAAGGCCATACACTGCTATTGAAATCTCTATACGCCTCCATTTGCACCGGTTGTTAACTTCCGGTATAACTATGTTGCCAGCAGGAAGGCCATACACTGCTATTGGAATCAATATACGCCTCCATTTGCACCGAGTGTTAACTTCCGGTATGAATAAGTTGCCAGCAGGAAGGCCAGACACTGCTATTGAAATCTCTATACGCCTCCATGTGCACCGGTTGTTAACTTCCGGTATGAATATGTTGCCAGCAGGAAGGCAAGACACTGCTATTGAAATCTATATACGCCTCCAGTTGATGATGATTGAGCTTATTTACACTCGCCGCCGGCGAACAATGTGGGCCTCCATTTTAACACATATTCCCTGTATATATGTTCCCGTAAAATAATTTGCCACACAAACAGACGGATCTGTAATCCAGTGGTAACACGCTGGACTGGTAATCCAGGGATCGCAGGTTCGATCCCCCGTCTGACCCTAATAAAATTAACAGTCTTTCAGATGGGACGTTAAACGGAGTTCTCGTGTCGGTGCTTTACACCGTGCACGTAAAAGAACCAGAGGAGACTCTGGAATGGGTCTCTGTCTGTATCATTGCACTATCCTCCAAAATCTAAAATGACTAATCCCTTCAGGAGGCGTCGCTCATATGAGCAACCGGTAGCGACGATAAATAAACGTAAAACACACACTTTGCCACACAATTAGAGACTTACGTACATACCGTTGAAATACACGAACATGGCACATAACCAATTCATGTTTTAAAGTTCTCACCAAAGACATCACTACCTACTCTGAATGTATTTTGGTGGTGAATGTTCCATTTACACCAATGTTGTTATTTTCCATCAAATAGTTTGCATACATTCTAAGATCATCATCATCATCATCATCATCATCATCATCATCATCATCATCATCATCATCATCGTCTTCATCATCAATACTACCACTACCACAACAACCACAACAATCATCATCAGGATCATCAACTTTATCAATATTATTTTGGAAAATGACAGTAAAATATATGCTAAGGCATTTTAGCTTTTAATAGGACATGATGAATTGATGTAGTGCAAATAATATTCCAATTTTTCCGGCTAAATTCCAGGTTTCGAAATGAGCGTGAAACATGCCTGATAGATATATAACACATTGGCATTACCAACTGATGGATCAGTGATCCAGTGGTTAAAACGTTGGACTGCGAATCCCCCCCCCAAAACAGTTTAAACTTTATATATATTACAACGATTACGTAGCACATTTTGACAACTTATATTAACAACTCCCGTTGGCGAGGTACTCCGGTTTCCCCCTATACGCTTTCATCTGCGCCAACGAGAGTGATTAATATAAGTTGTTAAAATTTGCTTCGTAATCGTTAAATAGAGTTTAAAGAAAAATGGATGCCATAAAATAAGGTACATACCACGCAGTATGAATAATCTCTGATTACATCGATTTTAATCGGATAATACTTGGATATCACTTGGTATGCATCTGGAGCATGCGCAGTATCACTTTCAAGTCTCAATAAGACATATTTATAAAGTGTACTTATCAATTGGTATACTGGCTGCAAGTTTGTGTCTTTTACGTTTATTTATCGTCGCTACAGGTTGCCCATATGAGCGACGCCTCCTGAAGAGATTAGTCATTTTAGATTTTTGGTGGATAGTGCAATGATACAGACAGAGATCCATTCCAGAGTCTCCTCTGGTTCTTTAACGTGCACGGTGTAAAGCACCGACACGAGACCTCGGTTTAACGTCCCATCTGAAAGACTATTAATTTTATTATGGTCAGACGGGGGATCGAACCTGCGATCCATGGATTACAAGTTCAAATTGATACCACTGGACTACAGATCCGTCTGCTGCACATTTAATACCATTTCACTATATTTATAACGCCAAGGACGATATAGCCTGGTTCCAGTCTGTCCATTTTTTGACTGATTTACTTCTGGCCTGGGGAAACTAGATTTCCGAGCGTAGCGCCACCTACATACATCCGTGTTTTTACGGGTGTTGATTGTAGAACGACAACTCTTACGATCGCTAAAAATAGAAACGGATTTTATTTCGGAAATCACTGACCAAGCTCGGTTATACACGACAATTTCCGAAAATACACGAATGCTCCCGTAGCCTCATTTACATTGCAAAACTGTGTAAACATATACTTTCACGTTCCTACGTTATATCGATGAGCTGGCGGATTTTAACTATTACCTTTCTGTGGTAAAGGATCAATTCGGCGCAATTGAAGTAAGGTGATGTCAAATCAGACGCACATGCACTTTTTAATACTATTTAGTATTTACCGTTCCGTTGACGCGTAAACAATTGTGGCAATTATACAGTTGTATCAACATTGCAGTGTCTCGCTTTCGATTCAAGCATGTCATTAATTAAGTCACGTGCTAATATGCATATTAATAGGATTAATTATGGTAATTAATAGTTACACGGAACACACCCCAGGTTTACCCAGGCATTAATATTAACTCTTTCACCGCCAATGTCGCATAAAAGCGACTTTGCAAAAAGCCGAGAACCCGATCAGACAGAATAGAACATGTCGTCTGATCAGGCTGTATGTTGATTGCTCTTCAGACAGTGGAGCTGAAGCACTATCCGAATAGCAAACAACATAGATCCTGATCAGACGCTGAAAGAGTTAAACGGCTCAATTAATTGTCTCCGTGTTCAAAAATATTTATATGACTGACCAGGCAAACTATATCAATGCATTTGCCCAGGCTATGGACGATATTGTGTCTGGTCATATATATATATCGCCACGGCGCCTCTCATATCCGATATTTATCCGAAGTGGTTGTCTGCATAGAGTATATTAGCAATTAACAATTAGCAGACATATTAGCAATTAACAACTATTATGAATGATATCACGCAGAAGTACCAAGTAAATTAATCTCAAAGTGTCTCAATGTACACATCTTAAAACTGATATAGGTATTAAACAGATGACGATCTATTATGTGTTGATGACATGAACCGATCGGAAGGCATTCAACGTTGCCATGCCGACACCGGTGTGGGCGAGGGTGTTCCACAAGGTGGTTGAGTGTGTGGGATGACGCTGTATTGGATGAGGCCTTCTATTCTACTATAGCTAGTGCGATCAAATTGTTGTACGTTGTTGAGGAAATAATGGCAATCTGCTATGGGTGACAAACGCTTTGGTAATAGTATCTATATTATAATGTATGTTTCGACTTTGTCACTCTGCATAATAGCCACATGCACATTTGAATGGTACGGTACGGAGAATGTACGGGCAATATATGAAACAGGCTAAAACAACATGGCGTCGAAATGGGCATGTAGGTCAGATGCAGTTATTGAAATTGTGGACTCGGATTGGTTTACTGGCTCAAGTACAAGAGGTCATAAGCAACGATACAGACAGATTCGGAGTAAGAGATATACACATACATGCTAATGTAAAGAAACGCTTCATTGTGACTACTGACCCAGAATACACGAATACTCTAAATATAGATAATGTATTACAAAGGCAGAATAGCATGACCATTCCGCTGTTATTGGAGGAGCAATACGACATGAGTCCCTCCGAACATTTATTCACGATTGGACACCAGAGTAGAACCTTCCGGCCATAATCAAACGAGATCACATAAGATATAACAGAAGAAATAAATCTCGTGGCTTCTGTCACCGGAGTATTGTGTTAGGAAAAATAATAACCACGAACGTAAATATAACCACTGACATAAATATGACATCAGCTGCGCAGAGTTATGATTAAGCAGCAATAACAAACCGGATTCTATTGATATTTCTGTATTAACATCATGGCGAAGACGTAGTAATCCCCACCCATTAATACAGTCGCACGAAATACAGTGTTGACCTTTTACAGTCTGTTCTTATGACGTACTCGTGTATACGTCAGTTGTTATGAACATAATAGTTATTTGTTAAATGTCTGTGTTTACGTTTATTTATCGTCGCTACCGGTTACACATACGAGCGACGGCTCCTGAAGAGACAAGTCATTTTAGATTTTGGAAGGCCAGTGCAATGATACAAAGACCCATTTCAGAGTCTCCCGTGGTTCTTGTACGTGCACGGTGTAAAGCACCGACACACGACCTCGAAATAAAGTCCCATCCGAAATACTGCTAATTGTATTAGGTTCAGACGGGGGATCGAACCTGCGATCCATGGCTTACCAGTCCAACATGTAAACCATTGGACTACAGATCCGCCACTGTGATGGGATTGTAGTTTCGTTTAAATAATATCCTTACAGTGAGACATACTTATTACTGTGCGTGAAACATTGTGTCGTGTGTGTAGAGAACATGGTCTCAAGTGTACCAAGTAATGTGTGTGTAGAGAACGTGGTCTCAAGTGTACCAAGTAATGTGTGTGTAGAGAACGTGGTCTCAAGTGTACCAAGTAATGTGTGTGTAGAGAACGTGGTCTCAAGTGTACCAAGTAATGTGTGTGTAGAAACAAACCAAAAAAAACCAAACCAAAATGTGTGTAGGAACGTGGTCTCAAGTGTACCAAGTAATGTGTGTGTAGAGAACGTGGTCTCAAGTGTACCAAGTAATGTGTGTGTAGAGAACGTGGTCTCAAGTGTACCAAGTAATGTGTGTGTAGAGAACGTGGTCTCAAGTGTACCAAGTAATGTGTGTGTAGAGAACGTGGTCTCAAGTGTACCAAGTAATGTGTGTGTAGAGAACGTGGTCTCAAGTGTACCAAGTAATGTGTGTGTAGAGAACGTGGTCTCAAGTGTACCAAGTAATGTGTGTGTAGAGAACGTGGTCTCAAGTGTACCAAGTAATGTGTGTGTAGAGAACGTGGTCTCAAGTGTACCAAGTAATGTGTGTGTAGAGAACGTGGTCTCAAGTTTACCAAGTAATGTGTGTGTAGACAACGTAGTCTCAAGTGTACCAAGTAATGTGTGTGTAGAGAACGTGGTCTCAAGTGTACCAAGTAATGTGTGTGTAGAGAACGTGGTCTCAAGTGTACCAAGTAATGTGTGTGTAGAGAACGTGGTCTCTAGTGTACCACGTAATGTTCCTGTATAGATACAATGTGATAGACGATGTAACTGCGAGGCAATGTTGGCATATTGTATTATTTTAACGCATGGTTATGGTGATACAAAAATGGCTGGTCTGTCTAATTCTTCTAGGTACAGTAATTGATAAATTGAGTTATGATATTCGACGCAAATAAAATCGAAAATGACACGGCTATAGTCTGCTTTGCAATTCTGCATTCAGATGAAGTTTATCATTTCGTCAAGTGTCCCTAATTCTAGAAAAACATCGATATTGCTTATCTTTTTCAATTGGATGTTCTTTTTCTGCGTTCGATAGAGATATGAAAATGTCAGTGTTCTACACCTATTTTGCATGAACACCGACTGTGTAAACAACTGACATTGTGCACCGCGATGAAACGCAGAAAAAGAACATTCACCTGTAGTCTTGTAATCTACAACATACAAACAAGTTGTCGATTTGATTCGTCACATAATACAATAAGTAGTCCGTTATGAATATTAATGAGAATGTAATAAGTTGGGAACTTCATTGGGTTATGAACGGTGATCACATGGGCTGAACCAGCCAATCAGAACAGCGATATGTTGTAATTATTTAAAATTAAAATCCTCTCGTACAAAGTTAGGATACAATATACCAGTTTAGAACAGTTTTTGTCTTACGTTGATGGCAATTGGCAAATGTCATCACTACATGTATCAGTTGTACTTGACATTACAGTATCCTCTTCACCTTGGGGTGTTACGATGTTGTACTTGACATTACAGTATCCTCTTCACCTTGGGGTGTTACGATGTTGTACTTGACATTACAGTATCCTCTTCACCTTGGGTGTTACGATGTTGTACTTGACATTACAGTATCCTCTTCACCTTGGTGTGTTACGATGTTGTACTTGACATTACAGTATCGTCTTCACCTTGGTGTGTTACGACGTTGTACTTGACATTACAGTATCCTCTTCACCTTGGGGTGTTACGACGTTGTACTTGACATTACAGTATCCTCTTCACCTTGGGGTGTTACGATGTTGTACTTGACATTACAGTATCCTCTTCACCTTGGGGTGTTACGATGTTGTACTTGACATTACAGTATCCTCTTCACCTTGGGGTGTTGCGACGTTGTTCTTGACATTACAGTATCCTCTTCACCTTGGGGTGTTGCGACGTTGTACTTGACATTACAGTATCCTCTTCATCTTGGTGTGTTACGACGTTGTTCTTGACATTACAGTATCCTCTTCACCTTCGGATGTTACGTCGTCGTCAACTGATCTATTAGTAAGGAACACCATTATTCAATTCTTGCTAGGACCTACCTTCCACACTGTACAGTTAGATGACAGAATGTTGAAGGTCAATGTATGGGCTAGCTAACGACGGCAATGGCAATTATATCGTTAATTGTGAACGTCCTGGAAACGTTCAGATTATCACATTAGACAAATGGTCGCCTTAATTCAACAAAGTAAAAAGCGAAATATAGGAACATAGAACATTGTGGACACTGGACGTCTCCTACTTCCAGACGTTCCACAGTCAAACAACTCACACCATTATAAAGAGCTCGTCGAGACAAAAGAAATGTTACCAAAACTTCATAGTTTGCAAAAACGCAGTGAAATAGCGAATTGGGTGAAAATCTGTTTACACAGCCAAGGTCTGCTGTTGTAGATGAACGAAATAAATGTATTTACGTTTCTGATTGCAGGTTTGATGGGGGAAGTGCGATGGGGAAGTTACCAATCGGTATAATGCGATGGTCTCGATGTACTAAATGCTGGTTCCCCGTTCGCTCGTACATTGATGTTGCTTTTTTGTATTTTAATTGTGTATGTTTGTGTGCGTGGTTTTTAATATATATTTCATTTGTTATGGCTTCCTATGAAAGATAGAGACATTTATCACTGAAATAAAATGTGTTATCATCAACGCTGCTTGAAAGCAGTGACATGATCAGGGGCGTATCTAGACTCGACTAATAAATGTTGCAACATGGGTCTGGGGGCATGTTCCTCCAGGACAATTTTGAACGTCAATGGTACATCTATTTTCAGAGATGTACCCCCATCATACCAACAGTTTTTATTGCAATTTCGGAGGTTTTGATTTTGATTTTCTGAGACAATCTGCAGGCCCGGACTCAGTGCCTTATAGTAGCTACGTGTCCGATAATACTTATATAATATAATATTTTATTTACACCGCTTCAAGCTGATTGGTTCCTTCCACTGCAGTTTGAAACATATAAGCCGTCAGTGACGTCATTTGTCTGTCGCCATTTAGAGAAATGTTGCATCGTTTATTATCATAAAACATGCTACAGTTTTAAATAAAAAGAATAGTTGTTTGCTGAAATAAATAAGGGAATGATTGATTTATATTTCACTAATAAATATAGGAAGTTATTATTTCCATTCGTGGGTAGCGCCATTCTTGAAAATAAAATAATATTCTAAAAAACTCATTCAATATTTATACACTTACATGTAAACAATTAATATTCTATAATTAATTTAGCGCAGCAAAACCGAGTTGGGATGCAACCCTGATGCGGTTGGGTAGAGGTTGAGGAGAAAGTGAATGTTCCCGGTACGTGATATCACAGCTACAGAATTTATCAGCTCCCAATAATTTCCCGACCGGGAAGGACGCATGCTGAATAATAAAAATATTCTATATAACACACACACACACCACACACACAACAACACACACACACACACACACACACACACACACACACACACACCACACACACCACACACACACACACACACACACACACACACACACACACACACACACACACACACACACCACACACACACACACACACACACACACACACACACACACACACACACACACACCACACACACACACACACACACACACACACACACACACACACACACACACACACACACACACACACACACACACACACACACACACACACACACACACACACACACACACACACACACACACACACACCACACACACACACACACACACACACACACACACACACACACACACACACACACACACACACACACACACACACACACACACACACACACACCACACACCACACACCACACACACACCCACACACACCACACCACCACAACACACACACACACCACACACCACACACACACCACACAACACACACACCACAACAAACCACACACCACACAACACACACCACACAACACCACACCACCACAACAACACAACACACACACCACAACACACCACAACACACCACCACACACACACACACACCACAACACAACACACACACAACACACACACACACCACACACACAACCACACACACACACACCACACACACACACACACACACACACACACACACATACACACACACACACACACACACACACACACACACACACACACACACACACACACACACACACACACACACACACACACACACACACACACACACACACACACACACACACACACACACACACACACACACACACACACACACACACACACACACACACACACACACACACACACACACACACACACACACACACACACACACACACACACACACACACACACACACACACACACACACACACACACACACACACACACACACACACACACACACACACACACACACACACACACACACACACACACACACACACACACACACACACACACACACACACACACACACACACACACACACACACACACACACACACACACACACACACACACACACACACACACACACACACACACACACACACACACACACACACACACACACACACACACACACACACACACACACACACACACACACACACACACACACACACACACACACACACACACACACACACACACACACACCACACACACCTCTCTATCAGGTAATCTAATTTGAATAGTATTACAAGAGTATAAATATTATGCGAAATATTTGGAGAATTTCAACTTCAATGAGCACATATTGATGGCTCTATAGCTATATGATACTGATGCATATACTGGTGTTAACGCTGATGTTGAAGAGGATACACTAATGGAAGACGAACAGACCCACAATGGCGACTTCACCATCGAGAGACAAGCATCATTTGGCAAGGTCGAAGCTTTTTAAATAATAATAATCTATGTTTCTACTATTGTAGGCTGCTGATAAGCCAGAAGTTGCGGCTGCCTCTTTACTAAAAGATGACGAAACAAACGCAGAACTGCCTAAACACGTATATGAAACTAAGTCTGACCAGGATGCAATCGCAGCAAATACTGAATCTGATAGCGATTACAACTCTGATTTAGAGAGCATTGAAGCCGACAAAAGAGGATTTGGAAAATGGCGGAATATGAAATGGCTAAAATCAAGTGGTAAAAGAAATATTGGTCGTTGGAGAAACTGGAATTGGCAGAACATGAAAGATTACACACAACGAAACGAGAAGCAAACTGACTATGTTCATAGCCTAAATAAGAGATTTTCAGATGAAGACAACAACGATATTGAACATGCACCGTACCTTTCGGAAGATTATCCTGGATATGGAATATTAAAAGGAGACTTTGTTGTTCCTGGACCCTATGGGTATCTAGATTATAATGAGCTAGCTGATGATGGGTTTGAAGATCTCCCTACTGAGAATTCCCTCGAAAAACGGCATGGTTCCAGATGGAATCTGATTCATCGCAAATTAGCAGAGTTGAGGGCTAATAGTAAACGAGAAAGTGAATCCCCAGATATGGACAAACGGATGAACAGTAGATGGCGAATTATCCAAAGCAAATTACACCAATTGCGTGATGGGGGCTACAGCAAACGCTTTGCAGGGAGATGGAGAAATCAGAATTGGCTCTTGCAGAAAAGTAACCAGGACGAACGATTGGGTGACCCCCATAATGTAAAGAAACGCTTCATTGGGAGATGGAAAAACAACAACTGGCTGCTGCAGAAGTATGCAGTTCAGTAACAAACTATTTCCAACTATAAATATTTTCAGTGGCAATCCTGTAAGCATTTTAGATCAATATAGAACAGACTTAGTTTGGTATATGTTACATTATACGTGTTCATATTACAACCATTTGAATATACATGCATGGTGAAATGGCTTGTATTCGGATAGCACTACGAGTATCAATTAAGGAATTACACCAACGTGTGTTGCGTATATTGGAGTATCCTCACCATCTGTTCTGCTTAAAGGGTATGTCAGCTATAATCAGTACACATGTATCGTATACTGCAATGCACGAACACACACATTGAGTTTATTCCTTATGTTTGCATTGCATTTTCTGGATGTTTCAATACTATAGATAACCATATATGACACAAAAGTTGTGGTAGACCTGTACTCACGTGGTTCTGTTTCAATGACGTTACTAATGCACTTAGCGGTGTTATTGACAGCGTGCGATTTGTGACGTCAAGGAACAACTTTTAGCCAATTAGCAACGTTCCATATGGCAACTGTGTTTACCGGAATGGACACTAGGTATTCTGGAAATGGTTCATCATTAGCGTTATCATAGAAACCTAAATGGATATCTATAATCTAAGACCACAAGCTGCATCATGACTTTGGATATGAGGACAACGGTTTTGAATAATATGAAATAGGCACTAACTATCAACACAGAAAGCCAATATCAATTAATGAACTTGATATTATATATTCTAACACGACCCAGCTATTAACATACTACATCCCTGTGGTGGGGTTTGATATCTAAGGAAGATATATAGATAGAATGATGACAACGAGAGTGCTGTTCTTGTAGACGTTAAACTTATTTGCAGAAATCACTGTTATATTTGACTGAACTAATTATATGTATCAGCGATAATTAACCCATTCAATCCCAAGTAACTGACATGGACTGTTCCTTGATATTATTAGACCAATAAATTAATAAGAAAATTACATTTGGACCAGTTCATTTATCAATATGGGTAATTTTGTCTAAAAATAGTAATATTACTGGCAAAAAGTGTAGATCCTGATGAGACGGCTCGTTACGAGCCGGCTCATCTGGATCTACACTTTTTGTAAGCCTATTTAGAGGTATGCGGTGTTGAAAGGGTTAAAGCGCTAGATACATTGTATTAGGTCATATAGCATATTTCATAAAATTGTGATCATAGTGGTGATGTCGTGCACTATCCCTGCTAATCGGATACTAAAAACTGCTCTAAAACAATTATAAAGCATTGATAGACAAAATAAGTACTATTGACAGACGGATCTGTAGTCCAGTGGTAACACGCTGGACTGGTAATCCAGGGATCGCAGGTTGGATCCCCCGTCTGACCCTAATACAATTAGCTGTCTTTCAGATGGGTAATTAAACCGAGGTCTCGTGTCGGTGCTGTACACTGTGCACGTAAAAGAACCAGAGGAGACTCTGGAATTGGTCTCTGTCTGTATCATTGCACTATCCTCTCAAAAATCTAAAATGACTAATCTCTTCATCGCTCATATGGGCAACCGGTAGCGACGATAAATAAATGTAAAATACACAGGTACTATTGTACACTGCTTAAGAATTGGTCATATGAAATCTATACTTAGCTTTGATCAGATCATAGCGAATATGATTAGCAGGGATATTACAGACGAGATACAATAAAATTGCAGTTAGAAATACAAAGAAATAATGATATTATTCACAAATTAACAAATTATTTACATGTTGAAATAAAATAAACTGCTACTTTGCAACTACTTTGCACGTGCATAATGTATATACTCAATGAGTTCGTGTTGTCGGTGAATCTAGCAAGACCATGGGAAACTAGTTTGAAATGGGTTAAAGACTGCTATATATGTGAAGAGAAAATGTGCGTCTCGTTTTCATTTCATACACACTTTTAATAAACTAGTGCAGAGACACGCCAGAGATTCCCTCAGTAACATATCTTTTTGAACTCGTTTAATAAAGGTTTATATGACGTCACTCTTATTAAGCATGTGCTTTTATCAGCGTAAATCAATAAATGTACACACCGATGAACACGAAGTATTCGTCGATGTTTATTCCCCACGTGTTGGTAAACAGTTCATTGATATTGTAACCGTTCTTACATATAGTCATGCATATAGTAGAGTATCATCCCAACAAGACCTGAAGTTGACCTCAAGCCCTATCCAGTTGACACACACGTACATACACCCGAGTACTGAGACTAAGGAGGTGGTTACCAACCCCTAGATTCGACTCTGGGTACCCGAGTACTGAGACTAAGGAGGTGGTTACCAACCCCTAGATTCGACTCTGGGTACCCGAGTACTGAGACTATGGAGGTGGTTACCAACCCCTAGATTCGACTCTGGGTACCCGAGTACTGAGACTAAGGAGGTGGTTACCAACCCCTAGATTCGACTCTGGGTACCCGAGTACTGAGACTAAGGAGGTGGTTACCAAACCCTAGATTCGACTCTGGGTACCCGAGTACTGAGACTAAGGAGGTGGTTACCAAACCCTAGATTCGACTCTGGGTACCCGAGTACTGAGACTAAGGAGGTGGTTACCAAACCCTAGATTCGACTCTGGGTACCCGAGTACTGAGACTAAGGAGGTGGTTACCAAACCCTAGATTCGACTCTGGGTACCCGAGTACTGAGACTAAGGAGGTGGTTACCAAACCCTAGATTCGACTCTGGGTACCCGAGTACTGAGACTAAGGAGGTGGTTACCAAACCCTAGATTCGACTCTGGGTACCCGAGTACTGAGACTAAGGAGGTGGTTACCAAACCCTAGATTCGACTCTGGGTACCCGAGTACTGAGACTAAGGAGGTGGTTACCAAACCCTAGATTCGACTCTGGGTACCCGAGTACTGAGACTAAGGAGGTGGTTACCAAACCCTAGATTCGA
Organism: Archivesica marissinica; assembly: GCA_014843695.1. Taxonomy (NCBI): domain Eukaryota; kingdom Metazoa; phylum Mollusca; class Bivalvia; order Venerida; family Vesicomyidae; genus Archivesica; species Archivesica marissinica. Next base: position 58,668,682 of record CM026401.1, read on the forward strand.
CTCTGGGTACCCGAGTACTGAGACTAAGGAGGTGGTTACCAACCCCTAGATTCGACTCTGGGTACACCTGACATGCTTTTAAGTTGGGTTAAATAAACGAGTATGTGAGTAAACACATTTTCTACTTTCCTCAATACACGTCTAAGTAATCACTTTACTAATACATGAAGTTACTTCAAACAGACAAACAGTTTTATCGGTAAAGTTCTAAAGCATTAAGCTTCCGTCCCACTCATGGTGTGTGTGTGTTTTACGTGTATTTATCGTCGCTACCGTTTGCCCATATGAACGATGCCTCCTGAAGAGATTAGTTATTTTAGATTTTTGGAGGATAGTGCAATGATACAGAGAGAGACCCATTCCAGAGTCTCGTCTGGTTCTCTTACGTGCACGGTGTAAAGCACCGACACGAGACCTCGGTTTAACGTCCCATCTGAAAGACTGTTAATAAACTCGTGGACAATGTTACTGGGTATTTATTCGCCTAGTATGCAACATTACAACTGTTTCTGAAAATAAACAATCTTAAACATATTTCGCATACAGTATAAATATATAATCAATTATTATAGTTTCCACCTGCATAATTTTTAGAACCTAACACGGACTTATACTAATTTCTAAGACACGTATATAATTCGTTGTATATTCAAGAAGGGTAACCGCATTGGCCACGTCCGATAATCTCCCTTTCATATTCGAACGAATTATCCTAGACTAGTTCCCTCTGCAACACTATCTTTAGCATGGGCCCTTTAGTGGCGTCCGTGGCCCAGTGGTAGAGCGTCGGATTTGGAATCGAACGGTCCCGGGTTCGATACTCGGTCAGGCCACGTATGTAGTGTCATTGAGCAAGGCACCTCACACACATTGCTTTGTACTGGTTAATCGCTTAGGTCGGCTAAGCCTGCCCAGGAAAACATGTCTAAGTCCCCGAGAGGGGTTTGACATTAAAGGAACATACATACATACATACATACATAAAGACAGAGAAGCAGACGAAGCAAACCGAAAGTTCTCACTCGGCAATCACGGACAATATTAAAACTCGGCAACACATTATTAAAAACAAAAATAACAGATAAGCTAATATAAAGTGCGTGGGGTTCAAATAAAAAACGATCGCGAAATGTTTAAAGATTGTTATTCTATATAATGTATACTACATAACTAACCTGAATGTCCAGAGCTATATTGCAGCAACAAAACGTTTCGATACCTAGGTGAACGTGGGGGTTCTCTCCGTTTTGGTCCCGGCCCGTCGTGTGACAATACCAGATTGTTTTTTGATATTTTACATATTTGGATATAACGTTTCCGTATTGCTACATTAAAATTACAATAACGATGCTGTAAATATATGCGGACGTTTAGTAAAATCAAGTCCAAATATTTGCCACTGCTGTTAAATATTCAATAGTTTCTCTACAATTTATATGATATATACTGAACACATAAACTCGCCATTACTATTCGCCAAGCATTTTGTACCATTTAAACGTACTCCAACATGGGAAGGGATTCATATAAGCTTTAAGCTTGTTTCTCGACCCATATCGGTTCCAATGTATAAGAATTGTGTTTATATATGTATATATGTATTTGATCCGAATAAAATATGTTTAAACTAACCAACCAAAACATGTTGATATAATGATTGTAACATTTTCTTACATACCTTTTCAATATGGCGGCTTCGAATTTAAATACATGCTAATTAACGCATAGTGCTAGAGCCTGGTGAAGCCGGCCATGTCCGTACATTGTTGTTCTGCCTAGCTCTCTAAGCAGGGTATGTAGGAGCTCAGAACAGCGCGCCATAAAATAATTTATTTAACAATAAATTTGTATAATTATATGAAATGAAAAATGATACAAAATTATCTATAAGGTTACCAACATGCAACGTCACATGTCTACGTCCCCGCGAGGGGTTTGACATAAAAGGGAGATAGATAGAACATGTTTGATAACCTATTAGAACATGTGTTCGTTTTTGCGGTTTAAGGCAGCATCAACAGCTGTGGCGTCCGTGGTCTAGTGGTAGAGCGTCGGATTTGGAATCGAACGGACCCGGGTTCGATACTCGGTCAGGCCACGTATGTAGTGTCATTGAGCAAGGCACCTCTTGGCAAGGTACACACATTGCTTAGTACTGGTTAACCATTTAGGTCGACTAAGCCTGCCCAGGAAAACATGTCTAGGTGCCCGCAAGGGGTTTGACATTAATGGAACATACAATAACAGCTTAGGTCATATGGCGATTCTCAAGATAATATTGGTGACGGAAGACCTGGCGAACTTAAACTATTTGTTCAAAGTCACACGACCGTAACCACTCGGCCATGGAGCACCCCCACATCGCTATAACGATGTATATATTACAATGCTTGGTACAATACTCAGACAAGAACAATGCGTGTCTAAATGTTGGAAGCGATACAATTTAAGGAATGAAATACGCGACAATAGTTTCCATCTGGGTATGAACACTATTGGACGTGGTTAAAGTGTGTGGAGGCCGAAGGCAACTATTAACCCGCCATTTATTACTTATATATACATTAAATATTCTTTTCTATGACACAACGAAATATAACACACTTTGTATTTAAAATATTTTAGTCCAAATTGTTAACTTACCGTGTCTCGGAACAGGTAAATAGATCTACCTCCGAACAACGTAAACTGTAAGTCACGCTTTTTCTCGCGACGAACGTTGTCTAATAATGCGAATGCGCATGCCCGTAACTTCGAGTGCGCATGTCAACTGCATATCATTAGTTGGAAACCCTCATGCGAAATTGTATACAATCAGGGCACATATGTTCATCGAAGTAAATTCAATAGCGATGAAAATAATAAAAAAATTATATCAGTGTGAAGATCTGATACATTGTGCTAACTTTGTTGGTCTTAGGACGGACGGACGGACGGACGGACAGAGAGACAGACAGACAGACAGACAGACAGACAGACAGACAGACAGACAGACAGACAGACAGACAGACAACAACAACAACAACAACAACAACAACAACAGACAGACAGACAGACAGACAGACAGACAGACAGACAGACAGACAGACAGACAGACAGACAGACAGACAGACAGACAGACAGACAGACAGACAGACAGACAGACAGACAGACAGACAGACAGACAGACAGACAGACAGACAGACAGACAGACAGACAGACAGACAGACAGACAGACAGACAGACAGACATACAGACAGACAGACAGACAGACAGACAGACAGACAGACTAATAACCCTCATTGACAATCGTGACGTATGAACGATGAAGTACAAAACAAAAACTATGCAAATAATCAATACTCTTGTGGTCTTCTCAAAAAGAGAAAAAACGATTTATTTCACGTTTTTATTTATGAAATGTGAATCAATGAAGGAATCACAGTGCTGTCATTGTAGGCCTACGTGCCTCCTGAAACGTGGCAATATCTAAGCGGAAATATGAGCACGTTCAGTTTTTCTTATCTTTGGCATCAAACATTGTATATATATATACTGACACCCAACAAATGCACTTCCTTAGAGGTAAAATGTGCACTTGCCTTAGAGGTAAAATGTGCACTTGCCTTAGAGGTAAAATGTGCACTTGCCTTAGAGGTAAAATGTGCACTTGCCTTAGAGGTAAAATGTGCACTTGCCTTAGAGGTAAAATGTGCACTTGCCTTAGAGGTAAAATGTGCACTTGCCTTAGTTGTAAAATGTGCACTTGCCTTAGAGGTAAATGTGCACTTGCCTTAGAGGTAAAATGTGCACTTGCCTTAGAGGTAAAATGTGCACTTGCCTTAGAGGTAAATGTGCACTTGCCTTAGAGGTAAATGGCACTTGCCTTAGAGGTAAAATGTGCACTTGCCTTAGAGGTAAAATGTGCACTTGCCTTAGAGGTAAAATGTGCACTTGCCTTAGAGGTAAAATGTGCACTTGCCTTAGAGGTAAAATGTGCACTTGCCTTAGAGGTAAAATGTGCACTTGCCTTAGAGGTAAAATGTGCACTTGCCTTAGAGGTAAAATGTGCACTTGCCTTAGAGGTAAAATGTGCACTTGCCTTAGAGGTAAAATGTGCACTTGCCTTAGAGGTAAAATGTGCACTTGCCTTAGAGGTAAATGTGCACTTGCCTTAGAGGTAAAATGTGCACTTGCCTTAGAGGTAAAATGTGCACTTGCCTTAGAGGTAAAATGTGCACTTGCCTTAGAGGTAAAATGTACACTTGCCTTAGAGGTAAAATGTGCACTTGCCTTAGAGGTAAAATGTGCACTTGCCTTAGAGGTAAAATGTGCACTTGCCTTAGAGGTAAAATGTATATCCTTTTAGAAAAACACAAGGCACATTTATTTTTTATTTAAGTTTATTTAACGTCGCTGTCGATTTCCCATTTGAGCGACGGGCAGTTTACCTAACAACACCTTTCCTGGGCAGGCTCCAGCGGTTAACCAGTACTTGGTGCGCCAACCTCCGTAAGAAACCGCCAACTGTTTCATATAAATGAGACACGGTCTGAGCGGGGCTCGAACACGTGACCGTCAGAGATGATAGGTTGCAGTGGTATACAAGTCAGCGACCGTAACCACCTGACCACGGAGGCGGTTATAGGCAAATTTGGACGTCTACGCTCTTAAATATTGGGTAAATTTGCGCAATGTGTGTGCACTCATGATAGTAAAATCCATAATTATAAAATTTGTAACGAAAAGGTAACACTCAATATAAAGGTGCACAGTTTATTTTTGGTATCAGTATATATATAATTATATTATCTATCTCTATATCTACACATGTTTTTCTCACTTGGCTTCGGGGAGCGCCATCAGGATGTATAGGTAAGATATACAAATTTAGAAAATAAATATCTCTCTGTGAGGCGCAGAATATGTTGTCGCTTCATATAATGTTTCAAATACTAGCTTCATATAGACATATAGCTTCTTCCAGGAGCCTCCGTTCGTGTCCGAGTGGTTAAGGTCACTGTAGATTTGAATCCCACTGGGGGAGTCGAACTATTTCAAGTGATTAAGCTGCCCAGCTGGATTGCAGTAGGCCGGTGGTTCTAGGCGATATTGGGTAAATTAGTGCAAAATGTGTGAAGGATTATTTTTTTCACTCATGAAAGTAAAATCCTATAATTCTAAAATGTGATAACTCTTACTATGTGTGTGTTTTATGTTTATTTATCGTCGCTACCGGTTGCCCATATGAGCGACGCCTCCTGAAGAGATTAGTCATTTTAGATTTTGGAGGATAGTGCAATAATAAAGACAGAGACCCATTCCAGAGTCTCCTCTGGTTCGTTTACGTGCACGGTGTAAAGCAGCGACACGAGACCTCGGATTAACGTCCCATCTGAAAGACTGTTAATTTTATTAGGGTCAGACGGCGGATCGAACCTGCGATCCCTGGATTACCAGTCCAGTGTTTTACCACTGGGCTACAGATCCGTCTGTACTCTTAATATAAAATGACACAGCTTTTTTATGGTGTCAGTATATGATAATTATTATATCTCTATCTCATCTATAAATATAGACAGTACATATATTTTCAATTACATGCCTTGTAAAATAAATATATACATTGCTCATAGCCATTCCACAAATTAGACTTATAAGAGACAATAGCAGTAAGTTTAAATTTTATTTATTTTACAACGATTGCGAAGTTTTAACAACTTAATATATTAAATCACTCTCGTTGGTGGGGATGAAAGCGTATATGTTGTCATTTGTGTGGGAGGAAACCGGAGTACCCTGAGAAAACCCACCTGTCCGATCTGGCGACCAGCGTACCATCTCACATACTTCCCGGTCCGAGGATCGAACCCGGGTTGCATTGGCGAGAAGCGAGCGCGCTAACCACTGCGCTAATCGGACAGCCCCTATAGCAGCAGAACTATGTAAAAGGTCATTATTCATGTCACTAACACTACAAGACGGATCTGTAGTCCCGTGATTAACACGCTGGACTGGTAATCCAGGGATCGCAGGTTCGATCCCCCGTCTGACCCTAATACAATTGATAGTCTTTCAAATGGGGCTTTAAGCCGAGGTCCCATGTCGGTGCTGTACACCGTGCACGTAAAAGAACCAGAGGAGACTCTGGAATGGATCTCTGTCTGTATCACTGCACTATCCTCCAAAAATCTAAAATGACTAATCTTTTCAGGAGACGTCGCTCATATGGGCAATCGGTAGCGACGATAAATAAGCATACAATACAGACATTAACAATATTATAAATACTGATATTTAACATTCTGGCAGAAAAAAGTGCACACTCGCGCAATTTAGAATATGTTTTAAGAAACCCGAACCACCTCTGATCTGATCATGGATTAGCAGATTGTACAGAGAACAGAGAACAGAGAACAGAGAACATTAGAACTTGGGTAATAATTTATATACTGAGGTGATAAGGAATGAAACATATTAGAAGAAATCAATTAAATGGACCTATCCTCCTTTTGTTTAAACATATTTATTCGTCGTAATATACACACTATACATATACATAAGTTACACACATATATTTACAATGACTAGTGGATTGAATATGCAAGGGAGATAACTGACAAATGTTTTCTATTCAAGATATAGAGGGTATGTGTGTTTATGGCAATACATATTTCGGCGATCACGAGATGAAATAAAATTCTATCTTACACTAATAAACACAAATCTTCTTCTTCTTTTATAATGTCCAATGATTTGGGCTAATATATTTGTTTTTAACATTTTCTACAATACATAACACCTCGACCACTTACTTATCTTAGCGTGATCGTTCGCAATAAGAAATAGTCCCTGTGTAAGTTAGTTTCTGTTTGGTGTCAATATCAAAAGCAACAGACAAAATAAATTCATTAGATATATATTACTTAATAATTAACTGTTAATGATAGTCAGAAATTCGCTAAATTACAAGAGTACACCCAACCGCGGAGGAATACGAAACTCAAACAGTGGCAGAGAAGATGCTATCTTACACTGTTTCAAAGCAGTTGAAGATGGAGTTGGATAGCATAAAAGAAAATAGAGCGATGTTATATGAAGATGGAGTTCAACTGTTGGACAGCATAAAAGAAAATAGAGCGATGTTATAATTTGGAAACCGTTTTTGTCTTCTTGTAGAATGGTGACCTATCTGTTGTGTGCATTTGTTACTCTAGCTGGTTGGCTACAGTCAGGTATGTGTATGATTGATAATATCGGGTCATTATCTTACTATTTTGATACAATCACTCCACGAGAGTTCAATACGAAATCAAGGATCGAAAGAGTAACCTAACAATATGTTTATGATATGTTACTCGTTAAAACATTACAAAAAAAACAAAAAAAACACTAACGTTAATTATTCATTTTCTTTTCTGTATTGAATATCTATTCCCGCCACAATCATTTGTGACGTCACCACTAGTGAGCTCACATCTAAAAATAGATCAGGATCATTCATGAAGAAGAGGAATGAAGCGCTGATGAAACACATTAAACACATGATTTCATTCTAGTACATGCTATTTGAGGTTTGTATAATATTTAAAAAAAATCTCTTAAGTTTGTGGAAAAGCTAGACAAGTAGTCCGGCTACTGCACTGATACTAAAATAAACATCAGATGTGATGTGCAAGGTAGTATATACCACTAAAGTATGCATATACAGTCGAACTTCGTTACCTCGAACTCGGTTAACTAGAACATACCCGTTTGCTCGAAACATCCTCTAGTCCCGGCAATAATCTCTATATAATGCATATTGTTCTACCTTCGATGATTCGAACACGTCGTCTGGTCACGACAATAAGCTCTATATAATGCATATTGTTCTACCGTCGATGATTCGAACACGTCGTCTGGTCACGACAATAATCTCTATATAATGCATATTGTTCTACCGTCGATGATTCGAACACGTCGTTTGGTCACGACAATAATCTCTATATAATGCATATTGTTCTACCTTCGATGATTCGAACACGTCGTCTGGTCACGACAATAAGCTCTATATAATGCATATTGGTCTACCGTCGATGATTCGAACACGTCGTCTGGTCACGACAATAATCTCTATATAATGCATATTGGTCTACCGTCGATGATTCGAACACGTCGTCTGGTCACGACAATAAGCTCTATATAATGCATATTGTTCTACCGTCGATGATTCGAACACGTCGTCTGGTCACGACAATAAGCTCTATATAATGCATATTGTTCTACCTTCGATGATTCGAACACGTCGTCTGGTCACGACAATAATCTCTATATAATGCATATTGTTCTACCGTCGATGATTCGAACACGTCGTCTGGTCACGACAATAATCTCTATATAATGCATATTGGTCTACCGTCGATGATTCGAACACGTCATCTGGTCACGACAATAAGCTCTATATAATGCATATTGTTCTACGTCGATGATTCGAACACGTCGTCTGGTCACGACAATAAGCTCTATATAATGCATATTGTTCTACCTCCGATGATCGAACACGTCGTCTGTCACGACAATAAGCTCTAAATAATGCATATGTTCTACCGTCGATGATCGAACACGTCGTATGGTCACGACAATAAGCTATATAAAATGCATATTGTTCTACCGTCGATGATTCGAACACGTCGTATGGTCACGACAAAAGCTCTATATAATGCAAATTGTTCTACCTCGATGATTCGAACACGTCGTCTGGTCACGACAAAAAGCTATATAAATGCATATTGGTCTACCGTCGATGATTCGAACACGTCGTATGGTCCCGGCAATAATCTCTATATAATGCATATTGGTCTACCGTCGATGATTCGAACACGGATGACTGGAACTCTCGAACCAGATCACTGGTCCCACGAAATCGATTACTACTTCAATTAACACCTTTGGGTGGAACAATCTGTGGTGGGTTTATGATGTGAATATAAAAACATTTTAATTGCATTTAAAGTACATTCCAGTCATGTATTTGTGTCCTTAAACGGGAAGAAGAATTGATCTTGCACATTTAGATTAAATAGATTCACAATCTACGAATATAATTAAGAACAGTATCATTTAAATATCATTGGGTTAGCTCTGCACAGCCCGCTTAGCTAAGTCTAATATAAACGAGGGAATGTCGTCTGATCAGGCTCTATGTTGTTTGCTATTCGGATAGTGGAGCTAAAACACTGAATAACAAACATCATAGATCCTGATCAGACGCGGTGTTACGCCGGACTGATCTGGATCTATGTTGTTTGCACATTCCGTCCAATGTATTCGACAGGTTAATGGTTAAATATGCTTTAAATTACAGATCAAATAAAATTACAATATAAAAGCTAATTTACATGTTTTGCAGGGCAGTCCTTGACATGCTTACAGTGTGATAATGCAACACAGCCCAGACACTGTAAATACGTTACTGAATGCGCCAATGGCGAGGTAAGATACACTGAACACCAGAGGTCACATTCAAGGAACTAAATAATTGTTATATAAGTAGCTACAGATAAGACTATATTGTGCTGAGTGCATGCTACGCCGTCTTTAGTGGGTAAGGTGTACGACTGCGAAGCGGCAGGTTGAAGGGTCGAACCTCGTTTGCGGTTCACTCTGATATGGTCGGTTGGTGAGCCGCCGGCTAGTTCGATAAAGGTTACTGATTGCCTATCAGTCTAGCGTCTCAAGTGCTCTAGAATTCGAGAAGTACTGATAGTCATAAGACTTGTGCCATAAGTCCGAAATGGCTTCAATAGGGTTACCACTATCATAAACAAACACCATGGCATGGCACATATTTATTTGTGGACATCTGCATCGGTAA
>CM026401.1:58679516-58702160 GCA_014843695.1 Archivesica marissinica
GCCTTGGCCACCCACTCGTACTTATTGCAAGTCCGCCTCGACCACCCACTCGTACTTATTGCAAGTCCGCCTTGGCCACCCACTCGTACTTATTGCAAGTCCGCCTCGACCACCCACTCGTACTTATTGCAAGTCCGCCTTGGCCACCCACTCGTACTTATTGCAAGTCCGCCTTGGCCACCCACTCGTACTTATTGCAAATCCGCCTTGGCCACCCACTCGTACTTATTGCAAGTCCGCCTCGACCACCCACTCGTACTTATTGCAAGTCCGCCTCGACCACCCACTCGTACTTATTGCAAGTCCGCCTTGGCCACCCACTCGTACTTATTGCAAGTCCGCCTTGGCCACCCACTCGTACTTATTGCAAGTCCGCCTTGGCCACCCACTCGTACTTATTGCAAGTCCGCCTTGGCCACCCACTTGTACTTATTGCAAATCCGCCTTGGCCACCCACTCGTACTTATTGCAAGTCCGCCTCGACCACCCACTCGTACTTATTGCAAGTCCGCCTCGCCACCCACTCGTACTTATTGCAAGTCCGCCTTGGCCACCCACTCGTACTTATTGCAAGTCCGCCTTGGCCACCCACTCGTACTTATTGCAAGTCCGCCTTGTCCACCCACTCGTACTTATTGCAAATCCGCCTTGGCCACCCACTCGTACTTATTGCAAATCCGCCTTGGCCACCCACTCGTACTTATTGCAAGTCCGCCTTGGCCACCCACTCGTACTTATTGCAAGTCCGCCTTGGCCACCCACTCGTACTTATTGCAAGTCCGCCTTGGCCACCCACTTGTACTTATTGCAAGTCCGCCTTGGCCACCCACTCATACTTATTGCAAGTCCGCCTCGACCACCCACTCGTACTTATTGCAAGTCCGCCTTGGCCACCCACTCGTACTTATTGCAAGTCCGCCTTGGCCACCCACTTGTACTTATTGCCAATCCGCCTTGGCCACCCACTTGTACTTATTGCAAGTCCGCCTTGGCCACCCACTCGTACTTATTGCAAGTCCACCTCGACCACCCACTCGTACTTATTGCAAGTCCGCCTTGGCCACCCACTTGTACTTATTGCCAATCCGCCTTGGCCACCCACTTGTACTTATTGCCAATCCGCCTTGGCCACCCACTTGTACTTATTGCAAGTCCGCCTTGGCCACCCACTCGTACTTATTGCAAGTCCGCCTCGACCACCCACTCGTACTTATTGCAAGTCCGCCTCGACCACCCACTCGTACTTATTGCAAGTCCGCCTTGGCCACCCACTCGTACTTATTGCAAGTCCGCCTTGGCCACCCACTCGTACTTATTACAAGTCCGCCTTGGCCACCCACTCGTACTTATTGCAAGTCCGCCTTGGCCACCCACTCGTACTTATTACAAGTCCGCCTTGGCCACCCACTCGTACTTATTGCAAGTCCGCCTTGGCCACCCACTCGTACTTATTGCAAGTCCGCCTTGGCCACCCACTTGTACTTATTGCAAATCCGCCTTGGCCACCCACTTGTAATTATTGCTAGTCCGCCTTGGCCACCCACTCGTACTTATTGCAAGTCCACCTTGGCCACCCACTCGTACTTATTGCAAGTCCGCCTTGGCCACCCACTTGTACTTATTGCCAATCCGCCTTGGCCACCCACTTGTACTTATTGCAAGTCCGCCTTGGCCACCCACTCGTACTTATTGCAAGTCCACCTCGACCACCCACTCGTACTTATTGCAAGTCCGCCTTGGCCACCCACTTGTACTTATTGCCAATCCGCCTTGGCCACCCACTTGTACTTATTGCCAATCCGCCTTGGCCACCCACTTGTACTTATTGCAAGTCCGCCTTGGCCACCCACTCGTACTTATTGCAAGTCCGCCTCGACCACCCACTCGTACTTATTGCAAGTCCGCCTCGACCACCCACTCGTACTTATTGCAAGTCCGCCTTGGCCACCCACTCGTACTTATTGCAAGTCCGCCTTGGCCACCCACTCGTACTTATTACAAGTCCGCCTTGGCCACCCACTCGTACTTATTGCAAGTCCGCCTTGGCCACCCACTCGTACTTATTGCAAATCCACCTCGGCCACCCACTCGTACTTATTGCAAATCCGCCTTGGCCACCCACTCGTACTTATTGCAAATCCACCTCGGCCACCCACTCGTACTTATTGCAAGTCCGCCTCGGCCACCCACTCGTACTTATTGCAAGTCCGCCTCGACCACCCACTCGTACTTATTGCAAGTCCACCCTCGACACCCACTCGTACTTATTGCAATTCCGCCTTGGCCACCCACTCGTACTTATTGCAAGTCCGCCTTGGCCACCCACTCGTACTTATTGCAAGTCCGCCTTGGCCACCCACTCGTACTTATTGCAAGTCCGCCTTGGCCACCCACTCGTACTTATTGCAAGTCCGCCTTGGCCACCCACTCGTACTTATTGCAAGTCCGCCTTGGCCACCCACTCGTACTTATTACAAGTCCGCCTTGGCCACCCACTCGTACTTATTGCAAGTCCGCCTTGGCCACCCACTCGTACTTATTGCAAGTCCGCCTTGGCCACCCACTTGTACTTATTGCAAATCCGCCTTGGCCACCCACTTGTAATTATTGCTAGTCCGCCTTGGCCACCCACTCGTACTTATTGCAAGTCCACCTTGGCCACCCACTCGTACTTATTGCAAGTCCGCCTTGGCCACCCACTTGTACTTATTGCCAATCCGCCTTGGCCACCCACTTGTACTTATTGCAAATCCGCCTTGGCCACCCACTCGTACTTATTGCAAGTCCGCCTTGGCCACCCACTCGTACTTATTGCAAATCCGCCTTGGCCACCCACTCGTACTTATTGCAAGTCCGCCTCGACCACCCACTCGTACTTATTGCAAGTCCGCCTTGGCCACCCACTCGTACTTATTGCAAGTCCGCCTTGGCCACCCACTCGTACTTATTGCAAGTCCGCCTTGGCCACCCACTCGTACTTATTGCAAATCCACCTCGGCCACCCACTCGTACTTATTGCAAATCCGCCTTGGCCACCCACTTGTACTTATTGCCAATCCACCTCGGCCACCCACTCGTACTTATTGCAAGTCCGCCTCGACCACCCACTCGTACCTATTGCAAGTCCGCCTTGGCCACCCACTCGTACTTATTGCAAGTCCACCTTGGCCACCCACTTGTACTTATTGCAAATCCGCCTTGGCCACCCACTCGTACTTATTGCAAGTCCGCCTTGGCCACCCACTTGTACTTATTGCCAATCCACCTCGGCCACCCACTCGTACTTATTGCAAGTCCGCATTGGCCACCCACTCGTACTTATTGCAAATCCGCCTTGGCCACCCACTTGTACTTATTGCCAATCCACCTCGGCCACCCACTCGTACTTATTGCAAGTCCGCCTTGGCCACCCACTCGTACTTATTGCAAGTCCGCCTTGGCCACCCACTCGTACTTATTGCAAGTCCACCTTGGCCACCCACTCGTACTTATTGCAATTCCGCCTTGGCCACCCACTCGTACTTATTGCAAGTCCGCCTTGGCCACCCACTTGTACTTATTGCAAATCCGCCTTGGCCACCCACTCGTACTTATTGCAAATCCGCCTTGGCCACCCACTCGTACTTATTGCAAATCCGCCTTGGCCACCCACTCGTACTTATTACAAGTCCACCTTGGCCACCCACTCGTACTTATTGCAAGTCCACCTTGGCCACCCACTCGTACTTATTGCCAATCCACCTCGGCCACCCACTCGTACTTATTGCAAATCCGCCTCGGCCAGCCACTCATACATATTGCTAATCCTCCTCTATATATATGCTTCCAATTTCAAGAAAGTGTTCGAAAATTAGCTATTCTGTCTCATTGCAGGAATAGGGATTCCTTGGGAGTCGTGGTGGACCTAGTCGAGCAGGTAGATGCGTACACCAGCTGTGTGAGTGGAAGGAGCCGTATGGAGAATGGTGAAGACGAGTGTTGCGCCGTTTGAGGTGGTAGTTTTAGTGGTCGTGCGATAGGCTTAGTGGTAGTGTGATGGTTTAGTCGTAGTTTTAGTGATAATGGTATTGCAGTCTGTAGATTTGTCGGTATGTATTAAGGAAGCGGAGCAGATGTGAGTAAAACAATTTACAATTATATATGTTATTCATTGTGTTATTTGTTTGTCCTGTATGCATTAGTGTGTCGATTTGTCCGTTTGTTTGTGATGTTTATATTGCAGTCTGTAGATTTTTCAATAGAGTCTACAGCGTGGTGGAACAGTCGCCAAGAGTCTACAGCGTGGTGGAACAGTCGCCAAGAGTCTACAGCGTGGTGGAACAGTCGCCAAGAGTCTACAGCGTGGTGGAACAGTCGCCAAGAGTATACAGTGTGGTGGAACATTCTTCTGAATAATTTGATGTTACCCACATCACACTGCTCACACAGCATTTAAAAGAATAATATTGTTTTTTGTATTTAGATTTCCTTTTCAGTTCATTTGATCTGGTTGGCATCAAATTCTGTCCTTGTAGTGGGAGCCAGGATCCATTTAACACATTCATAGTTATAGCTAAGAATTGTGTTTACAATGCTTTCATATGTATACCGTACCTAGATTACACAATTAATACTCTTTGTTGCAGGCTATGTGTTGCTGACTTGTCCAGATAGATTCTCTATTGTTAACAATATTTAATACATGCATGTTGTAATGTTGCTACTGTAAGGTATACATGTCTGATCTAGACCGTGGATCTATACTCTGAGGATGAATTTGTGCATGCTACGGTCCTATGTTTCCTCCAATGTGGGGTTTTACGCAGGCGGCCGTCATCCACCGACGAATATAGAATCAAATCTGTAGAGAACATTATAATTTGAGCCTAAGATTCCTTGACGCGTATTAGAATGGTCTTAACAGGTTTGATCCGGACATGTCGGTATTCAGAACGAGTCTGTTTAATGTACTGTAACTGTTGTATACTTTTTCATCGTATCATAATTTTATTAGTTAGTAATTTATGGCATTGGGATAGCATTGGTTGAATTTGGTTCCATTACTGTTATATCTAGAAAATGTTGGAATGTCTACTGGTATAACCATTAGTTTTTACAACATATTAATCGCTCGCTAGACCTCATTCCTGATGGAATCCATCGCAATGAGGAAAAGAAAAGAGGAAATGTTGAATTTAAGTACCTGGCCGTATGTGTTTTACATTTATTTATCGTCGCTTCCGGTTGCCCATATGAGCGACAGCTCCTGAAGAGATTTTAGATTTTTGGAGTGCAATGATACAGAGACCATTCCAGAGTCTCCTCTCGTACTTTTACGTACACTGTAAAGCACCTACACGATACCTCTGTTTAAAGTCCTATCTGAAAGACTGTTAATTTTATTAGGGCCAGATGGCCACGACCGTTTTACAGCATATTATTAATAGCTCTTGAGACCTCATTAATAATATTTTTAATAATGTAAAAATATAGTTGATTTTATCCTTTTTAATAAATATTATTAGCAAATTATAATATATATATTTTAAAATGTATAAATCTGTATGTTGAAATGTAGTAAAATATAATTTTAAAAGTTTACATATTGTATCAAAATAGATTTTTCATTGTAACTTTTAGTGGTGCATTTTGTTACGACACAGTAGAGAACTAAAAATAATGGAGGTAAAAAATATGCAAATAAACATAATACTTGTGGTTGATGTTGGGTGACATTTGGCATCATAGTACCCTAATTTGTATAATTTCAATAAAAAAATGAAAATTAGCCTTTACACTACTAACTGTATTATCATTAATAGCTACTAGCCTTTACACTACTAACTGTATTATCATTAATAGCTACATTTGTGTATATAGAGGTGGTAAGGGTTGGCTGATTGGGAGGATGGAGGCCAACATTTATTTAATAATATGTATACACAATGACAACATACGAGTACTAGAATTAATTAATTAATGCTTAATGTCACACTATGGGTGGACTTGGAATGTGCACACAGATATTTCAATTGTTCACTTTTGATTTCGTCTACTATTTGTAAATTGTTACATAATTGCTTATATTGTTTGCACTGTATATGGATTATTGATTTATTTGCATTTAAAATTTCATTTCTAAGCGACCCTCGGTATCTAGTATTTGTCATTGTAACTTTTAGTGGTGCATTTTGTTACGACACAGTAGAGAACTAAAAATAATGGAGGTAAAAAATATGCAAATAAACATAATACTAGATGTTGGGTGACATTTGGCATCATAGTACCCTAATTTGTATAATTTCAATAAAAAAATGAAAATTAGCCTTTACACTACTAACTGTATTATCATTAATAGCTACATTTGTGTATATAGAGGTGGTATGGGTTGGCTGATGGGGAGGATGGAGGCCAACATTTATTTAATAATATGTATACACAATGACAACATACGAGTACTAGAATTAATTAATTAATACTTAATGCCACACTGTGGGTGGACTTGGAATGTGCACATAGATATTTCACGTTTGATTTCGTCTACTATTTGTAAATTGTTACATAATTGCTTATATTGTTTGCACTGTATATGAACTGATTATTGAATAATTTGCATTTAAAATTCCATTCCTAAGCGACCCTCGGTATCTAGTATTTTTCATTGTAACTTTTAGTGGTGCATTTTGTTACGACACAGTAGAGAACTAAAATATAATGAGGGTAAAAAATATGCAAATAAACATAATACTAGATGTTGGGTGACATTTGGCACCATAGTACCCTAATTTGTATAATTTCAATAAAAAAATGAAAATTAGCCTTTACACTACTAACTGTATTATCATTAATAGCTACATTTGTGTATATAGAGGTGGTAAGGGTTGGCTGATGGGGAGGATGGAGGCCAACATTTATTTAATAATATGTATACATAATTACAACATACTCAATCTAGAATTAATTAATTAATGCTTAAAGCCACACTATGGGTGGACTTGGAATGTGCACACAAATATTTCAATGTTTCACATTTGATTTCGTCTACTATTTGTAAATTGTAACATAATTGCTTAATACATTGTTTGCACTGTATATGAATTGATTATTGATTTATTTGCATTTAAAATTTCATTTCTAAGCGACCCTCGGTATCTAGTATTTTTCATTGCAACTTTTAGTGGTGCATTTTGTTATGACACAGTAGAGAACTAAAAATAATGGAGGTAAAAAATATGCAAATAAACATAATACTTGTGGTTGATGTTGGGCATATTTCAATTGTTCATGTTTTAAGTAAACATTTGAAGATTGGACACAAATGAAGTTATTTGTAAATTAGGATTTGTACACTAGTAAATTACTAGTAAATTACCTCCCTTATTAACAACATTTTCAATAGCTTTCCATAAGTATTGTTTGCTAGCGCTAATATTAGTGGTTATCAGGAGTTTGTAACATTTCAAAGCTTCGTTGTATCAGGTGTGATATTAATTGCAGGAATACATACTTGTTTGGAATGATATAAGAAATAGGTTCTAATCACCTCCTACTTTCCTACTGTTGCATATTAACTCACTCACTGTCACACTCCGTGATTTTATAGAATCCGATATGTCTATTTATATGTACATGTGTTTAAACAAATATGTATTTAGATTGTTCTGAAATTATTAAACTGCCATCTGTATACTTCACTGTCTTCCAGTTGTTATTGGGGGGGGGGGGTATGGTAAAGTTGTGTCCATCCAGAGCCAGGGGGGTATGGTAAAGTTGTGTCCATCCAGAGCCAGGGGGGTATGGTAAAGTTGTGTCCATCCAGAGCCAGACCTGAAGGTGTTGCGTCCGACCAATCGTTGTCAAGGAGCGGTCTTAATTACTAGCCGCTGAAGTCCAAACTGACGAAATAATTAAAATAATTGTAGATGACAATTCTATTCTTATATATGTAACTGAAACACCAAGATACCGACATGGACTGGTGCATTCAACACCAAGTAACTGACATGGACTGGTGCATTCAACACCAAGATACCGACATGGACTGGTGCATTCAACACCAAGATACCGACATGGACTGGTGCATTCAACACCAAGATACCGACATGGACTGGTGCATTCAACACCAAGATACCGACATGGACTTGTGCATTCAACACCAAGATACCGACATGGACTTGTGCATTCTACACCAAGTAACTGACACGGACTGGTGCATTCTACACCAAGTAACTGACATGGACTGGTGCATTCTACACCAAGTAACTGACACGGACTGGTGCATTCTACACCAAGTAACTGACATGGACTGGTGCATTCTACACCAAGTAACTGACATGGACTGGTGCATTCTACACCAAGTAACTGACATGGACTGGTGCATTCTACACCAAGTAACTGACATGGACTGGTGCATTCTACACCAAGTAACTGACATGGACTGGTGCATTCACACCAAGTAACTGACATGGACTGGTGCATTCACACCAAGTAACTGACATGGACTGGTGCATTCAACACCAAGTAACTGACATGGACTGGTGCATTCAACACCAAGTAACTGACATGGACTGGTGCATTCAACACCAAGTAACTGACATGGACTGGTGCATTCAACACCAAGTAACTGACATGGACTGGTGAATTCAACACCAAGTAACTGACATGGACTGGTGCATTCAACACCAAGTAACTGACATGGACTGGTGCATTCAACACCAAGTAACTGACATGGACTGGTGCATTCAACACCAAGATACCGACACGGACTGGTGCATTCAACACCAAGATAAAGACATGGACTATAAATAAACTAGTCCAAATGTAATGTTCTTATTGGTCTAAAAAATAAAAATGTCGGTATCTTGGTGTTGAATGCACCAGTCCGTGTCGGTATCTTGGTGTTGAATGCACCAGTCCATGTCGGTATCTTGGTGTTGAATGCACCAGTCCATGTCAGTTACTTGGTGTTGAATGCACCAGTCCATGTCGGTATCTTGGTGTTGAATGCACCAGTCCGTGTCGGTATCTTGGTGTTGAATGCACAGGGATTCGGCACGTTTGGTGGTACTAGTATGTATATATATATATATATATATACTAGTACCACCAAACGTGCCGAATCCCTGTGTGTTGAACTGGTTAAAAGATTCAAAGTAATGTTTTTGTAAGTGAATATCTCGATTCTAGGACATGAAATGTTTATGAAACAATGGATGTATTTATGTAAGACGGACATATACAATCTACGAAAACACATTTAAGCTTCAAAATCATGAATTGCTAAATTGCATTTATTAATTATCGTACATAGAGAGTTGACTATTTTTGCGAACACATCTAACTTAACACATTGGACTGGTAATCCAGGGTTCGCAGGTTCGATCCCCCTAACAAAATTAAGTCTTACAGATGGGACTTTAAACCAAGGTCTAGTTTCTGTGCTTTACACCACACGCGTAAAAGAACCAGAGGAGACTCTGGAATGGGTCTCTGTCTCCAAAAAATTACTAATCTCTCGCTCATATGGGCAACAGGTAGCGACGATAAATAAACGTTTAAAAACACCACCGACTTATTTGGGAGTGAAGAAAAATGGGGAGGTCTGTAAATGTCATACATTGAAGCCCAAGACATTTTTGAAAATCATTACTTTGAATCTCATAATTTAACCCTTTAAACAGTACAGACCTAAATAGGCATACAAAGTGTAGATCCAGATGAGCCGACTAGTTTATACGAAACAAGTTCTTACTTTCTTACAACTTCTATTAACCTCTTAAAGTTGAAATCGACTTGTTTCGCAATCGAGCTAAAATAAATTTGTATAAACAAACCACTGGCAAAATCCAATCGGCCATCAAACGTAAGCCTCGGCCATCATCACCAAGCCATGTACACGCATAACTTGTACAGAAAACACCAGTAACATCGTCATGATCGACCTCGTCCATCGTATCATCCGCCTCTCGATCGATAGCTATACACCTATACAGTACACATGTGTATGCTATACAGTACACACTGTGTGTATACTATACAACTATACGGTACATGCTGTATGCATACTATACAACTGTACGGTACATGATGTGTGTATACAATACAACTATGCTGTATGTATAATATACAACTATATGGTACATGCTGTATGTATACTATACAACTATACTGTACATGCTGTATGTATAATATACAACTATATGGTACATGCTGTATGTATACTATACAACTGTATGGTACATGCTGTATGTATACTATACAACTGTATGGTACATGCTGTATGTATACCATACAACAATACGGTACATGCTGTATGTATACCACGCAACTATACGGTACATGCTGTATACATACCATGCAACTATATGGAACATGCTGCATGTATACCATGCAACTATACTGTACATGCTGTATGTATACCATACAACTATACGGAACATGCTGTATGTATACAATACAACTATAGGGAACATGCTGTATGTATACTATACAACTATACGGTACATGCTGTATGTATACTATACAACTATACGGTACATGCTGTATGTATACAATACAACTATACGGAACATGCTGTATGTATACCATACAACTATACGGTACATGGTATATGTATACTATACAACTATACGGTACATGCTGTATGTATACCATACAACTATACGGTACATGCTGTATGTATACTATACAACTATACTGTACATGCTGTATGTATACAATACAACTATACGGTACATGCTGTATGTATACTATACAACTATACGGTACATGCTGTATGTATACAATACAACTATACGGTACATGCTGTATGTATACAATACAACTATACGGTACATGCTGTATGTAAACTATACAACTATACGGTACACACTGTGTATGCTATACAACTATACGGTACACACTGTATGTATACCATACAACTATACGGTACGTGCTGTATGTATACCATACAACTATACGGTACATGGTGTATGTATACTATACAACTATATGGTACATGCTGTATGTATACTATACAACTATACTGTACATGCTGTATGCATACCATACAACTGTACGGTACATGCTGTATGCA
Source organism: Archivesica marissinica (assembly GCA_014843695.1). Lineage (NCBI taxonomy): Eukaryota > Metazoa > Mollusca > Bivalvia > Venerida > Vesicomyidae > Archivesica > Archivesica marissinica. Next base: position 58,690,570 of record CM026401.1, read on the forward strand.
TACCATACAACTGTACGGTACATGATGTGTGTATACAATACAACTATACTGTACATGCTGTATGTATAATATACAACTATACTGTACATGCTGTATGTATAATATACAACTATATGGTACATGCTGTATGTATACTATACAACTATATGGTACATGCTGTATGTATACTATACAACTGTATGGTACATGCTGTATGTATACCATACAACTTTACGGTACATGCTGTATGTATACCATACAACTATACGGTACATGCTGTATGTATACCACGCAACTATACGGTACATGCTGTATGTATACCACGCAACTATACGGTACATGCTGTATGTATACCATACAACTATACGGAACATGCTGTATGTATACAGTACAACTATACGGAACATGCTGTATATATACTATACAACTATACTGTACATGCTGTATGTATACTATACGGTACATGCTGTGTGTATACTATACAGCTATATGGTACATGCTGTGTGTATACTATACAACTATACGGTACATGCTGTATGTATACTATACAACTATACGGTACATGCTGTGTGTATACTATACAACTGTATGGTACATGCTGTATGTATACCATACAACTATACGGAACATGCTGTATGTATACAATACAACTATACGGTACATGGTATATGTATACAATACAACTATACGGAACATGCTGTATGTATACCATACAACTATACGGTACATGGTATATGTATACAATACAACTATACGGAACATGCTGTATGTATACCATACAACTATACGGTACATGGTATATGTATACTATACAACTATACGGTACATGCTGTGTGTATACTATACAACTATATGGTACATGGTATATGTATACTCTACAACTATATGGTACATGCTGTATGCATACTATACAACTGTATGGTACATGCTGTATGTATACTATACAACTGTATGGTACATGCTGTATGTATACCATACAACTTTACGGTACATGCTGTATGTATACCATACAACTATACGGTACATGCTGTATGTATACCACGCAACTATACGGTACATGCTGTATGTATACCACGCAACTATACGGTACATGCTGTATACATACCATGCAACTATACGGAACATGCTGCATGTATACCACGCAACTATACTGTACATGCTGTATGTATACCATACAACTATACGGAACATGCTGTATGTATACAATACAACTATACGGAACATGCTGTATGTATACTATACAACTATACGGTACATGCTGTATGTATACTATACGGTACATGCTGTGTGTATACTATACAACTATATGGTACATGCTGTGTGTATACTATACAACTATACGGTACATGCTGTATGTATACTATACAACTCTACGGTACATGCTGTGTGTATACTATACAACTGTATGGTACTTGCTGTATGTATACCATACAACTATACAGAACATGCTGTATGTATACAATACAACTATACGGTACATGGTGTATGTATACTATACAACGGTACATGGTATATGTATACAATACAACTATACGGAACATGCTGTATGTATACCATACAACTATACGGTACATGGTGTATGTATACTGTACAACTATACGGTACATGCTGTATGTATACCATACAACTATACGGTACATGGTGTATGTATACCATACAACTATACGGTACATGCTGTATGTATACTATACAACTATACTGTACATGCTGTATGTATACAATACAACTATACGGTACATGCTGTATGTATACTATACAACTATACGGTACATGCTGTATGTATACAATACAACTATACGGTACATGCTGTATGTATACAATACAACTATACGGTACGTGCTGTATGTAAACTATACAACTATACGGTACACACTGTGTATGCTATACAACTATACGGTACACACTGTATGTATACCATACAACTATACGGTACGTGCTGTATGTATACCATACAACTATACGGTACATGGTGTATGTATACTATACAACTATATGGTACATGCTGTATGTATACTATACAACTATACTGTACATGCTGTATGCATACCATACAACTGTACGGTACATGATGTGTGTATACAATACAACTATACTGTACATGCTGTATGTATAATATACAACTATATGGTACATGCTGTATGTATACTATACAACTATAATGTACATGCTGTATGTATAATATACAACTATATGGTACATGCTGTATGTATACTATACAACTATATGGTACATGCTGTATGTATACTATACAACTGTATGGTACATGCTGTATGTATACCATACAACTTTACGGTACATGCTGTATGTATACCATACAACTATACGGTACATGCTGTATGTATACCACGCAACTATACGGTACATGCTGTATGTATACCACGCAACTATACGGTACATGCTGTATGCATACCATGCAACTATACGGAACATGCTGCATGTATACCACGCAACTATACTGTACATGCTGTATGTATACCATACAACTATACGGAACATGCTGTATGTATACCATACAACTATACGGAACATGCTGTATGTATACCATACAACTATACGGTACATGGTATATGTATACTGTACAACAATACGGTACATGCTGTATGTATACCATACAACTATATGGTACATGGTGTATGTATACCATACAACTATACGGTACATGCTGTATGTATACTATACAACTATACTGTACATGCTGTATGTATACAATACAACTATACGGTACATGCTGTATGTATACTATACAACTATACGGTACATGCTGTATGTATACAATACAACTATACGGTACATGCTGTATGTATACAATACAACTATACGGTACATGCTGTATGTAAACTATACAACTATACGGTACACACTGTGTATGCTATACAACTATACGGTACACACTGTATGTATACCATACAACTATACGGTACGTGCTGTATGTATACCATACAACTATACGGTACATGGTGTATGTATACTATACAACTATATGGTACATGCTGTATGTATACTATACAACTATACTGTACATGCTGTATGCATACCATACAACTGTACGGTACATGATGTGTGTATACAATACAACTATACTGTACATGCTGTATGTATAATATACAACTATATGGTACATGCTGTATGTATACTATACAACTATACTGTACATGCTGTATGTATAATATACAACTATATGGTACATGCTGTATGTATACTATACAACTATATGGTACATGCTGTATGTATACTATACAACTGTATGGTACATGCTGTATGTATACCATACAACTTTACGGTACATGCTGTATGTATACCATACAACTATACGGTACATGCTGTATGTATACCACGCAACTATACGGTACATGCTGTATGTATACCACGCAACTATACGGTACATGCTGTATGCATACCATGCAACTATATGGAACATGCTGCATGTATACCACGCAACTATACTGTACATGCTGTATGTATACCATACAACTATACGGAACATGCTGTATGTATACAGTACAACTATACGGAACATGCTGTATGTATACTATACAACTTTACGGTACATGCTGTATGTATACTATACGGTACATGCTGTGTGTATACTATACAGCTATATGGTACATGCTGTGTGTATACTATACAATTATACGGTACATGCTGTATGTATACTATACAACTATACGGTACATGCTGTGTGTATACTATACAACTGTATGGTACATGCTGTATGTATACCATACAACTATACGGAACATGCTGTATGTATACAATACAACTATACGGTACATGGTATATGTATACAATACAACTATACGGAACATGCTGTATGTATACCATACAACTATACGGTACATGGTATATGTATACTCTACAACTATACTGTACATGCTGTATGTAAACTATACAACTATACGGTACACACTGTGTATGCTATACAACTATACGGTACACACTGTATGTATACCATACAACTATACGGTACATGCTGTATGTATACCATACAACTATACGGTACATGGTGTATGTATACTATACAACTATATGGTACATGCTGTATGTATACTATACAACTATACGGTACATGCTGTATGTATACAATACAACTATACGGTACATGCTGTATGTATACTATACAACTATACGGTACATGCTGTATGTATACAATACAACTATACGGTACATGCTGTATGTATACTATACAACTATACTGTACATGCTGTATGTATACCATACAACTATATGGTACATGCTGTATGTATACAATACAACTATACGGTACATGCTGTATGTATACTATACAACTATACGGTACATGCTGTGTGTATACTATACAACTATACGGTACATGCTGTATGTATACCATACAACTATACAGTACATGCAGTATGTATACTATACAACTATATGGTACATGCTGTATGTATACCATACAACTATACGGTACATGCTGTATGCATACAATAAAACTATATGGTACATGATGTATGTATACTATACAACTATATGGTACATGCTGTATGTATACTATACAACTGTATGGTACATGCTGTATGTATACCATACAACTTTACGGTACATGCTGTATGTATACCATACAACTATACGGTACATGCTGTATGTATACCACGCAACTATACGGTACATGCTGTATGTATACCACGCAACTATACGGTACATGCTGTATGCATACCATGCAACTATACGGTACATGCTGTGTGTATACTATACAACTATACGGTACATGCTGTATGTATACTATGCAACTATACGGTACATGCTGTATGTATACTATACAACTATACGGTACATGCTGTATGTATACTATACAACTATACGGTACAGGCTGTTTGTATACTATACAACTATACGGTACATTGCTGTATGTATACTATACAACTACTATACAACTATACGGTACATGGTGTATGTAAACTATACAACTATACGGTACACACTGTGTGTATGCTATACAACTATACGGTACACACTGTATGTATACCATACAACTATACGGTACATGCTGTATGTATACAATACAACTATACTGTACATGCTGTATGTATACTTTACAACTATACTGTACATGCTGTATGTATACCATACAACTATATGGTTCATGCTGTATGTATACAATACAACTATACGGTACATGCTGTATGTATACTATACAACTATACGGTACATGCTGTGTGTATACTATACAACTATACGGTACATGCTGTATGTATACCATACAACTATACAGTACATGCAGTATGTATACTATACAACTATACGGTACATGCTGTATGTATACTATACAACTATACGGTACATGCTGTATGTATACCATACAACTATATGGTACATGCTGTATGCATACAATAAAACTATACGGTACATGATGTATGTATACTATACAACTATACGGTACATGCTGTGTGTATACTATACAACTATACGGTACATACTGTATGTATACTATGCAACTATACGGTACATGCTGTATGTATACTATACAAATATACGGTAAATGCTGTATGTATACTATGCAACTATACGGTACATGCTGTATGTATACTATACAACTATACGGTACATGCTGTATGTATACTATGCAACTATACGGTACATGCTGTATGTATACTATACAACTGTACAGTACATGCTGTATGTATACTATACGGTACATGTTGTATGTATACTATACAACTATACGGTACATGCTGTATGTATACTATACAACTATACGGTACATGAAGTATGTATACTAAACAACTATACGGTACATGCAGTATGTATACTATACAACTATACGGTACATGATGTATGCATACCATACAACTATACGGTACATGGTGTATGTATACTATACAACTATACAGTACATGCTGTATGTATACTATACAACTATACGGTACATGCTGTATGTATACCATACAACTATACAGTACATGCTGTATGTATACAATACAACTAAGTCCGCCTCCGTGGTCGAGTGGTTAAGGTCGCTGACTTGTATACCACTGTAACCTATCATCACTGATGGTCACGGGTTCGAGCCCCGCTCAGGCCGTGTCTCATTTATATGAAAAAGTTGACAGTTTCTTACGTAGGTTGGTGCACCCAAGTACTGGTTAACCGCTGGAGCCTGCCCAGGAAAGGTGTTGTTAAGTAAACTGCCCGCCGGCGATATAGCCCAAAATGGTGCTGATGCAGGCGTAAAACCCGAAATATAACATATAACATAACATAACAATACAACTACTATACAACTATACGGTACATGGTGTATGTATACTATACAACTATACAGTACATGGTGTATGTATACTATACAACTATATGGTACATGCTGTATGTATACTATACAACTATACTGTACATGCTGTATGTATACAATACAACTATACGGTACATGCTGTATGTAAACTATACAACTATACGGTACACACTGTGTGTATGCTATACAACTATACGGTACACACTGTATGTATACCATACAACTATACGGTACATGCTGTATGTATACAATACAACTATACTGTACATGCTGTATGTATACTTTACAACTATACTGTACATGCTGTATGTATACCATACAACTATATGGTTCATGCTGTATGTATACAATACAACTATACGGTACATGCTGTATGTATACTATGCAACTATACGGTACATGCTGTGTGTATACTATACAACTATACGGTACATGCTGTATGTATACCATACAACTATACAGTACATGCAGTATGTATACTATACAACTATACGGTACATGCTGTATGTATACTATACAACTATACGGTACGTGCTGTATGTATACCATACAACTATATGGTACATGCTGTATGCATACAATAAAACTATACGGTACATGATGTATGTATACTATACAACTATACGGTACATGCTGTGTGTATACTATACAACTATACGGTACATGCTGTATGTATACTATACAACTATACGGTACATGTTGTATGTATACTATACAACTATACGGTACATGCTGTATGTATACTATACAACTATACGGTACATGCTGTATGTATACTATGCAACTATACGGTACATGCTGTATGTATACTATACAACTGTACAGTACATGCTGTATGTATACTATACAACTATACGGTACATGTTGTATGTATACTATACAACTATACGGTACATGCTGTATGTATACTATGCAACTATACGGTACATGCTGTATGTATACTATACAACTGTACAGTACATGCTGTATGTATACTATACAACTATACGGTACATGTTGTATGTATACTATACAACTATACGGTACATGAAGTATGTATACTAAACAACTATACGGTACATGCAGTATGTATACTATACAACTATACGGTACATGATGTATGCATACCATACAACTATACGGTACATGGTGTATGTATACTATACAACTATACAGTACATGCTGTATGTATACTATACAACTATACGGTACATGCTGTATGTATACCATACAACTATACGGTACATGCTGTATGTATACAATACAACTATACAGTACATGCTGTATGTATACAATACAACTAAGTCCGCCTCCGTGGTCGAGTGGTTAAGGTCGCTGACTTGTATACCACTGTAACCTATCATCACTGATGGTCACGGGTTCGAGCCCCGCTCAGGCCGTGTCTCATTTATATGAAAAAGTTGACAGTTTCTTACGTAGGTTGGTGCACCCAAGTACTGGTTAACCGCTGGAGCCTGCCCAGGAAAGGTGTTGTTAAGTAAACTGCCCGCCGGCGATATAGCCCAAAATGGTGCTGATGCAGGCGTAAAACCCGAAATATAACTATACATACATAACAAAAACTACTATACAACTATACGGTACATGGTGTGTATACTATACAACTATACAGTACATGGTGTATGTATACTATACAACTATATGGTACATGCTGTATGTATACTATACAACTATACTGTACATGCTGTATGTATACAATACAACTATACGGTACATGCTGTATGTAAACTATACAACTATACGGTACACACTGTGTGTATGCTATACAACTATACGGTACACACTGTATGTATACCATACAACTATACGGTACATGCTGTATGTATACAATACAACTATACTGTACATGCTGTATGTATACTTACTATGCACTGAGTATACCATACAACTATATGTTCATGCTGTATGTATACAATACAACTATACGGTACATGCTGTATGTATACTATACAACTATACGGTACATGCTGTGTGTATACTATACAACTATACGGTACATGCTGTATGTATACCATACAACTATACAGTACATGCAGTATGTATACTATACAACTATACGGTACATGCTGTATGTATACTATACAACTATACGGTACATGCTGTATGTATACCATACAACTATATGGTACATGCTGTATGCATACAATAAAACTATACGGTACATGATGTATGTATACTATACAACTATACGGTACATGCTGTGTGTATACTATACAACTATACGGTACATACTGTATGTATACTATACAACTATACGGTACATGCTGTATGTATACTATGCAACTATACGGTACATGCTGTATGTATACTATACAACTATACGGTACATGCTGTATGTATACTATGCAACTATACGGTACATGCTGTATGTATACTATACAACTGTACGGTACATGCTGTGTGTATACTATACAACTATATGGTACATGCTGTATGTAGATAATACAACTATACGGTACATGCTGTATGTATACTATACAACTATACGGTACATGCTGTATGTATACTATACAACTATATGGTACATGCTGTGTGTATACTATACAACTATACGGTACATGCTGTATGTATACCATACAACTATACAGTACATTCAGTATGTATACTATACAACTATACGGTACATGCTGTATGTATACTATACAACTATACGGTACATGCTGTATGTATACTATACAACTATACGGTACATTGCTGTATGTATACTATACAACTACTATACAACTATACGGTACATGTTGTATGTATACTATACAACTATACGGTACATGCTGTATGTATACTATACAACTATACGGTACATGAAGTATGTATACTATACAACTATACGGTACATGCAGTATGTATACTATACAACTATACGGTACATGATGTATGCATACCATACAACTATACGGTACATGGTGTATGTATACTATACAACTATACATTACATGCTGTATGTATACTATACAACTATACGGTACATGCTGTATGTATACAATACAACTATACAGTACATGCTGTATGTATACAATACAACTACTATACAACTATACGGTACATGGTGTATGTATACTATACAACTATACAGTACATGGTATATGTATACTATACAACTATATGGTACATGCTGTATGTATACTATACAACTATACTGTACATGCTGTATGTATACAATACAACTATACGGTACATGCTGTATGTAAACTATACAACTATACGGTACACACTGTGTGTATGCTATACAACTATACGGTACACACTGTATGTATACCATACAACTATACGGTACATGCTGTATGTATACAATACAACTATACTGTACATGCTGTATGTATACTATACAACTATACTGTACATGCTGTATGTATACCATACAACTATATGGTACATGCTGTATGTATACAATACAACTATACGGTACATCGTATGTATACTATACAACTATACGGTACATGCTGTGTGTATACTATACAACTATACGGTACATGCTGTATGTATACCATACAACTATACAGTACATGCAGTATGTATACTATACAACTATACGGTACATGCTGTATGTATACTATACAACTATACGGTACATGCTGTATGTATACTATACAACTATACGGTACATGCAGTATGTATACAATACAACTATGCGTTACATGCTGTATGTATACTATACAACTATACGGTACATGCTGTATGTATACCATACAACTATACGGTACATGCTGTATGCATACAATAAAACTATACGGTACATGATGTATGTATACTATACAACTATACGGTACATGCTGTGTGTATACTATACAACTATACGGTACATGCTGTATGTATACTATGCCACTATACGGTACATGCTGTATGTATACTATACAACTATATGGTAAATGCTGTATGTATACTATGCAACTATACGGTACATGCTGTATGTATACTATGAAACTGTACGGTACATGCTGTGTGTATAATATATAACTGTACGGTACATGCTGTGTGTATACTATACAACTATATGGTACATGCTGTATGTAGATAATACAACTATACGGTACATGCTGTATGTATACTATACAACAATACGGTACATGCTGTATGTATACTATACAACTATACGGTACATGCTGTATGTATACCATACAACTATACGGTACATGCTGTATGTATACAATACAACTGTACAGTACATGCTGTGTGTATACTATACAACTATATGGTACATGCTGTATGTAGATAATACAACTATACGGTACATGCTGTATGTATACTATACAACTATACGGTACATGCTGTATGTATACTATACAACTATACGGTACATTGCTGTATGTATACTATACAACTATACTGTACATGCTGTATGTATACTTTACAACTATACTGTACATGCTGTATGTATACCATACAACTATATGGTTCATGCTGTATGTATACAATACAACTATACGGTACATGCTGTATGTATACTATACAACTATACGGTACATGCTGTGTGTATACTATACAACTATACGGTACATGCTGTATGTATACCATACAACTATACAGTACATGCAGTATGTATACTATACAACTATACGGTACATGCTGTATGTATACTATACAACTATACGGTACATGCTGTATGTATACCATACAACTATATGGTACATGCTGTATGCATACAATAAAACTATACGGTACATGATGTATGTATACTATACAACTATACGGTACATGCTGTGTGTATACTATACAACTATACGGTACATACTGTATGTATACTATGCAACTATACGGTACATGCTGTATGTATACTATACAAATATACGGTAAATGCTGTATGTATACTATGCAACTATACGGTACATGCTGTATGTATACTATACAACTATACGGTACATGCTGTATGTATACTATGCAACTATACGGTACATGCTGTATGTATACTATACAACTGTACGGTACATGCTGTGTGTATACTATACAACTATATGGTACATGCTGTATGTAGATAATACAACTATACGGTACATGCTGTATGTATACTATACAACTATACGGTACATGCTGTATGTATACTATACAACTATACGGTACATGCTGTGTGTATACTATACAACTATACGGTACATGCTGTATGTATACCATACAACTATACAGTACATTCAGTATGTATACTATACAACTATACGGTACATGCTGTATGTATACTATACAACTATACGGTACATGCTGTATGTATACTATACAACTATATGGTACATTGCTGTATGTATACTATACAACTACTATACAACTATACGGTACATGGTGTATGTATACTATACAACAATACGGTACATGCTGTATGTATACTATACAACTATACGGTACATGCTGTATGTATACCATACAACTATACGGTACA
>CM026401.1:58703160-58813611 GCA_014843695.1 Archivesica marissinica
TCGCTAATTGCTATTTATAATATTAACTGCATTTCGGGTGGATCTATAAACCGAGGACCATTTGTCGGTGTTATAGACTGAACGACTTTACAAACGCATCACATATACTGTAATTGTTGCACATTAATGTTGTACTTTGCGGAATCTCATACGAGTTGGTACATACTAAGACTGACTACTGTTCCTATAACATTTATGTTGATACACTTTACGATATACGTGCTATTTTTGAAAACTGATATTATGACATGTTCTTAATTTCTTTCATTACTGTACATTGATAATATGAAGACTATATTGATCAAATCTCTAGTGATAGTTTACGTCAATGTTTTACATGTTTAAGATTAACATCCCATAAATTAGAAATTGAATTTGGAAGATTTAATGGTATTGATAGAAACAATAGGTTATGTAAATTATGCAATCAAAATGTAATTGTATCAGAATACCATGTTATATTATGTTGTAAAAAATACAGAGATATAAGATTGAAATATTTGGGCTACATGGCATGGCCATCAATAAATAAATTTATATCTATCATGTCATGCAAAAATAAAAAATATTTGATTAATGTTTGTAAGTACATCAAAGAAGCTATGTCATTACCCTGTCAATTAATGATCGTCGCTACCCGTTGCCCATATGAGCGACACCTGAAGAGATTAGTCATTTTAGAAGCTATGTCATTACCCTGTCAATTACTACTGTTTCTTAAATGTATTGTATTTGTTTATATATGTATATATGTAACATGTTTTGTGATGTCTTTGCCATATTTCTATCATTGTAAATGGCCAAAGGCAATATAGTTGCTGATTATGCCAATAAATTTGAAACTTGATTTGTGAATAGCGCCATATTTTTCAATTTTCAATTTACTAATCTAATGATCAGATCGCTTCTGTGCACACTATATAATTAGTATTGAATGCATATTATTAGGTGACTTATAGGCACACGGAGTCGGGTGCGTCTTCTTGTTATTTAATATTTGCTATATATATTTGTTGAAATGTGCACATGTCACTTTAATAAAAACTTACTTACTTACTTATGCCAAAAAATGATGGTGATGATAAATAAACGTAAAACACACATTTTAGAATATATTTAGTATTTAGTTGTTCAGTTTGTGTTTTGCAATAAATATGTGATATATCTTTGATGGAATACTTCATATTCGTTTTCATGTAATAACAATCATATATGTATGTGTGCGTTTTCTATGTCCTCTAGTATTTTGTGTAGGTGTGCGTTTTCTATGTCCTCTAGTATTTTGTGTAGGTGTACGTTTTCTATGTCCTCTAGTATATACTGTAGGTGTGCGTTTTCTATATCCTCTAGTATATACTGTAGGTGTTCGTTTTCTATGTCCTCTAGTATAGTATGTAGGTGTGTGTTTTCTATGTCCTCTAGTATATAATGTAGGTGTTCGTTTTCTATGTCCTCTAGTATAGTATGTAGGTGTGTGTTTTCAATGTCCTCTAGTATATATGACATAACTTGCACTTTCGGTCAGTATGTTAGATGTTTGTTATATGAGACTATAATACATATGAAATATGCAATCGTGATGCATATAAAATATATGTTAACATGTAGAATTATTTGAAAACATGCAGGTGCTCCAAAGACGTGTGAATGGTAGCGTTGATTTCTATAGGAATTAACTTATGAAAGCGGGTTTGGACATGTGGCTGGTGAATTTTGGCTAGTATACATTAAAAATGTTTAAAATGATGGGCTTTCTTTACTTCAGAACTTGAGCAATACTGGATTCGTAAAGAACACAATTGTATGAGAGCAATCATTTTGAAATTTGTGACAGTCTATTTAAACAGGAATTGCATACATTTCTTAAACATTTCCCGAGAGGTTTAAAATGGCGGCTTGGGAAATAAAACAAGATGCATGCGCTTTCCGATTGCGTACAGAACATGCGAGAACCATTTAGAGTGTGGGGACAACACTAATAGCTGCGGTTACAGTAACACATTAAGGCAATTGCTTTTGTTGCAGCTTACTTGTGAGAACTATGGTGTTTAGATAGGACATAAACATTGCCATGAAAATAATAGCATCTATGTCAATAACCATTTCGTATACAACTTCCCAGAATAATTGAACCTGTTCTAGCAATTCTATTCAATTGGTCGTGCAACGCAAACAGCTCATTTATAAACATTATCTGGCGGTGAAAACAACGACAATTCTAATGAAATTTCATGACAAATGTCCGGTGTTTTCAGTTAGAAATATGAAAAATACATTTTATAAACTGTCGTCTGCTAAACTGATTTGAACTATGTGTAGCCTATGTCTTACCAAGGATGCGCGCGCGCGCGCGCACACACCACACACAAAACACGCAAGCACGCACGCACGCACGCACGCACGCACGCACGCCACGCACGCACGCACGCACGCACGCACGCACGCACGCACGCACGCACGCACGCACGCACGCACGCACGCACACGCACGCAACGCACGCAACGCACGCAACGCACGCAACGCACGCACGCACGCACCCACGCACGCACGCACGCACGCACGCACGCACGCACGCACGCACGCACGCACGCACGCACGCACGCACGCACGCACGCACGCACGCACGCACGCACGCACGCACGCACGCACGCACGCACGCACGCACGCACGCACGCACGCACGCACGCACGCACGCACGCACGCACGCACGCACGCACGCACGCACGCACGCACGCACGCACGCACGCACGCACGCACGCACGCACGCACGCACGCACGCACGCACGCACGCACGCACGCACGCACGCACTCCACGCACGCACGCACGCACGCACACACACACACACACACACACACACACACACACACACACACACACACACACACACACACAAGCACGCACACACACACACACACACACACACACACACACACACACCACACACACACACACACACACACACACACAACACCACACACACACACACACACACACACACACACACACACACACACACGGATCTGTAGTCCAGTGGAACCTGCGATCCCCCGTCTGACCCTATTTTACGTGCACGGTCTAAAGCACCGACACGAGATCTCGGTATAAAGTCTGAAAGACTGTTGATTTTATTATGGTCAGATAGGGCATCGAACCTGCGATCCATGGATTACCGGTCCAACGTGTTGACCACTAGACAACAGATCCGTCTGAATCCGGGGCCTTATCTCTAGATCATATACTCATATATCTTCAAATGTACCCCGGACTATATTGCATATGCATGTTATACATCGTATCACCACAGGACTATATTGCATATGCATGTTATACATCGTATCACCACAGGACTATATTGCATATGCACGTTGTACATCGTATCACCACAGGACTATATTGCATATGCATGTTATACATCGTATCACCACGGACTATATTGCATATGCACGTTGTACATCGTATCACCACAGGACTATATTGCATATGCATGTTATACATCGTATCACCACAGGACTATATTGCATATGCACGTTGTACATCGTATCACCACAGGACTATATTGCATATGCATGTTATACATCGTATCACCACGGACTATATTGCATATGCACGTTGTACATCGTATCACCACAGGACTATATTGCATATGCATGTTATACATCGTATCACCACAGGACTATATTGCATATGCACGTTGTACATCGTATCACCACAGGACTATATTGCATATGCATGTTATACATCGTATCACCACGGACTATATTGCATATGCATGTTATACATCGTATCACCACAGGACTATATTGCATATGCACGTTGTACATCGTATCACCACAGGACTATATTGCATATGCATGTTATACATCGTATCACCACAGGACTATATTGCATATGCACGTTGTACATCGTATCACCACAGGACTATATTGCATATGCACGTTGTACATCGTATCACCACAGACTATATTGCATATGCACGTTATACATCGTATCACCACGGACTATATTGCATATGCACGTTATACATCGTATCACCACGGACTATATTGCATATGCACGTTGTACATCGTATCACCACGGACTATATTGCATATGCATGTTATACATCGTATCACCACGGACTATATTGCATATGCATGTTATACATCGTATCACCACGGACTATATTGCATATTCATGTTATACATCGTATCACCACAGGACTATATTGCATATGCACGTTGTACATCGTATCACCACAGGACTATATTGCATATGCACGTTGTACATCGTATCAACACGGACTATATTGCATATGCAATAGATGAATTTGCATTTAGTTTATGCGAGCTTAATCACAATTAATTTAGATCGATTGCGAAGCGGGTTTTTACAATATTAGAATAATTGTTCTCTAGACATCATTCCTGAGGGAATCCCTCGTCATGAAGGAAAGATAAGTGGCAATGAGGGTATAGGTGTCTTGCTTAAAGACATCACCACCGTGGTTCATTTAGTTTATACAAAACGGAATGGTGACGGAAACATGCGGCTGTGTATGTCCCATGCTGATATGTTTTGTTTTGTTTGTTTTTTTCGTTTATTTATCGTCGCTACCGGTTGTCCATATGAGCGACGCCTCCTGAAGAGATTAAGTCATTTTAGATTTTTGGAGAATAGTGCAATGATACAGACAGAGACCCATGCCAGAGTTTCCTCTGGTTCTTTTACGTGCACGGTGTCAAGCACCGACACGAGACCTCGGTTTATTGTCCCACCTGAAAGACTTAATTTTATTATTGTCAGACGGGATATCTAACCTGCGATCCCTGGATTATCAGTACAGCGTGTTACCACTGGGCTATGGATTCGTTTTGACTGTTCTACAAGTAGTCTTTATGGACGGGTTTTACTGTAAAACGCAGCAGCTATATCAATAATTGCCCACACGGAGTTGATGAAATGTATTGCTAATTAATATGATCATGGAAGATGGCGTTGCGTTGTTCATAGGAAAAAATTCCCCTATGGGACCTACTTGTCGCTCCTACACAACAAACTCGTATAAATGGTGTTTTAATATTAAGGATTCCAATCAATAACAAGACTGTCAACACTGAGGGAAAGGTGGACAACCGGTAGCGACGAAAACTAAACGTAAACACACGAGTTGATGAAATGTGTTGCTAATTAATATGAACTTGGAAGATGGCATTGTACATAGGAATAGTTCCCCATTGGGACCCACTGGTCGCTCCTACACAACAAACTCGTATGGAGATAATCACAATAAGCTTTAAGCTTCCGATTAAATCCATTTTCGTTTGTATAGCTATAAAATAGATATGTACTGTACATAATGAACGAATAAATAAACCAACAAACTCGTATAAATGGTGTATTAATAATAAGGATATCAATCAATAACAAGATTGTCAACACGGAGGGAAAGTCGAATAGACATAGTGTATAATGTAATGTTACCGGCATATAGTTAGTAGTTGTAACATGCTGGACTGGTAATCGTAGGTTCGATCCCCTGTCTGACCGCGAAAGACTGTTAGTTAATGGTCTCAGTGTTGAAATATATGTATATGACTGACCAGACAAAATATATCAATGCCTGTTTCCCGGCTACTTCGGATTGGTTCATGCATGTTTTAATCTCAGTTTTTTAGGCAAATATTTGGGGAAAGAAATACCATATAATAGTAAAATACATTCTGTAGAAATTTTCGTTTTCACTGATGTAGTGTCGCTTTAACGACAACTATCGTTTTCACTGATGTAGTGTCGCTTTAACGACAACTATCGTTTTCACTGATGTAGTGTCGCTTTAACGACAACTATCGTTTTCACTGATGTAGTGTCGCTTTAACGACAACTATCGTTTTCACTGATGTAGTGTCGCTTTAACGACAACTATCGTTGTCACTGATGTAGTGTCGCTTTAACGACAACTATCGTTTTCACTGATGTAGTGTCGCTTTAACGACAACTATCGTTTTCACTGATGTAGTGTCGCTTTAACGACAATTACGTTTTCACTGATGTAGTGTCGCTTTAACGACAACTATTAGAATAATATAATATCTTATCGCGAGCGTAATTAAGCTTAATGAAATATTACTTAGTTTATCAATTTCCAACCTTATTTCTGTATATATGTAAACGGATTTCACCAGCTCCGTTACCATAGCTACAGAAAATAAGGTTTTGAAAACGTATTCAGCGTCGAATTACTACTTTAGATCAGAGGCTTACGGTGTTTTACCGGAATTATAGATATTCTAAAACGGAATATGTATATCTATTAGTGAATTAAGTGAGTTGAAGGTTTCTCTCTTGTATTTTCTTCATGTATATTAAGGATGTATATACGTAAATAGGCAGAAGTGCATCCTCGGTCCAATATCGAAAGTAGTCCCAATAACTAATATAGTTTATTTTTATTTTGGTAAAAATGCATTTTCAGACTAGTTGATGTGTAGAAAAGATGTGGTGTAAGAATTCAGGCCATTGCAAATTGAAGATTGGTATACTGTAGTATTTGGCGGAGGAATACAGTGTGTAAACATAGTGACGTTATTCATAGGTGAGCACTGGCTATGTGAAACGTTATATTTTGAATGTTCTTGCTGTGTTCCAGGTTGATTTGAATACCTCTTTTATAATACTCCAAATTGTCTTTAACTCCGTGTGACAGTTGTCCGTAACTCCACGTGACAGTTGTCTTTAACTCGCATGTGGTCATGTAGTGATAATCATGGTGATTTATAATGATATCGTCTCGGAATCATTTACTTTTCTAAAGACAAATGCAGAAATTGATTTAATATGTAAAACTG
Organism: Archivesica marissinica; assembly: GCA_014843695.1. Lineage (NCBI taxonomy): Eukaryota > Metazoa > Mollusca > Bivalvia > Venerida > Vesicomyidae > Archivesica > Archivesica marissinica. The sequence continues at coordinate 58,709,986 of CM026401.1, forward strand.
AACAAATTTGATTTTGAGATAATATTGTCTATTTTCAACATTTTTACCATTTTCGCTCAACGCTTGAACTATTTTATTCATATGCATACTCATGACTCGGTTGGGTGACGTAATATAATTACGTATATTACGTCATCCATCTAAATTACGTCATCCATCTGGTTCATTAAATTGTCTGTGTCTGACGTTTTCATAGTAATACGGTCAGAGTAAAGTATCCAGAAACACGTAATGTAGACTAGCTGAGAGTGAATGTTTCGGTTGAAAACTTCAGTTTACACCGATTTGCGAGCACTGACCGAGTCACTGAATTCAATGAAACACAAAGATTGATCCGGCAGAAAGAAAGTTGAAAGTGTCCTCTAGTTTGTACATTCCAATACAATTTATTCAGCATTTGAAGGGTTAATTAGATTATTTTCAGATTCACAGAAACTTGCAATAGAGTGATACGGAATGAACGGAAAACTAACATCTTGTGTCAGTTTGTTTTTATTTAGTTTAAACATATTTTACTTTCCAATATAATACATATTGAACAATGCATACATCACAGTCACATAATCAAAATACAGAAACAGGATGAGAATGAAAGACAGTCTTATGTCATTCTCCTCCTCGACTTTCCTCTCAGATTCAAAGATTAACCGAGTTGGCAAATAAAACGTGTGTGTCCTGGCCAGTAGAAGTGCTAGAAAAAGTATCCATCAGCCTGAGTATGCATGTGTGTGGAACAAGGAGATTCCATCCTCGTGATCAGGCTATATCGTCAGAAACTCGACAGAGATTCGTTTCTGACGCCATATCTGACAACTCGGGTTGAATACCATTGTCCCACACCAGCCTAAGTGCATATGCAGGATAATCTTAATCCCATTATCATAGCACGCGAGCTTTAATAAATAACTTTGCTTCTTTCATTTTGGCGCCAAGTGTCAGCGCAAATCGTCATGACGTCACTAAATTGCCATGACGTCTCTACGCAAATCAGCGTTATAAAAAAAAGTATTATGGTATAAACAGCGCTATAGTTGCGTCGATACCTCTTTAAAATCGTAGTGTATCTTACCACTAACGTCATGTACCAATTAAAATAGAAATATACATACTTTAAAGTTTAATTTACAAATTATACGGAGTATTCTCTCAACCAATCAAAATCATTCCAGGTGTTATTACACGTGTGCCCATATATAGAGGATCTTACATGAGTATCTTTCCATATTGAATTTATTAAACGAGTTGAATAAAATGATAAAATGCAAGGCTCTGCACGAATGTAAGATTCTTTTTATCACATAAACCAAATACGCAGTAAAAGTGTGTCACGATTGAACACACTTCCCCTTTAGCAAATGAAAGCCAGAGTAGTACTGCGGTTTCTACTTAATGGGCCAAGAAAATAGTGCGACACTAAATACTAAAAAAAAAAAATTCTTCCTTTGTAAACAGTTTTTAAACTATCACAACATATCATGTGCAACAATTCAATATTAAACACTTTTAAATTATTTTCAAACAGTCTTTTTTAACAAACACAAATACAAAATGTACACGATGTTTTGGCGAATGACGTCACAATCAAAGTTACACAGCGCGTGCTAGTTGATGTAACAATGTATGTCACTGCGAATCGCTATCGTGATTCGCCCACGCATTTGCCTCATTTGCATATTTAATACACTAGTGTATTGCCGAATTTATGACATGGCTTTATTAAACTCCCGCGCCGTAGTTTATGTGATAAAAGAAAATATGTGATTTATGAAACTGAATAAAAGCAAAATTATGTGACAAATATATGTATTTAGCATGTGCTTCATTTTTTGTTATTTTGGTCTGTACGTTTCCTTGGTATTTATTTGTGACATGTTCAAATTTTAAATCGTATATTGTAGCTTAGAGATACCGAAATACAACAAAGTTTCAAAATCCATTGAAGACTTCATACCAGGAGTGGCGCTTTTTATTCTTTATTTCAGACATTTATACTAGAGGACATAGAAAACGCACAACTACATTATATACTAGAGGACATAGAAAACGCACACCTACATAATATACTAGAGGACATAGAAAACGCACACCTACATTATATACTAGAGGACATAGAAAACGCACACCTACATTATATACTAGAGGACATAGAAAACGCACACCTACATTATATACTAGAGGACATAGAAAACGCACACCTACATAATATACTAGAGGACATAGAAAACGCACACCTACATTATATACTAGAGGACATAGAAAACGCACACCTACATTATATACTAGAGGACATAGAAAACGCACACCTACATTATATACTAGAGGACATAGAAAACGCACACCTACATAATATACTAGAGGACATAGAAAACGCACAACTACATTATATACTAGAGGACATAGAAAACGCACACCTACATTATATACTAGAGGACATAGAAAACGCACACCTACATTATATACTAGAGGACATAGAAAACGCACACCTACATAATATACTAGAGGACATAGAAAACGCACACCTACATTATATACTAGAGGACATAGAAAACGCACACCTACATTATATACTAGAGGACATAGAAAACGCACACCTACATTATATACTAGAGGACATAGAAAACGCACACCTACATTATATACTAGAGGACATAGAAAACGCACACCTACATTATATACTAGAGGACATAGAAAACGCACACCTACATGATATACTAGAGGACATAGAAAACGCACACCTACATTATATACTAGAGGACATAGAAAACGCACACCTACATTATATGATTATTATTACATATACTAGAGGACATAGAAAACACACACCTACATTATATGAGTATTATTACATATACTAGAGGACATAGAAAACGCACACCTACATTATATGATTATTATTACATATACTAGAGGACATAGAAAACGCACACCTACATTATATGAGTATTATTACATATACTAGAGGACATAGAAAACGCACAACTACATTATATGAGTATTATTACATGAAAACGAAATACAAAGAATTCCATCAAAGATATATCACATCTTTATTACAAAACACAAAGTGGACAACTAAAAATATTCCAAAATGTTTAAAACTATGTATTTATATAGGTATTGTTTTTCATGTAAAAACACACGTATCCGAAGTGTGCGTTATCTATGTCCTCTACAATAGATCAGCATTACGGGTGTGTGTGGATTGTTAATAAATGTCGATGATCATAGAAACATCAGTTAGTGAATAGTGTATTGAAACTAACTGGATGTAATTATATAAGTTTTAAAGCGGTATTACATCGTAATAAAGGATGTTTTGGGTAAAATATAAATACTAATGTGTGTGTGTTTACAAAAATCGAAATAGTCGCTCAGAATCGATAAAATTCCAATAAATTTAAACCGTCGTATACGCGAATTTGTTTATCAACACACGGAATGTATACACGTGCAGCGCGCATGCGTGAAACAACAGAGGATGTAGAAAACAACGTATATATTTTGAACATGAAATACTATCTATCTATCTTCCTCTAATGTCGAACCCCTCGCGGGGATGTAGAACTGTCCCTAAAAGACTTAGCTAACAGAGGTATTATCAAGTAATTTAATTTAAAAAGACAACGTGGGACAAATGGGGACGAGCGTCCGAATGTAAACAAGTGCAGACGATGCGTTCCGAATGTAAACAAGTGCGGACGATGCGTTCCGAATGTAAACAAGTGCGGACGATGCGTTCCGAATGTAAACAAGTGCGGACGATGCGTTCCGAATGTAAACAAGTGCGGACGATGCGTTCCGAATGTAAACAAGTGCGGACGATGCGTTCCGAATGTAAACAAGTGCGGACGATGCGTTCCGAATGTAAACAAGTGCGGACGATGCATTCCGAATGTAAACAAATGTGGACGATGCATTCCGAATGTAAACAAATGTGGACGATGCATTCCGAATGTAAACAAGTGCGGACGATGCGTTCCGAATGTAAACAAGTGTGGACGATGCATTCCGAATGTAAACAAGTGTGGACGATGCATTCCGAATGTAAACAAGTGCGGACGATGCGTTCCGAATGTAAACAAGTGTGGACGATGCATTCCGAATGTAAACAAGTGCGGACGATGCATTCCGAATGTAAACAAGTGTGGACGATGCATTCCGAATGTAAACAAGTGTGGACGATGCATTCCGAATGTAAACAAGTGTGGACGATGCATTCCGAATGTAAACAAGTGTGGACGATGCATTCCGAATGTAAACAAGTGCGGACGATGCGTTCCGAATGTAAACAAGTGCGTGACCGATCGACTCGGAAAGTCCTACTTTCGGTTTCAAGTTTGTTTTATCGCAAAATACACTGTCTACCAAATGAACATAAGCATACAAAGTATAATGTTAGAATATGTAGCAGCATTGCTACCAATACGTACAAATTGAATTTTTCAAATATCTTTTATTTCATACGATGTAGTGCTGCTTTAACTTACAATGAATGGCGTTTATTCCATAACAATTAAATATGAACAGGAGCTTGTTCCTGATCCTCAATGCATTGATTGCATGGACAAATGGGAGAGTCACGCACATTGTTACAGAGAAGCCGATTGTCTTTCTTAAATTGCTGCTTTGAAATTTGAAGGTTTGAATCATAGACTATTATTTCGTATCTTTCCCCAGTTAAACTTGTTTAGTGTGTTGATATTTTGATATTGTTTGGGGGGGGGCGTAACGTCGCACCCCTAATTCATACTATTATGACTACACTCCGGCTAGTATTGGTGGAGGGAGGACGACCTGGGGCAGGGCAGTATTTCAGGCACGGACGGGTACCGGAGTAGAACCACCGACCTTCTACAAGTCAGTGTTTATCCTAAGTAGACACTTATAATACTATATATACCCATACTGTGTGTATTAAGTGGATGGCATACTACAATCCCAGTACCCATACATAAATATATACTATAGTATCATACCTTGTACCCATACTACGTGGCATAGATAGATAATATATTACAATTCATGGTACACATACCACTGCATGTTGAAATGTTGCAAACGCGAACGTTTTTGGACTCACGTTGTCAGTGACGTCATTTAAAACGTCTTTTATAACCGTCTAAGCACGACCTTCTAGCACTAGTTAGAGCACTGTTGTGTCATTTTTATGAACACATTTCAGCCTAAATTTTAAAAAAAGTATATTTAATTGTTTATGTCTGACCGAAAAATAGTTCACTCATTAATTAGAAAGCTATTATTATCACTCGTGGATAATCGCAGTTGTCATTCGGTGAAATATAATTCGAGCATACACTACAATACCCGTACCCATACTGTATTGTCTAAGTAGATAATATATTACAATACCCGTACCCATACCGTATTGTCTAAGTAGATAATATATTACAATACCCGTACCCATACTGTGTTGTCTAAGTAGATACTATATTACAATACCCGTACCCATACTGTGTTTTCTAAGTAGATATTATATTACAATACCCGTACCCACACTGTGTTGTCTAAGTAGATACTATATTACAATACCCGTGCCCATACTGTGTTGTCTAAGTAGATGCTATATTACAATACCCGTACCATACCGTGTTTTCTAAGTAGATACTATATTACAATACCCGTACCCATACCGTATTGTCTAAGTAGATAATATATTACAATACCCGTACCCATACTGTGTTGTCTAAGTAGATACTATATTACAATACCCGTACCCATACTGTGTTTTCTAAGTAGATACTATATTACAATACCCGTACCCACACTGTGTTGTCTAAGTAGATACTATATTACAATACCCGTGCCCATACTGTGTTGTCTAAGTAGATGCTATATTACAATACCCGTACCATACCGTGTTTTCTAAGTAGATACTATATTACAATACCCGTACCATACCGTGTTGTCTAAGTAGATAATATATTACAATGCACGTAGCCATACTGTGTTGTCTAAGTAGATACCATATTACAATGCCCGTACCCACACTGTGTTGTCTAAGTCGATAATATATTACAATACCCGTACCCATACCGTGTTGTCTAAGTAGATACTATATTACAATACCCGTACCATACCGTGTTTTCTAAGTAGATACTATATTACAATACCCATGCCCATACTATGTTGTCTAAGTAGATACTATATTACAATGCCCGTACCAATACTGTGAGAATTTGGTACGCAGCATGCTCGAATGACAACATCGTATATCAATTCTATATATCCCATTGTCCTTTATGTGTATTCTATATTAGGACAACATGAAACAGTCAGATATGGTTCATAGTTCCTGTATGTAAGAAAATAATATTCAAACAAATAGCCGAACACCACGGCTAGTCATTAACTATTTAAGACCAGTGACAGAAAATATAGAATAGTTGTGTTTATTAGTCAAAGATATGATTTTATCTCACGAGTGGAAAGACATATTTCGGTGATCACGAGATGAAATAAAATTCTATCTTACACTAATAAACACAAATCCTATCTTACACTAATAAACACAAATTCTATCTTACACTAATAAACACAAATCCTATATTACACTAATAAACACAAATCCTATATTACACTAATAAACACAAATCCTATCTTACACTAATAAACACAACTGTTCTTTTTCTTTTTAAGATGTCCAATGATTTTGGCTAATATAAAAAAAAAATCAAACATTATTCATTTCAATTGCCCTGTCGGGAGCCTCATTGTACTACAATACACAACCACACAACCACTTTTGCTAATGTGGACGTCTGTACTAGTTAGTTCTGTTTGCTGTGGTATAATTTTCAAGATAGTTCTGTTTGCTGTCAAAACGAAGAACTACAGACAAAACAAATGCATATTCATTGTAATATATTACTTTATAATTAACTATTCAACTCATGATTGTCAGAATATCGCATACAACCACGGAGGAATACGAAACTCAAGCAGTGACCGAGAAAATGCCAACGTCCACTGTTTCAAAGCAGTGTAAAATGGAGTTTTCTTTCACTGAGAAAACTCTCATATTCATTGGAAACATTAGGGTGGCCAAGTACCAAGTACCCATTCGTGAGGCCGTCTGTCCCGAGAAAACTCTCATATTCATTGGAAACATTAGGGTGGCAGCTTAAGTACCCATTCGTGAGGCCGTCTGTCCCGAGAAAACTCTCATAATCATTGGAAACATTAGGGTGGCAACTTAATTACCTATTCGTGAGGCCGTCTGTCCCGAGAAAACTCTCATATTCATTGGAAACATTAGGGTGGCAACTTAATTACCTATTCGTGAGGCCGTCTGTCCCGAGAAAACTCTCATATTAATTGGAAACATTAGGGGGGCAACTTAAGTACCCATTCGTGAGGCCGTCTGTCCCGAGAAAACTCTTATATTCATTGGAAACATTAGGGTGGCAACTTAAGTACCCACTCGTGAGGCCGTCTGCCCCGAGAAAAGTATTAATCACATCTGAAATCCTGAAGTACATGTCAGACTAGAACCCCGTTGAATTGATATATGCAGACATGGGAGATATGTAAGTGATGCATAATGTCGACTAGTATAGGACATTCCGTAATTTTATTTTAACTTAAACTTGGTAATCGACATAGTGAAATTGAAATGTTTGTGAAACATTGGATCTGCCCGTTACTCCATCTCTGGGTGGTCACATGGGAATATAGCCGGTCTACAGACAACCAGGGCAGCATGGGAACAACATTGCAAATTATGCAATCATTGGATCTACCAGATACTCCATCTCTGGGTGGTCACATGGGAATATAGCCGGTCTACACACAACCAGGGCTGCATGGGAACAACATTGCAAATTATGCAATCATTGGATTTGCATCTGCTACAACCTACAGAAAAATCAAAAACATACTCATGACTGGATAGGAACATATTATAAATATAACTATATAGAAATTATGCATTATTTTGCAGATTGTATTTTTATTATTTAAATTAGATCGTCGAGCAATATTTCTTTGGTGGCTTATACAAATTTATTTGAGTTCGATTGCGATACAAGTTCTTACAATTAGTTTAATCGCTCTCTCTCTCTCTCTCTCTCTCTCTCTCTCTCTTCTCTCTCTCTCTCTCTCTCTCCTCTCTCTCTCTCTCTCTCTCTCTCTCTCTCCTCTCTCTCTCTCTCCCTATTCTCTATCCTCTCTCTCTCCTCTCTCTCTCTATTCTCTCTCTCTTCTCTCTCTCTCTCTCTCGCTCTCTCTCTCTTCGACCTCATTCCTGATGGAATGCATCGGTATGAGGGAGAGAAGAGACAATGCGGATTTAAAACATCGTGCCGTGGAACAACACAACCGTGGTTACGGCGGTGGGGTTCTAACTCACTACTTCTTGATTACAAAGCGGATACAGTAACCACTTCGCCATGGAGGCTCCACGTAGGCGGTTACATAAATAACTGGACATTAATGACAATATTACCAGTTATAAGCAGCAAGCATTGCTGTACTGCACTAGCTATCCCAACATGAATCTGAATGTTGTCTATGTACGCAACGAACGAAGGAACGTACCATGGTTAAATCTGCAATAACACATTGTTTAGCGCGTAAGGTCAAGCGTGACGTCATTGTGCTAGCATTGTTGTCGTTGTTGAGCGCCGGAAATAACAATTTAGGCATCTGGCTGCGTTGTTAATGCCTACGCGTCAGAACTCCAAACCATGTTGTATTCGCTATTGCATTGCCTTCGATGAACGTATGTACCCTGATTGCATACATTTTTGTATGACGGTTCCCAACTAATGATATGCAGTTGACATGTGCACTCGAAGTCACGGGCATGAGCATTCGCAGTGTTAGGCAGCGTTCGTCACGAAAAAAAGCGTATCATACAATTTACGCTGTTCAATGTTTACCATTTATTAACCAGCACCAGGCACACGGTAAGTTTCAAATCTGGACTAAAAACAATTTAAATGCAAAGTCCCAGCCATGGACGAAATTGAAATACCGATTGCTGACTCCTAATAGCATGGACATTAATATGCGTATCTCATTTTTCGCATTTTTTATTAATATTGTTGGCATAAACATGGAAACGTGCATACTGTTTATAGTGCAATTTCGTCATTTTGAACATAATTATATATATAAACGCGCATCAAAAATCTTCAAAAATGTTCATTTCCAAGCGAAATATTCAGATGTCTCTATTTATTAAACTAAGACTTTAGTTGTAAACTGACTGACATAACGGTATCACGTGTTGCGCATATCAACGTCAGGCAATGTATACTAGAAGACATAGAACACGCCAAACTTCGGATAAGTGTGTTTTTACATGAAAAACAATAGCTATATAAATACATAGTTTTAAACATGTTGGAATATTTTTAGTTGTTCAGTTTGTGTTTTGTAATAAATATGTGATCTATCTTTGATGGAATCCGTCGTATTTTGTTTTCGTGTAATAATAATCATATAATGTAGGTGTGCGTTTTCTATGTCCTCTAGTATATGTAATAATAAACATATAATGTAGGTGTGCGTTTTCTATGTCCTCTAGTATATGTAATAATAATCATATAATGTAGGTGTGCGTTTTCTATGTCCTCTAGCATATCATTCAAAAAAATTAACCATTACGAAACACTAAATTAAGTATCACGTGATAACGCAGTGGAAGTAATGATAGCCCAGTGGTAGCGCGTTCGCTTTAGGTGCGAACGGACCGTAGGTCGCGCCCACTGGAACCTTACGAGTGTGCACTTAGGCAAGGCATTTAAATACAATATGCCTCTTCTCTCTCCCTCGTGGCGATGGATACCATCAGGAATGAGGTCACGAGAGTGATTAATATAAGTTGTAAGAACATGTTTCGCACTCGATCTAAAATAAATTTGTATAAAATAAAGTATTAAATACAAGTCAATACGTGTAATCAATTAGATAGATATATATTTATTAGAACAGAATGCAGTATGCCCATGAGTACATACACATGTATATGAAACATATTACAATAATAATAGTCAAACATTTAAACTTTATTTATTTTACAATGATTGCGAAGCAAGTTTTAACAACTTATATTAATCACTCTCGTTGGCGCGGATCGATGAAAGCGTATCTGTGGTCATTCGTGTGGGATGAAACCGGAGTGCCCGAAGAAAACCCACCTCTCCGATCTGGCGACCACCTTACCATCTCACATACTGCCCGGTCCGAGGATCGAACCCAGGTTGCATTGGTGAGAAGCGAGAGCGCTATCCACTGCGCTAATCGGACAGCCTGATATAATAAGCCTGATATATACTAATATAGTCAGAGGTGTAAGCTGGCGCATTCTAAATATGTAATGGTGATTCGTCTGTATGTTTACATACTTTGGTAAGCACAGAATATAATTGAAAAAATAATCAAACAAAACTAGCAATGTGTATTATCTTAAAACGTTAAACCTTACCAAAAGTTGATACTGAATACATAAGCCAGCCACAATCCAAATCACCTTAGCAAAAGCCATACTTTCTAACTATAGTGCTGAAGGCAAATGTTATCGCCTTTTTATTGCATACAGAATCGCCCCTTTATTGGAATTTCATGCTCTCGCTACAGAGGAAAATATCACCTCGATGGTTTTTTATCAACTATCCATAATTGGTGCAATGTGGTGGGTTTGCTTTGACAAATGTTAGTATGGATGCCTGATTAGGGAACCAGTTGTGGGACCGCGGATGTGGTGTGACTGTCTGTCTGTTTGTCTAGGTACCGCGGGATCGCGAATGAGTCTGAACACCACCGTAACCATGGTACAGCAATTCAACAACAACAATGGAAGTCGTGATAGCGTAGTAGATGCGCGTTCGCTTCAGGTGCGAAAGGTCCGGAGTTCGAGCCCCGCTGGAGCCGTTACGATTGTGCCCTTAGGCAAGGTATTTAAATTCCACGTTGCCTCTTCTCTCTCCCTCGTGGCGATGGATTCCATCAGGAATGAGGTCTCGATAGTGATTAATATAAGTTGAAATAACTTGTTTCGCAATCAAGTTAAAATAAATGTGTATAAACTAACAACAATAATAATAATAATCTTTACTGATCATGATCTCTTTCGTTGAGCTTAGCATTGTAAATAAAAGTTAGGTATATTAAATGATATTAATATCATATTCTATGTCGAAATGTCTAAAGTTTAAACTTTATTTATATTACAACGATTGCGAAGCAAGACTTAACAACACATTAATGACTCTCGTTGGCGCGGATGAAAGCGCATAATTATTATGTGGTCATTCGTGTGGGAGGAAACCGGAGTACCCGGAGAAAACCCACCTGTCCGATCTGGCGACCTCCGTACCATCTCACGTACTTCCCGGTCTGATGATCAAACCCGGGTTGCATTTGTGAGAAGCGAGACGAGTGTGACAAGTCGCACAGTCGCTGTTCATTTGATCATTTACATTTTATTCAGGTTCTTATGTCATCGAAAACTGAACTCATTGCTATTAGCATAATTCATGGGAAAAACATTACCAAGCACGTTTTGTTCCGCATGTAGGTTCAGTTGGCCGCTATTAGAAACCAGCATGCAGCTGTTTAAATGTGATTTAGCAATGGTTTCTATCCCTTGCGGTGAATGGTTGATTAAACATTACAATTGCAACACGGATTAATATAATGTAGCCTTACAATTTATATGAATAACCATCAGCACATCAATTCATATATTCAGACAACAGTACACTGCGCGAATGGGGAACCCCCGGGGTAGCTTCAGTATAGATCAAACCCCCATCTTCTTTGTCTCCGTTACCCACATGAGGAGTAACATATATCGCTCGAACAAATTCATTACATCGGTTGAGTAAACCCTATGTGCTCAGTGACATGTTTAATGGCCGTCAATCCTCGGGGGAAATACATTGTGTCATTATATGTTCACATGCCTTGTTGGGATACTGCGGTATATCTTGATTGTTATTCGAGAGACATTAATTGGAAATCATGGTTCCAAATCACATTATTCGATTTCAATGACTAGAACTGTGTATCAATGTTTTTGCATCACACGAAGAAAGTGTAGGTAGATCTAGGCTTGGTAGAGTCGATTTCAATGACTCGCCTAGAACTGTGTATCAATTTTGTTGCATCACACGAAGAAAGTGTAGGTAGATCTAGGCGTGGTAGAGTCGATACCAATGACTCGCCTAGAACTGTGTATCAATATTTAACATCACACGAAGAAAGCGTAGGTAGATCTAGGCGTGGTAGATTCGATTTCAAATCCTCGACTAATTGTTATGTATCAATCGTTGGCAGTTCAATTGTGTGGCGTCCGTGTTCAAATCGTAGAACCTCGGGTTTGGAATCGAAGGATCCCGGGTTCGATAAGCGGTCAATCACCACCTCACGCGCATTGTTTAATACTGGTTCACTGCTTATGTCAGCTATACCTGCATAGGAAACATGCATTACATATGTCCCCACAAGGGGTTTGACATTAATGGAACATGTATGTACGTGTAAATAAATCTCATGTTTCTGTATGTCAATGATGGTTTGTACACTCAACAACATTCCTAATCGGTCACCTGGTGTTTTACAGTATTTGGAGCAAACTAATAATCATATACCATATATTATTTTATATGGTATATTTTATTACAGATCGTTAAGCAACCAAATGCAGTATAATTATATTGTATTATTATTACTTGGTTGCCAATTCTATAAACACCAGGAGATTAGAACTTGTGTTGAGTGTAGATAATTATAAGGTTCCCAGCCAGCTAGTGTCGCCTCCGTGGTCGAGTGTGTGTGTTTTACGTTTATTTAACGTCGCTACCGGTTGCCCATATGAGCGACGCCTCCTGAAGAGATTAGTCATTTTAGATTTTGGAGGATAGTGCAATGATACAGACAGAGACCCATTCCAGAGTCTCCTCTGGTTCTTTTACGTGCACGGTGTAAAGCACCGACACGAGACCTCGGTTTAAAGTCCCATCTGAAAGACTGTTAATTTTATTAGGGTCAGACGGGGGATCGAACCTGCGATTACTGGGTTACCAGTCCAGCGTGTTACCACTAGACCACAGATCCGTCTGTGGTCGAGTTGTTAAGGTCGCTGACCTTTATACCATAATAATTTTGTTGAGTGTAGTACCACAGCATTGAAACTAATCCACGTACAACATGTTTTATTTTGTTTAAATCCAGAAGGTCTCAGACCCATGCGGCATACATGTACATATACATAAATATGGCGACAGCAATTCATTATATCAATGTATCTAATTAATTATGTAACACTAAAGCCAATATTTATATGTGATAATATGTGATAATATAGAAGAAACTGCTTTAATAACATATGCACGCCATGTTAACTTACTTTAAATGCTTTTATTTTTTATAAGTAACACACCAAACATCTTTCATGCAATTATTAATAATGTACTAAGTAAATAATAAATTTATTATTAGTGTATAAATAAAAATATTTTATTATATAGATTAATATTCTGAAAACTAAAATATATAACCAATTGGACTTTAATTTACAGATGTAATTGTATATCATAACATTAAACTACTAGTAAATATTGGTGTACTTATGATCTTAACACACATGCAATAGTTTAATGGCCCACACTGTAATGAGAATGTATCCTAAATATATTGACATGAGTTGATAGTACGAAGTCCGAAAACATGACGATTATGCTTATTAATAATAAAACTTGTACATACTCATTTTCTGAAGGTATACACACATGCATGCATACACCATCCACCAATATGCAGTATAATACTAATTATTAATTAATTAAGAATTCTCCTCAAGTATATAACTATTAATGTGCATGTGATTCATAGTACTATCCGAGTGTATGGTTTACGTTTATTTATCGTCGCTACCGGTTGCCCATATGAGCGACAGCCTCCTGAAGATGTTCGTCATTTTAGCTTCAGGTGTGAAAGGCTAGGAGTTCGAGCCCCCATTGGAGCCTTTACGAGTGTGCCCTTAGGCAATGCAGTTCAATTCCACATTGCCTATTCTCTCTCCCTCGTGGCGATGAATTCCATCATGAGTGAGGTCTCGATAGTGATTAATATAAGTTATAAGAACTTGTTTCGCAATCGAGCTAAAATAAATGTGTATAAACTATTCATAGCACCAATATGACAACAATGAGTGTATATACGTGACTGACCTGATTAATCGAACTAAGTACGTTTAATTTCTTATATAAAAAACTTTAAAAACAAAGTAGATCATTTGTTTCAATGCATTTACATTGTCGATTGTTAAAAGGTCAATAAAGTTTGGATTCTTCTAAAAGTATCTTCTAATATCTGTCATATTCCCTCTCTTTCTTTCTTTCTCTCTCTCTCTCTCTCTCTCTCTTTCTCTCACTCTATCTCTCCACCCCCTCTCTCCCTATCTCTCTCCATCTCTCCACCCCCTCTCTCCCTCTCGTTCCATCTCTCCCCCCTCTCTCCCTCTTCGCTCCATCTATCCACCCCCTCTCCCTATCCTCTCTCTCATCTCTCCACCTCTCTCTCTCCCTCTCACTCCATCTCTCCACCCCCTCTCTCCCTCTCGCTCCATCTCTCCACCCTCTCTCTATATATCCCTCTCGCTCCATCTCTCCACCCCTCTCGCTCATCTCTCACCCCCTCTCTCCCTCTCGCTCCATCTCTCCACCCTCTCTATCTCCCTCTCGCTCCATCTCTCCACCCCCTCTCGCTCCATCTCTCCACCCTCTCTCCCTCTCGCTCCCTCCACTCTCCCACCCCTCTCTCCCTCTCCACCACACACCTCTCTCTCTCCCTCTCGCTCCATCTCTCCACCCCCTCTCTCGCTCCATCTCTCCACCCATTCTCTCTCTCCCTCTCGCTCCATCTCTACACCCCCTCTCTCTCTCCCTCTCGATCCATCTCCACCCTCTATCTCCCTCTCACTCCATCTCTCAACGCTCTCTCTCCTCTCGCTCCATCTCTCAACCCTCTCTCTCCCTCTCGCTCCATCTCTCCACCCCCTCGCTCCCTCTCGCTCCATCTCTCCACCGCTCGCTCCCTCTCGCTCCATCTCTCCACCCCTATCTCCCTCTCTCTCCCTCTCGCTCCATCTCTCCACCTCTCTCTCCCTCTCGCTCTATCTCTCCACCCTCTCTCTCCCTCTCGCTCCATCTCTCCACCCCTCTCTCCCTCTCGCTCCATCTCTCCACCCATTCTCTCTCCCTCTCGCTCCACCTCTAACCCCCTCTCTCTCTCCCTCTCGCTCCATCTCTCCACCCCCTCTCTCGCTCCATCTCTCCACCCATCTCTCTCTCCCTCTCGCTCCATCTCTACACTCCCTCTCTCTCTCCCTCTCGCTCCATCTCTCCACCCCTCTCTCTCTATCTCCCTCTCACTCCATCTCTCAAAGTTCTCTCTCCCTCTCGCTCCATCTCTCAACCCTCTCTCTCCCTCTCGCTCCATCTCTCCACCCCCTCGCTCCCTCTCGCTCCATCTCTCCACCCCCTCTCTCCCTCTCGCTCCATCTCCACCCTCTCTCTCCCTCTCGCTCCATCTCTCCACCCATTCTCTCTCTCTCGCTCCATCTCTCCACCCATCTCTCTCTCTCTCCTCCATCTCTCCACCCTCTCTCCCTCTCGCTCCATCTTTCCATCCTCTCTCTCTATCTCCCTCGCTCCATCTCTCCACCCACTCTCTCTATATCCCTCTCGCTCCATCTCTCCACACTCTCTCTCTCTCTCTCACTCCATCTCTACACCCCCTCGCTCCTCTCGCTCCATCTCTCCACCCCCTCTCTCTCTCTCCATCTCGCTCCATCTCTCCACCCTCTCTCTCTATCTCCCTCTCACTCCATCTCTCCATCCCCTCTCTCCCTTTTCGCTCCATCTCTCCACCATTTCTCTCTCCCTCTCGCTCCATCTCTCCCCCCTCTCTCTCTCTCTCCCTCTCGCTCCATCTCTCACCCTCTCTCTCTATCTCCTCTCGCTCCATCTCTCCACCCTCTCTCTCTATCTCCCTCTCACTCCATCTCTCAACCCTCTATCTCCCTCTCACTCCATCTCTCCACCCCCTCGCTCCCTCTCGCTCCATCTCACACCCCCTCTCTCTCTCTCTCCATCTATCCACCCTCTCTCCTCCCTCTCACTCCATCTCACCACCCCTCTCTCTCTCTCTCCATCTCTCACCCTCTATCTCCTCTCGCTCCATCTCTCCACCCTCTCTCTCTATCTCCCTCTCACTCCATCTCTCAACCCTCTATCTCCCTCTCACTCCATCTCTCCACCCCTCGCTCCCTCTCGCTCTCTCTAACTCCATCTCTCCACTATCTCCCTATCCATCTCTCTCTCTATCTCCCTCTCACTCATCTCCCCACCTCTCTCTCTATCTCCTTCTCCCCTCATCTCTCAACGCTCTCTCTCCCTCTCACTCCATCTCTCCACCCTCTCTCTCTATCTCCCTATCACTCCATCTCTCAACCCCCTCTCTCTATCTCCCTCTCACTCCATCTCCCCACCCTCTCTCTCTATCTCCCTCTCTCCATCTCTCACCGCTCTCTCTATTCCCTCTCACTCCATCTCTCCACCCCTCGCTCACTCTCGCTCCATCTCTCCACCCCCTCTCTCTCTCTCCTCTCGCTCCATCTCTCCACCCGCTCTCTCTATCGCCTCTCACTCCATCTCTCCACCCCCTCGCTCACTCTCGCTCCATCTATCCACCCCCTCGCTCCTCTCACTCCATCTCTCCACCCTCTCACTCTATCTCCTCTCGCTCCATCTCTCCACCCCCTCTCTCTCTCCCTCTCTCTCCATCTCTCCACCTCTCTCTCCTCTCACTCCATCTCTCCACCCTCTCTCTCTCCCTCTCACTCCATCTCACCACCCCCTCTCTCCCTCTCGCTCCATCTCTCCACCCCCCTCTCTCTCTCATTCTCAATATCATTTCCATAAACGCATTATCTCATATCAAGATAATCGATAAATTTGACTTTAAATTGTACTAATCTTATCATCTGCGCATGCGTTGCCAGATCGTTCAAATTATGCTTATTACTGAAAACCGGAAATACAATGAGTAGTGATAGGTAGGCGGTGAATATCCGCTATTGTCCTCCTATGTTAAAACACTATGGGACTTTAATGGAGTTGGTATTGGAAGATGTAAAGGCAACCATTAGTTTGATTAGAAAAGTATCCCGAGAATCGAGCTTAGTCACCTTAATGCATCATTTATCACCGACGTTTACCAAACTGATACTTTACGTACATTAAACATGGCATTACAAGTAGTTCGCTCAAACACTCAATAAGCACATGTGTCGTATATATTAAATCATACATTTACCTTACAGACGGATCTGTAGTCCAGTGGTAACAGGCTGGACTTGTAATCCAGGGATCACAGGTTCGATCCCCCATCTGACCCTAATAAAATTAACAGCCTTTCAGATAGGACTTTAAACCGAGGTCTCGTGTCGGTGCTTTACATCGTGCACATAAAAGAATCAGAGGAGACTCTGGAGTGGGTCTCTGTCTGTATCATTGCATTATCCTGCAAGCATCTACAATGACTAATCTCTTCAGGAGGCGTCGCTCATATGGGCAACCGGTAGCGACGATAAATAAACGTAAAATACCCACACACACGCACACATTAACTAATTATTATAATCTCTCTCCTCGAATACATAGATTTCAGATTATTTGGGTTATTCATCTGGGTCACGCTATATCGACAATATAAAAAATTTACAATAACACTACACACATTTAGCGGTGTATCCTCTTTTCAGCTTTTTGCTTTCACTTTATTCAAAATATGTGTACACTTTTGACCCACAAGATGGTGGAGATACGTGGTATTTGCTCACGTGATTGGTTGTATTGTAAATTATTATTTGTATAGTATTTGTATATTACCTCCATGTATGGATAGTTATATATGCATAATCCATAAATATATAAATATGAGGGTTTACGGCCATTAACATTAACATTTGGCTGTCATATTAGCTCAGTGGTTAGCGCGCTCGCTTCTCAC
This sequence comes from Archivesica marissinica, assembly GCA_014843695.1. Taxonomy (NCBI): domain Eukaryota; kingdom Metazoa; phylum Mollusca; class Bivalvia; order Venerida; family Vesicomyidae; genus Archivesica; species Archivesica marissinica. Next base: position 58,728,028 of record CM026401.1, read on the forward strand.
CAATGTGACCCGGGTTCGATCCTCGGACCGAGAAATATGTGAGATGGTACGATGGTCGCCAGATCGGACAGGTGGGTTTTCTCCGGGTGGTTATATATCCTTCTGTTGAAATTAAGATGTTTATACCTTTATTACGTTTAAACTTTATTTATTTTATTAGTTTTCTCCGGGTACTCTGGTTTCCTCCCACACGAAGGCCACATTTACGCTTTCATCCGAGCCAACGAGAGTGATTAATATAAGTTGTTAAAACTTTAAATAAAAACAGTTTTAAAAAAACATTAACACTCGGACCAACGTGCATAATTTATGGACTTTACTCATAATTTTCCATTTAAGGAAACTAACACGCATACAGGCAGTCGTTCAGAGCTCCAGTTCGGGAAGGGCCGTAACTAATGTTGCTAGAACGTGTGGCCTGACCCGTTTGCCTTTACTTAATTGGTCATGTTTTGTATTCACATGTATATGTAAAACGAATCGAGCAATAAAATATGATTATACTAAAAGTCCTCCAGTGGTTAGATCATTGGATTGGGAATTCACACCCTACCAATATTAACAGTATTTCAGACGGTACAATAAACGGAGATCTATCTTGCACGATCCTCCTATGTATAACATGACTGGACAACGTATTCAACTTATCGACATAGACCCACAGAACATTCTAACACCAACTTGCCCAATAAAATATATAGACAAGTACGGACAAACACAGCTGTATCCCACACTGCATCTCCTATGTATAACATGGCTGTTCGATTTATCGACATAGACCCACAGTACATGCTAACACCAACTGGCTCAAGAACAAGAGTTCAGAGCAAAATATATAAACAAGTACGGACAAACACAGCTGTATCCCAAATTGCATATCCTATGTATAACATGGCTGTTCGATTTATCGACATAGACCCACAGTACATGCTAACACCAACTGGCCCAAGAACAAGAGTTCAGAGCGAAAGATATAAACAAGTACGGACAAACACAGATGCCTCCCACGTTGCATCTCCTATGTATAACATGACTGTTCGATTTATCGACATAGACCAACAGCACATTCTAACACCAACTGGCTCAAGAACAAGAGTTCAGAGCGAAAGATATAAACAAGTACAGACTAACACAGCTGTATCCCACACTGCATCATCTTGCGGAACAACATTGCCCAAACCACCGTTGACATGGTCATTTAGGATGCATTCCAGTCGGTCCTGGTCATCATCAGCCGCTTTTATTGTTCTTAACTTTTGAACAAAGAGACACTTTTATATGTACATGTACATATATTATTTTACTTGGTTCCCCTTCCTGCTACCATGCATATTATTTGATGATGATGATGATGATGATGATGATGATGATGATGATGATGATGATGATGATGATGATGATGATGATGATGATGATGATGATGATGATGATGATGATGATGATGATGATGATGATGATGATGATGATGATGATGATGATGATGATGATGATGATGATGATGATGATGATGATGATGATGATGATGATGATGATGATGATGATGATGATGATGATGATGATGATGATGATGATGATGATGATGATGATGATGATGATGATGATGATGATGATGATGATGATGATGATGATGATGATGATGATGATGATGATGATGATGATGATGATGATGATGATGATGATGATGATGATGATGATGATGATGATGATGATGATGATGATGATGATGATGATGATGATGATGATGATGATGATGATGATGATGATGATGATGATGATGATGATGATGATGATGATGATGATGATGATGATGATGATGATGATGATGATGATGATGATGATGATGATGATGATGATGACGACGATGATGATGGCGATGATGGCGATGATGACGATGACGATGACGATGGCGATGATGATGATGATGATGATGATGATGATGATGATGATGATGATGATGATGATGATGATGATGACGGTGAGGATTAAGAAGGGTGCGACGACAACTCGCATGTAGTGACTTTAAGGTTGTTCGTACCGAATATTGGTGCAACTATAATCAATGTTGGCACACAGGGAGTTCACGGAATTAATTGCGAAAAAGCAATTTAGTTTTTATTAGTGAAAACGTTAAATTAAAATCTTTAATGTGGTGATTTTTATTTAGAGGTCAGGTCTATGTGTGTTACTGGTTTCTCTATAATGTGATTCCAAAACTGCCATTTAATGGTAGAATTACATTAATTGTTACTTTGTTGTATTCATGTTTTGAAAAAGACGAATTTATTCTTTGCAAAATGTTGGACGAATATATTAGTATATACACATTTATTTTAGCTCGATTGCGGAACAAGTTCTTACAACTTATATTAATCACTCTCGAGACCTCATTCCTGATGGATTCCATCGCCACGAGGAAGAGAGAAGAGTCAACGTGGAATTTAAATGCCTTGCCTAAGGGCACAATCGTAACGGCTCTAACGGGGCTCGAACTCCAGGCTTTTCGCACCTGAAGCGAACGCGCTACTACTGCGTTATCACGACGTCCATGAATGATTCGGACAGTCGAATATATTGTTTCCAAAACTATCGTTCGTGCAAATAAGTGTGTGGTATAGTTAGCGTTCATTATTTGATGGGTGTATTGCAATGTTTCCTACCATTTCGTTAGTGCAAATAAGTGTGTGGTATAGTTAGTGTTCATTATTTGATGGGTGTATTGCAATGTTTCCTATCATTTCGTTAGTGCTAATAAGTGTGTGGTATAGCTAGTGTTCATTATTTGATGGGTGTATTGTAATGTTTCCTACCATTTCGTTAGTGCTAATAAGTGTGTGGTATAGCTAGTGTTCATTATTTGATGGGTGTATTGTAATGTTTCCTACCATTTCGTTAGTGCTAATAAGTGTGTGGTATAGCTAGTGTTCATTATTTGATGGGTGTATTGTAATGTTTCCTACCATTTCGTTAGTGCTAATAAGTGTGTGGTATAGCTAGTGTTCATTATTTGATGGGTGTATTGTAATGTTTCCTACCATTTCGTTAGTGCTAATAAGTGTGTGGTATAGCTAGTGTTCATTATTTGATGGGTGTATTGTAATGTTTCCTACCATTTCGTTAGTGCTAATAAGTGTGTGGTATAGCTAGTGTTCATTATTTGATGGGTGTATTGTAATGTTTCCTACAATTTGGTTAGTGCTAATAAGTTGGTAACATTGATCATGTGTGTTGTATATACATGTATACGTATTGTACAAGAAACTTACTATGTTATTTATAAATACATTATTTCCTAAGATGTCTGACATTTTACAAGAATTGTCGAATAGAACGTTTTGATTAGTGCAAATAAGTGTGTGCTATTTGTAGTTTTCAAGATTTGACGAATATAGTCAAACCTGTGTTAGTGGTCACCTCCATTAAACAGCCAACCTGTATTCAGCAGCCAGTTTCCAAATTCCCAAAATGTTGTTTTGTTATACAGTTGACCTCTATTAACCAGCCACCTGTGCTCAGCAGCCACTTTCTGTAATTCCATTGGCTGGCTGCTTAACACAGGTGTGTGTGTATAATGTTTCCATTAGTGATTGTGGTATATTGGTATATATACATCTAGTTCATGACTCCGCGAATACATTGTTGGCTGCTTAACACAGGTTAGTCTGTATAGTGTTTCCATTAGTGAGTGTGGTATATTGGTATATATACATCTAGTTCATGACTCCGCGAATACATTGTTGGCTGCTTAACACAGGTTTGTCTGTATAGTGTTTCCATTAGTGATTGTGGTATATTGGTATATATACATCTAGTTCATGACTCCGCGAATACATTGTTGGCTGCTTAACACAGGTTAGTCTGTATAGTGTTTCCATTAGTGAGTGTGGTATATTGGTATATATACATCTAGTTCATGACTCCGCGAATACATTGTTGGCTGCTTAACACAGGTTTGTCTGTATAGTGTTTCCATTAGTGAGTGTGGTATATTGGTATATATACATCTAGTTCATGACTCCGCGAATACATTGTTGGCTGCTTAACACAGGTTAGTCTGTATAGTGTTTCCATTAGTGAGTGTGGTATATTGGTATATATACATCTAGTTCATGACTCAGCGAATACATTGTTGGCTGCTTAACACAGGTGTGTCTGTATAGTGTTTCCATTAGTGAGTGTGGTATATTGGTATATATACATCTAGTTCATGACTCCGCGAATACATTGTTGGCTGCTTAACACAGGTGTGTCTGTATAGTGTTTCCATTAGTGAGTGTGGTATATTGGTATATATACATCTAGTTCATGACTCCGCGAATACATTGTTGGCTGCTTAACACAGGTTAGTCTGTATAGTGTTTCCATTAGTGAGTGTGGTATATTGGTATATATACATCTAGTTCATGACTCCGCGAATACATTGTTGGCTGCTTAACACAGGTGTGTCTGTATAGTGTTTCCATTAGTGAGTGTGGTATATTGGTATATATACATCTAGTTCATGACTCCACGAATACATTGTTGGCTGCTTAACACAGGTTTGTCTGTATAGTGTTTCCATTAGTGAGTGTGGTATATTGGTATATATACATCTAGTTCATGACTCCACGAATACATTGTTGGCTGCTTAACACAGGTTTGTCTGTATAGTGTTTCCATTAGTGAGTGTGGTATATTGGTATATATACATCTAGTTCATGACTCCGCGAATACATTGTTGGCTGCTTAACACAGGTGTGTCTGTATAGTGTTTCCATTAGTGATTGTGGTATATTGGTATATATACATCTAGTTCATGACTCCGCGAATACATTGTTGGCTGCTTAACACAGGTGTGTCCGTATAGTGTTTCCATTAATGATTGTGGTATATTGGTATATATACATCTAGTTCATGACTCCGCGAATACATTGTTGGCTGCTTAACACAGGTTTGTCTGTATAGTGTTTCCATTAGTGATTGTGGTATAATGGTATATATACATCTAGTTCATGACTCCGCGAATACATTGTTGGCTGCTTAACACAGGTTTGTCTGTATAGTGTTTCCATTAGTGAGTGTGGTATATTGGTATATATACATCTAGTTCATGACTCCGCGAATACATTGTTGGCTGCTTAACACAGGTTTGTCGGTATAGTGTTTCCATTAGTGAGTGTGGTATATTGGTATATATACATCTAGTTCATGACTCCGCGAATACATTGTTGGCTGCTTAACACAGGTGTGTCTGTATAGTGTTTCCATTAGTGATTGTGGTATAATGGTATATATACATCTAGTTCATGACTCCATGAGTTCATTGCTTCCTAAAACTTCTAAGTTATTCTTTCCGCGACCGGTGTCATAACAAAATTGAAATTCGTAAGAACTGAAAGTTTGCGCATGCGCATAAGGCTACATCTTAGCGGGCATGAGGATTGGAAGACATTCGCTTTATTTTCAATAGATGTGCTAATTATCTGTAGTATGTGGCATCAGCAAAATAATCTCGATGTTTAATTGATGCAGATTCCTCTAGACTGGAGGAGTATGTTGTTTTCTAATATTTCGTTAGTGCACATATGTGGGTGCTGTTTATTTTTGGATAGCGTGAACATTTTGCTTGTCGTAGTGTTACCAGTAAGACCTATATGTATTATTCCTATGACTTGTGTTGTTGCGTTCATTTATTGCCGCTACCGGGTTGCCATATGAGCGACGCGTCCTGTAGAGTTAGATTGTGTAGGATAGTGCAATGATACAGACAGGGACCCATTCCAGAGTCTCCTCACGATGTAATGCACAACCACGAGACATCGGTTTAAAGTACCATTTGAAACACTGTTAATAGCATTATGCTCAGACGGGGGATCGAACCAGCGAATCCCGTAGATTCGAAACACTGTTAATAGCATTATGGTCAGACGGGGGATCGAACCAGTGAATCCCATATATTCGCAGTCCAACGTGTCAAACCACTGGACAACCGACCGGTTTCTAATACCTATGTCTTTATCGAATACCACTGCCTTTCAATCAAATGGAACACAGTGTGCAATTGTTAAACGAATTATTCTTTTATTTTTTCAGTTAAATTGATGTTCAAATGTTTACGTTTTGTTTCGGAAAATGTAAATTAGTGCTAAATCAATTCCTGGTATTTATATCCGATTATCTGAAGATTGCTTACAAACACTGTAGGCATGCCACAATTGCATGTGTTGAAACAGCCATTCGTTGAAGGTGTCAACCTATATATGTTGCACGAGTTCTTCAGCGCCAATGGTAAATACTTTCGAAACGTTTGATAGCTTGTTGTATTGTGACATCTTGAAGGTTGTCAATGCACATTCCTGATCGAGGTTTATTTTAGTTCGATTGCGATTACAACTTACAACTTATATTAATCACTCTCGATACCTCATTCCTGGTGGAATCCATTGCCACGAGGGAGAGAGAAGAGGCAACGTGGAATTTAAATGCCTTGCCTAAGAGCATAATCGTAACGGCTCCAGTGGGAGCTTGAACTCCGGGATGTTTGCACCTGAAGTGAACGCGCTACCACTGCACTATCACGAATGCCACGATAGAGGGTACGGAACTTGTTGCTGTGAAGCAGTGGTATAACAGTCCGTCGCCTTTATTCAACAACCTTCTAACTGACTTGTTGGATAGTTTTTAATGATTATAAATTAATGGAAACAAAAGGCACATAGCACAGTGTGGACACCAGAATGAAGGGCTTGTCGAGTCGAGAAATTCCATACGAATACCTTATTATAGTTATTCGGTTGTCTGATTTGCTCCGCAGTAATGATTGGTATGTGAATGATGTGGTAGCGCTTTCGCTTCTAGTGTGAGAGGCTCTGAGTTCGAGAACATCTGTAGCCGTTTCAATTGTGCCCTTGAGCAACGCACTTAAGCTCCATAGTGCCTCTTCTCTCTCCCTCATCTCGAGAGCATTTAAACTAATGTTGTATAATCGCAATCTAGTTAAAATAAATTTGCATAAACCAATTACATGAAGGCAGAGCGGATTGAACACCATTAGGGTTGTATATCGAATGTAGTCCCAATAACTTTTATAGTTCATTTTTCTTTTTGGTAAAAATGCATTTTCATGACAGGCATTGTATAGTGTTTGTGGTTTTTGAGAAATTATGTGACTTGAGAAGACTTCAGACTAGTTTATGTGTAGAAAAGATGTGGTATAAGAATTCAGGCCATTGCAACCTGAAGGTTGGTATACTGTATTATTTGGCGGAGGAATACAGTGTGTAAACACAGTGACGTTATTCACAGGTGAGCAGTGGCTATTTCAAATATTAAATTTGAAATATTCTTGGTGTGTTTCAGGCTGATTTGAACACCTCTTCACAGTGGATGTGGTATCAGAAGAAATGAAAGATTGGAAATATAAATGAACAGACTGTATGATTTTACTTTTTACTATGTATTTAATAGGCAATTTATTTGTTTTACAACCTTAGTAAAATTGCTACCTTTCAGATAACGAAATACTAATAGAGATAACAAACTGAATATTAAATATATTAATGAAAATCAAATTTACTTAATATTACTCTGATAGTGACGTGACGTCATTTTTGTTTAATATTACTCTGATAGTGACAGGACGTCATGTTTACTTAATATTACTCTGATAGTGACGGGACTTCATTTTTTTTAAATATTACTCTGATAGTGACGTGACGTCATTTTTGCTTAATATTACTCTGATAGTGACGTGACGTCATTTTTGCTTAATATTACTCTGATAGTGACGCGACGTCATTTTTACTTAATATTACTCAGATAGTGACGGGACGTCATTTTTGTTTAATATTACTCTGATAGTGACGTGACGTCATGTTTACTTAATATTACTCTGATAGTGACGTGACGTCATTTTTGTTTAATATTACTCTGATAGTGACGTGACGTCATTTTTGTTTAATATTACTCTGATAGTGACGTGACGTCATGTTTACTTAATATTATTCTGATAGTGACGGGACGTCATTTTTGTTTAATATTACTCTGATAGTGACGTGACGTCATGTTTACTTAATATTATTCTGATAGTGACGTGACGTCATGTTTACTTAATATTACTCAGATAGTGACGTGACGTCACGTTTACTTAATATTACTCAGATAGTGACGTGACGTCACGTTTACTTAATATTACTCAGATAGTGACGCGACGTCATTTTTACTTAATATTACTCTGATAGTGACGTGACGTCACGTTTACTTAATATTACTCTGATAGTGACGGGGCGTCATTTTTACTTAATATTATTCTGATAGTGACGGGAGGTCATGTTTAAATATGCGCGGATATGGCCTACATTGTGTATGTATAGTGTCATGCCTATTGTCATCATGTCATGATTATTATGTTCTTAAAAAGCAATTTGGTTTTGAACCCGAAATGACTTGTCCAGAACTCAATCATCTGTGGATTTCAATAAGAGACAGTGGTCAGTTACCGTCCTCTGGATACCCTTCAAAAAAGATAGCTTCACTTATTTGGTTGCCTCTGTTTTTATCGTTGTCTACTTTGCACCACATTATTAATCCATTTTATCAACAGCTATTAAGCACACATAGTTACTGGAATTATCAATTGATTAACGTTATTTTGAAAATAAGCACATTACTCATAAAGTAACATCTGGTTTAAATAGGGAACAACAGTAAAAACCAAGGTGTCCAACTAAAAGGGCCAATATATATATATATATATATATACTGCGTGCGTGCGTGCGTGCGTGCGTTGCGTGCGTGCGTGCGTGCGTTGCGTGCGTGCTTTACGTTTATTTATCGTCGCTACCGGTTGCCCATATGAGCGACGCCTCCTGGAGAGAATGGTCATTTTAGATTTTGGAGGATAGTGCAATGATACAGACAGAGACCCATTCCAGAGTCTCCTCTGGTTCTTTTACGTGCACGGTGTAAAGCACCGACACGAGGCCTCGGTTTAACGTCCCATCTGAAAGACTGTTAATTTTATTAGGGTCAGACGGGGGGGATCGCTGCGATCCCTGGATTACCAGTCCAGCGTGTTTCCACTGGACTACAGATCCCTAGATTACCAGTCCAGCGTGTTACCACTGGACTACAGATCCGTCTGTACATTACTCATACAGTAACATCTGGTTTAAATAGGAACAACAGTAAAAACAAAAGATTCCGACTAAAAGGACACCTATATATATTTCAGCATAAATCAGACTTTATCTGCCAAGGGAGGTAATAGAAAAATCAACAGTGTCTCTCGTTGTGTCTTGGGGTAAAGTACAATGGTCTATATGTTCCCTAACACTTGTAGACCTAGTTCCGTGTGAGCTAATGAGAAATAGTGCGACCAATACCGTAATGAACTCTCATTAAGCGACAGTTATGAATGTGGTACAGACACCAGACACTACAAATGTCATTCATTTATAATACCAATTAATATCATCGCTTGATCACGTGACGTATTGCTCCTAAGGGAGGTCTAATTATATTTCGGAACATCTACAACTTGGAGAATTATATAGCAGAAAGTTTACAATAGAATTCTCGATGTTCAACCGACAAGGCCAAATAAATACAGTCGCTAGTGTGTATATGCCGTCGTGCAAACGGATCTGTAGTCCAGTGGTAACACGCTTGGCTGGTAATCCAGGGATCGCTAGTTCGATCACCCGCCTGACCCTAATACAATTAACAGTATTTCAGATGGGACTTTAGGCCGAGGTCTGGTGTCGGTGCTGTACACCGTGCATGTAAAAGAACCAGAGGAGACTCTGGAATGGGTCTATGTTTGTATCATTGCACTATCCTGCAAAAATCTAAAATGACTAATCTCTTCAGGAGGCATCGCTTAGTTTAATAATATTCTATTGCTCGATTCGCTTTACATATTATACATGTGAATACAAAATATGACAAATTAAATAAAGGCAAATGGGCCAGGCCACAATTTTTAGCAACATTTGTTATGGCCCTTCACGAGGCGTCGCTCATATGGGCACCCGGTAGCGACGATAAATAAGCGTAAGACACACACTCATGTATCTACTTTAAAGAAAAAGAAATAATAGATTTGCTTAAAGCAGCATTACATCGTATGAAATAAAAGATATTTGAAAAATTCAATTTTACGTATGGGTAGCAATGCTGCTACACATTCTAACATTATACTTTGTATGCCTATGTTCATTTAGTAAACAGTGTTTTTTTGCGATAAAACAAACTCGAAACCGAAAGTAGGACTTTCCGAGTCGATCGGACACGCATTTGTTTACAACCAGAACGCATCGTCCGCACTTGTTTGCATTCGGAATGCATCGTCCCCCATTTGTCCCACGTTGTCTTTTTAAATTAAATTACTTGAGATGTTGATTCATACCTCTGTTATCTAAGTCTTTCAGGGACATGTCTACATTCCCGCGAGGGGTTCGACATTAGAGGAAGATAGTTAGATAGTATTTCATGTTCAAAATATATACGTTGTTTACTACATCCTCTGTTGTTTCACGCATGCGCGCTGTGCGTGTTTTTACATTTCGTGTGTTGATAAACAATTTCGCGTATACGACGGTTTATAGTTATTGGAATGTTATCGTTTCTGAGCGACTATTTCGATTTTTGTAAACACACACACATTAGTATTTATATTTTACACAAAACATCCTTATTACGATGTAATGCTGCTTTAATTGTATGCTATTTCTATATTCTACACTGCTTCATATCCATGTTTATATAAACATATTTATCTCTATATTGTTAATTTATTGTATATGTGTTTCCAGCGTATATCAATGTTGTTCTGAAGAAATATTAGTACCGTAATGTACCGGATAATAGATTTTACATTTTTAACTTACAAATAATTACTTCCCTTGAATGAAGTAAAGGGTTATAGAAAATAATGTACCGGATAATAGACTTTTCATTTTTAACTTACAAAAAAGTTACTTCCCTTGGATGAAGTCAAGGGTTATAGAAAATAATGTACCGGATAATAGACTTTACATTTGTTACCTACAAAAAAGTTACTTCCCTTGGATGAAGTCAAGGGTTATAGAAAATAATGTACCGGATAATAGACTTTACATTTTTTAACTTACAAAAAGGTTACTTCCCTTGGATGAAGTCAAGGGTTATAGAAAATAATGTACCGGATAATAGACTTTACATTTTTTAACTTACAAAAAAGTTACTTCCCTTGGATGAAGTCAAGGGTTATAGAAAATAAAATAAAAAAGACATCGTGTATGACAAGAATAAAACATTCAAAATAGCAGACTAGTTGTCGTATACAAAGAAAATAATATGACCTTATTGTGCCTAGAAAACAGACGGATCTGTAGTCCAGTGGTAATCCAGGGATCGCAGGTTCGATCCCCCGTCTGACTCTAATAACAGTCTTTCAGTGGGTCTCGTGTCGGTGCTGCACACCGTGCACGTAAAAGAACCAGAGGAGACTCTGGAATGGGTCTCTGTCTGTATCATTGCACTATCCTCCAAAAATATAAAATGACTAATCTCTTCAGGAGACGTCGCTCATATGGGCAATCGGTAGCGACGATAAATAAGCTTAAAACACACAAAATAGAAACATTTTAACTATAAATATTAGCCGAAATTGTGTTTATGTATATGAGTATGTAAATTTTGAGGTAGGGGAGTGGTTGCTATATGGCAATTCAAAAATGAAAGCTTGAATTGATTGGAAAACTGTTTTAGTAATATGAATAGAACTAACGATCAGGTTTCCATCAAATATCTCTGAAATTTCCAAGTGAAGTAGAACGCAGCAATTTAATATGATCCTTCATGAAGAACCTTAAGGGAGTATTTTTCACTCCATAATGAGCATTAAGGGGACTGTTTGCTATGCATCGATATCTGAAAGAGGATATTGCTTTCTTGTGTGTTTTTGTATTTAGGGGTTTAAAGTCGCACCAACAGCTTTAGTTTTCATATATCGACTATCATTGGTGGAGGAAAACACCGAGTGTTCCCCCAAGCAGCATTAGCAGAATATAAAGTACTACAAGGATGGTCACTCGGGTAGAACCATCGACCTTCCTCACGTCAGCTGGATAGCTTCCTCGTGTGAAATAATTCCACATCATTAGTTGGATTCGAAACTACAGCGCTGAGTGCCAATTTATTTGAATTAAGGTGCCCTAGCAACACAGACAGGTGGACACGCCCCTCCCCCTTGTTTAAAGACATGCTCGAGATAAGGTGGTGTCATGCAATATTTTGCTCATGGAATGTGATCAAATACAGGCATTTCATTGTCCATCAACAGTACAGTTCATACTATGCAAATAAGTGATTGTATGTAAGCTTTATAATCATTTGATAAACAAACACCCTTCAGCGGAAAGAAGTTCAAGTGACAATGGCTTCATTTGTGAAAACGCCCATGAAATGTACAGTCACCGAAAACAATAACTGAATGAGTCGTCGTCATATGTACATGGCCTTAAAGGAAGAAGATGACGTTTACGCGTAAAACAGAAATTATGTTAATTTGTGTCGCAATCGAGCTAAAATAAATGTGTATAAACTAGAATCTAGAGTCATGTTATGTTATATTTGTAACTGATTGAATCAAATCTTCTACGACCCCTGGCAAGATTCTACGAAATGTGGCCGAATTGCGACAAGCAATGCCAGCAACAGTTCGAAGTGAACATGGAACACGAATATGTTTATGTGTATCCTAACAAACAGCTGACATACAAATGTTATATTTGTAACTGATTGAATCAAATCTTCTACGACCATTGCCTCCGGCAGGATTCTACGAAATGTGGCCGAATTGTGACAAGCAATGCCAGCAACAGTTCGAAGTGAACATGGAACACGAATATGTTTATGTGTATCCTAACAAACAGCTGACATACAAATGTTATATTTGTAACTGATTGAATCAAATCTTCTACGACCATTGCCTCCGGCAGGATTCTACGAAATGTGGCCGAATTGTGACAAGCAATGCCAGCAACAGTTCGAAGTGAACATGGAACACGAATATGTTTATGTGTATCCTAACAAACAGCTGACATACAAATGTTATATTTGTAACTGATTGAATCAAATCTTCTACGACCATTGCCTCCGGCAGGATTCTACGAAATGTGGCCGAATTGTGACAAGCAATGCCAGCAACAGTTCGAAGTGAACATGGAACACGAATATGTTTATGTGTATCCTAACAAACAGCTGACTATCACAGTCTGACCAAACAGCTGACTATCACAGTCTGAACAAACAGCTGACTATCACAGTCTGAACAAACAGCTGACTATCACAGTCTGAACAAACAGCTGGGTATCACAGTCTGAACAAACAGCTGACTATCACAGTCTGAACAAACAGCTGACTATCACAGTCTGAACAAACAGCTGACTATCACAGTCTGAACAAACAGCTGACTATCACAGTCTGACCAAACAGCTGACTATCACAGTCTGAACAAACAGCTGACTATCACAGTCTGAACAAACAGCTGACTATCACAGTCTGAACAAACAGCTGACTATCACAGTCTGAACAAACAGCTGACTATCACAGTCTGACCAAACAGCTGACTATCACAGTCTGAACAAACAGCTGACTATCACAGTCTGAACAAACAGCTGACTATCACAGTCTGAACAAACAGCTGACTATCACAGTCTGACCAAACAGCTGACTATCACAGTCTGACCAAACAGCTGACTATCACAGTCTGACCAAACAGCTGACTATCACAGTCTGAACAAACAGCTGACTATCACAGTCTGAACAAACAGCTGACTATCACAGTCTGAACAAACAGCTGACTATCACAGTCTGAACAAACAGCTGACTATCACAGTCTGGGTCAACAATGATAACGATCAGTGGACGACAACGTGGGAGGTGTTGTAGAAACCAGACGCATTCCATAATCTCCCTGAATATCAGAATTAACGTTCAATAAACCTGTCCTATCGCAATGATTTAACAAATAGTGTAGTCTGTGTGTTTGTATGATTATTAATGACAAGCTTAAAGTCCCATGGTGCTTTCTGTTTTTCAAATGGAAAATTCAATCCTATATGTTATGTTATATTTCGGGTTTTACGCCTGCATCAGCACCATTTTGGGCTATATCGCCGGCCGGCCGTTTACCTAACAACACCTTTCATGGACAGGCTCCAGCGGTTAACCAGTACTTGGGTGTACCAACCTCCGTAAGAAACTGCCAACTTTTTCATATATTTTCAAATGGAAAACTCAATCCTGCCTATTGTATAACGATTCATTAATATAGAGAAGTGTCCTCTCATTATAATCCCTATCAATGTGTGTTTCCGTTTATTTATCGTCGCTACCGGTTGCCCATATGAGCGAAGCCTCCTGAAGAGATTAGTCACATTTTTGGATGATAGTGCAATGATACAGACAGAGACCCATTCCAGAGTCGCCACTGATTCTTTTACGTACACGATGTAAAGCACCGACACGAGACCTCGGTTTAATACTTTATAGTCGTCTTCTCACGGGTGCTCGGTTATTTTATTGTATTGGAGAAAGAATAGGTCCCAGTTCCAGAACTATCCCAATGTTTTTTAGCAAGCACAGGTTATTTCGGTTAATAGACCAATTTAGCTGGTAATAAAATAGGATTAATTTCTACTAAAGGCACGAAACAAACCATTTATAGACATTGTCTGTAGCATTATTACTTTATGATGATCAGGTGACCAGATAACTTTGACATATAAAGCCTTATCTGCGTGGTGTGATGTCACCAATACCTCATTAGGTCACAGTTTACAGTCCATAACGTTATTATTTCACAACATGCGTAAAACATGCAGATCAACCTGTGCAGAAAATCAATCGTCTCTGTTGGCGGGACGGTTAATGTCATAAAACAGCTTTGGTCATACGGTGACTATAACGAAAAAATTTAAGAACATTTTATGATAAATCACGAATCCAAAATACAAAGGAATATAATTAATTTCTGCGTGATTAAGATATATCGGTACATTGTAGACGGTGGAAAGCAAAGAATAAGTATAGGATATAAGCCGAAAACGCTTACTTAAAACACACACTTGTATAACAAGATCCTACTAATTAAAATTGTTACTTTCGTACATTTACGCGTAGGATTCAAAATAATACTCTGGCCTTTTGACAGCAGTCCAATAATAATAATAATTAATACTATTGGACTAAACATACAAAGGTATGACGTCACGACAGTGTTTTAAGATGAGATAAACAGACCATTCAGAATTATGTGATGCAGGCATGGTAAGCTAACAAAAATAGTCCAACATACAAAATGATGTCTTTCAGCTGTCAAAAAGGGTGTGTGTCATGTTTCTTCGTAGAAATATGTTATATCTACATACGGGTACTGTCTTAATGTCATAACATAATGCATTATAGGAATACAATTTATGCAAATAAATAGCAATTTACTTTAAATGCACTATTACTTACGATGATGAAACTGCTATCAAAATGTCACTAATACAACATACAATGAATTTCAAAGTAAAACGCAAACTGACCCACATAAAATACAATCTGGCCCACATAACACACAATCTCACCCATATAAAACGCAATCTGACCCACATAAAACACAAACTTGTTATAATTAGTGTGTATGTACATTAATGGTATAGTGTTAAGAAATTTAAGAGGGCCCTAAAGAAGATTAGTTTGAACTAATTAGGTCACACTCTATAAATAAAGAAATATATCTATCATAAAACGCTATCTAACCACATATAACACAAACTGACCCACAAACGAGACAATTTGACCCATATGCTGAGATCTGATAGACATATAAACAAAATTGGAAGTCGTGATAGCGCAGTGGATGCGCGTTCACCTCATGTGCGAAAGGTCCGGAGTTCGAGCCCCGCTGGAGCCGTGACGATTGTGCCCTTAGGCAAGGCATTTAAATTCCACGTTGCCTCTTCTCTCTCCCTCGTGGCGATGGATTCCATCAGGAATGAGGTCTCGAGAGTGATTAATATAAGTTGTAAGAACTTGTGTCGCAATCGAGCTAAAATAAATTTGTATAAAATAAACAAAATTGAAAACGGTACAAATAGAAGCATATTTATATTGTGAAAGGTTTTTATCATTATAGTATTCAGTATTATAACATGGCTTGAAATTGTGTCTATTGTGCAAAAAACAGCTATTTTGCACACGATACTAAGTATTGTGATTGTCTAATGTATATATTATAAATATTCGCGCCTAAGATCAACAAGCTATTTAGGCGCGCAAAAAGATGATTACATGAGATATTAATTTGTGTATCGCTAATTTATCTTACCGCGAGAAATTATGTAATAGTTGTCGGTTTCTTTTGATGAGGCGCCAATATGTCTGGCTGTTTCGTTAAAGTTGCGATTTTGATTGCGTATGGTAACAGGTGGTCAGCGCCACGCTGTCTGACTTAAATGTATATAATTCCGAGTAATTGTGATGAGAAATTAGAACACAATAGGCTGTCCTTATGCAAGGATTGATTGTGTATCTCAAATAGAAAACAATTACTGTTTCTATGACGCTAAAGGCGAGATGCCTTAATGTATATTAATTTAATATACTTATAAAACGAACTATAAACTGAACTTAAGTGTTATGGACACAGTGAATAGCGATTGATTAACTAGCACCGTATGTCTTAAATAGAATACGTGAAAGCTAAGATACAAGATGAGATGTTATCTGTATATTAATTTAAATATACTTATAAAACGAACTTAAGTGTTACGAACACTTTGAATAGCGATGGATTAAATAGCACCGTATGTCTTGTATAGAATATGTGATAGATGATATGATATAGATAAGAGAAACAAATTATCTCTAAAATATAGCGGTAATAAATTGATACCAGAACAGTTCGGAGAGATATTGAATTTATCAAAAGACGCGAGCGGCTGATCTAATTAGACAGTCTAATTGAGATAACCTTGATTGTATATTGAAGATTAAAAATGTAATCCAATTATCGACAGGGCGGTGATCTAATAAAGACACTAGAAATTAATGAGGCTTGAAGTGATTATGATATAGATAATAAATCATAGATTCACGGGACTTAAATATATGAAATAGAAGATATACCAGACGACCAGTAAAATAGATAGAATAAGAACATTGTGTTACGTGGTTATTGTATTGATAGAGAAATGAAATATACCCCTAAATAACCGACCAGAGAGTTTATATAGTTTAAACCTTGGAAAGAGCCGTAAATAGACCAGACGTAGATAAGAGCCGACGAGGGGGGACGCCACACTATACACTCAACAAAATTCCTAATCGGTCACCATCGGTGTTTTGCAGTAGTTGGTGAAAACTCGAAAATTCGGCATCCGTCAGTCTTGTCTGACTATGGAGTTAGCGTCCGATGAGTCTACAGATGAGCACCGTCTATACTCCGTGTTGAGCCTACACCGAGGTGTATCTCGAATGTCCTCTCCAGGGCGCTAGCCTGGGCACGCTGAGGAGATACTGGGTTGCCGAATTCGCAGAATCCCCTCTCGGTCTGATCTGATGTGGTCCGAAGGAAAGGTAGGACCAATACGTTCTGGTTAGTTTATACAAATTTATTTTAGCTCGATTGCGAAACAAGTTCTTTCAACTTATATTAATAACTCTCGAGACCTCATTCCTGATGGAATCCATCGCCATGAAGGAGAGAAGAGGCAATGTGGAATTTAAATGCCTTGCCTAAGGGCACAATCGTATCGGCTCCAGTGGGGCTCGAACTCCGGACCTTTCGCACCTGAAGTGAACACGCATCCACTGTGCTATCACGACTTCCATATGTTCTTGTGCAAACTAATAACTAAATAATATCAATATTCATAAATCCATGTATTATCTTGTCTGATACATTATAGTACAGATGTATATAGGCAATGGATTGCTGTATAATCATATGGAATAAAATGAATTAAGTGAACATATTTTAATGATATTGTACGATTATTAGTTGGGCTTCCAATATTATAAAATACCAGAGGACCGATTATGACTGTTGTTGAGTGTATACGCAGAGAAGGGAAGGGGCCGTGTTTAAATTTGCAATAAAACATTGTTTAGCGAGTGACGTCAAATATGACGTCATTATGCATGCACTAGCATGTTTGCAGATTTGTTACGTTATTTACGCACTTTAAAAAAATAACACCAACTATTTTTTGCGCATTTTTAGATATGTTAGTCATGTTAGAAACGAAATATATATATATATTTCCTTATTTAATGTCGAATAACACCTGGTTTGACGTCCTGAGCGCCGGAAACAACCTCTTAGCACTACGGATTGCTATGATAAAACGTGCATTGGTATATTACGCAACATAACGCATGTACAACTCGGATCAGAAACAGCAATGTTAAATTATTTGAAATACCTTCGGATCATTAGTGGCGTCCGTGGTCCAGTGGTAGAGCGTCGGATTTGGAATCGAACGGTCCCGGGTTCGATACTCGGTCAGGCCACGTATGTAGTGTCATTGAGCAAGGCACCTCACACACTTTGCTTAGTACTGGTTACTCGCTTAGGTCGGTTAAGCCTGCCCAGAAAAACATGTCTAGGTCCCTGCTAGGGGTTTGACATTAAAGGAACATACATACATACATCATTAGATATATATAATAGTCCTTACATTACTACAGACAATGTCAATAAACAAGAAAGACAAATTCTAAATGTCATCCTGCTAATGTAATAGACTTGTCTGGAAAAAAAGGTAAAAACAGTTAGATATGCCAAAGACTTTAAAAACGCATAGTTCGGAGAAGTCGTATATTGACATTGCAAGCAATAATTATATTTATATCGTTACTTGAGTTGTTGAAACTGAATAAGATAATAATTATATAATATAATGTTTAACATAATGTTTATTGGCATTAAACATAAGCACATTTATAGCCACACATGGTGGAGTTTGACAAATAGTGAAATACATGATACAGTTTTCTGAGGAGTTTGACAAATAGTGAAATACATGATACAGTTTTCTGAGAAGTTTGACAAATAGTGAAATACGTGATACAGTTTTCTGAGAAGTTTGACAACTAGTGAAATACGTGATACAGTTTTCTGAGAAGTTTGACAAATAGTGAAATACGTGATACAGTTTTCTGAGAAGTTTGACAAATAGTGAAATACATGATACAGTTTTCTGAGAAGTTTGACAAATAGTGAAATACATGATACAGTTTTCTGAGAAGTTTGACAAATAGTGAAATACATGATACAGTTTTCTGAGAAGTTTGACAAATAGTGAAATACATGATACAGTTTTCTGAGAAGTTTGACAAATAGTGAAATACATGATACAGTTTTCTGAGAAGTTTGACAAATAGTGAAATACATGATACAGTTTTCTGAGAAGTTTGACAAATAGTGAAATTCGTGATACAGTTTTCTGAGAAGTTTGACAAATAGTGAAATACATGATACAGTTTTCTGAGAAGTTTGACAAATAGTGAAATACATGATACAGTTTTCTGAGAAGTTTGACAAATAGTGAAATACATGATACAGTTTTCTGAGAAGTTTGACAAATAGTGAAATACATGATACAGTTTTCTGAGAAGTTTGACAAATAGTGAAATACATGATACAGTTTTCTGAGAAGTTTGAATATATCAGTTAATAATTAGTTGATGAAAAAGTACAAAAAGTGACACGTGAAATATCATTACTGCACTTTTCATGTATTTATGCATTACCTAGATATTTTCTTAATCGAAAAGCAAAAAAAGGGTTGATTTATTTGACATTAGGTTTTCGAATTTGTATGTACTTGGCCATCTACAATAATATGGTTTCATCAAATCTTTACGTAATTGTCTATATTTCGGACATACAAGTAAAAAGTGATATTCGTTTTCAATGACATTCATCGAACAGTTGACGCATTTTCGATCATTCCTTGGAATAGTTGTGTATCTTCCCGTTTCTATCATAAGATCATGAGATGAGAGCCGAAATTTCGAATATATGTATAAAGATATATATACATCATCCATGCTACATTTCAGGATTGTATGGCAATTGTATTTAGATCAGTGTTATATTTAGATATGACCTGCCGTTATTTACCTACCACAATTCCGTCTACCACCAATCACAATACTGTCTACCACCCAGGTTGATAAGCTGCGTTTTTCAGTCTGATATTAGGTTTGCTGGTTTGATACGGTCAAGAGCCCGTATCAAACCAGTAAAAGCCGTATCATAACTAGTTCCTGAGAAGATGCATGCATGCGTTTTTAATGTTCTTAAGTATATAAATGCATTACAATATTATGATATAGTAATATTAAGCACACAGAGACACGCAGCGTAGCAGACTTATTCCCTTAATGTTTCATTTCCTTTCAAAATATTAATGATGCGAATAACATTCTTATAGATTTTAATAGTGTGCATGCAAACATGACATTATCGGAATGGCGCGACTTTATGTATAATTAATCTTAGAACAAATAAAATTTATCTTTTGTAAATGTAGCTGGGGCAGTGTCATATAGACATATCCACTGTGCAAATTCTCTTACGGAGGTCATGTGATATGCTTGATTCATATTACCAATGACGTCACAATATTTATCAACATTATATGAGCTAAGGCATTGCCTCAAATGGGAATCGATCATCAACAGATAGATAACGATAGTACGATAGCACGAAAACGATAACACGATATAAAATTGTAGTATTGCTATCGTGCTACCACAATATCGGTATCGTAGTATCGTACTCTCATGATATCGTTATCGTACTGTCGTAATATCGACCCGATAGTGATATCACGATGACCGTAACGGAATGCCGTACTAGTATCAACATGTCAGTTGTCAAACGAAATTAAAAACACTAGGGGCCATATATTTTCTAAGAAATATGTTTCTGCTGACTTCCGGGTACTGCCTAATTTCACACCAAACTAGCAACATAATGCATGCAGTAATACAATTTCGGTAATTTTTCTTTAAATGCACGTTTCCTGATACGTGAGAGTGGTTCCAACTCTTTGAATTCAAGAGTATTGCACAAGGACATTACCACCGTGGGTACCACAACCTCTCGATTACGATGCGTACGCCGTATCCATCACTCTGCAGGGCTGGGTTAGAACTCACAACCTCTCGAGTACGAGTCGGCCACCATATCCACTTCACCACCGTGACGGAGGTTCTACAAATGTATTAGTATCCTATATAGTGTGTTCCTTGTTCGTTGAAGATCCCATTTCTTTTTCCTGTAAATGCTATGCTACGTCTTCGTAGCGGTTTGGGTTGGAAACGTGACTTAGCCTAGATACACAAACATTTACAGCGCTATTTTGCAGTGTGGCGGACATTAATAGTCTCTTCCTACTTAAGTAACAATCTTAACATGACGTTGGTGTGATTTCATTGAACGTGACATGCGTGCAACCCTTTGTTGGTGTGTGGGAGTTGGTGCGGTTGTGCAGGTGTAGAGTTGTCAGGTAGCAGCAGGGGGGTTGAGTAACAAAATAAATGGGAGCCTCGGCGCCCCACGTTGAGCCCTCCCTCCATGTTCCGGGTGAACAGACCTCTTAATTTGGGCCAAGGAGGCTCCCAGCCCCATTTCAGACAGCCAAAAAACACCCATATATGAGCCAGGGGACGGACCACAACCCTCGCCGGCCCAGGGCTCTCAGACACTACGTGCCAAAAAAGAAATGACAAACCACTTACCTGTCGGGGGTGAATCTCAATGATTATTAAGCCTTTTGGTCGTACCCCGGGCGCCAACGCAGCTCTCACCATCCGCTGACGAGCGAATATCAATCGGGTATAAAAAAGGGCGAATATCAATCGGACATAAAAGGACGAGCCGTTCGAATCCGTACTACAAAATGGAAAGCCCTATTCTAGTCAAATGGTCCATTTAAAGGGGGAAGTGAGTTAACGGAGTGAGTGGTAAACTTGTGTCGAAAAATCGAGCGCTATAGTCAAATGGTGCGGGAAATAATCGAAATTGGGGGGTTAAAATATCGACCTAAAATTGTTATCGAAGAATATACCCTCGGAAATAAATATATATAATAAAAAAATAACGTAATCAACGCAAAAAAAAAGATTCTTAAATAATATTTCTAATATAAGAGATATTATTTAAAAACCCTTTTTTTCCCCTTAAGTCGAAAATGTTTAATATTCTGGAGCACTAGGGATTGCTCGAGGCGTGTAATTGGGAGGACTTTCACGTTCGAGAGGACCTCCCCACATACATAAACACACTACGCGCTTAGTTGTTTTAACACTTTTTTTCTCTCGTCCGATCTACCGTCAGCGATTAATTTATCGATGTTGGCCTTCGATAATACATCGGGAGATGCTCTACATTTAGTTCGGATATCCTCTTTTAAGGATTGGTATCGATCTCATTCTTCGCATACTATTTTAAATTCGGGGTCGGATATTACGTTATCCCGAATAGCTTCGCTTATTATGAGATCGATACTGTTTTTCTTAGATTGGGCGGCAATCGCTATACGATCGTGTTTTTTACTTTTATTTTCTAGATGGCGTACGACTTTTCTTCCTACCATGTATAAAAGTCCGCTAGCCGCTACACCCAATCCTATAGCTATCGGAGTTCCTACGATCGTCGTTGTTATAGTAACGCTTCCGACTCCGCTAACTATAGAACCCGTAGCGAATATTGTATTAGCTCCTTCGACGATATTTGCTAATCGTTTATATTTTTTAGATATAGTTACCCGATTATTACGTTCGTTATGTAGTAAGGTTTGAATCTCTACGATTCTCCCCATTCTAAAAATCGAGGAATCTACATTAATCTCTTCCGTTATAGGTATAGTTGGGTATAACGCCATCTTTTTTTTTACTCTTTCATATTATAAATCTAGTTCAACTATTATAGCTACAACACTAATAGCGTCTAACGGTCTAGCCGAAGTCGTTACAAAGTTTATAACATTACCCGCCATCACTTCAATAGGATTAGCAAAAACTATATACGCCGATCGAACGTCCTTAATTTTTGTAATACTTTCTTTTTGTGTAATTCCGTTAATTACGGGATGTACCGTAATCGTATCTAAACCATAACCTCCGCTACCAGTTTTTATGGAAGAAATAGACATGCGTAAAATTCTACCCGCTATAGTCATAGGGTATCCGGAATATCTATTATTAGCGCTATTACCGAATGCCCATCCCAATACATCGCATAAAGGACCCCTTTCCTCGGCCCATATAGTAATAATATCTTTTTTAGGTTTATTTAATATAGTTGACGTTACGGCAATTAATCCGTTTAATTGTTTTTCTATACTATTTAATTTAGCCGATTCGGATTTATCTAATATATTTGACGACGTTATGGCTATAAATTTATTTAATCGTTTTTCTAGATCATTTAATTTACCGTTACCTTTAATATATTCTTTATGACTACCCGGCCCGTAAATACTCATTTTACTTCGAGTACTACGGAGATCGGAAATTCGTGATTGTCTAACTTTCTTCCGTTATCATCTCTGATAGTAATATCCAATTCGTTAATACAACCGCGTTCCAAATGTTTGAATTCTGGATTAGGATAATCTATAACAACGGGTTCCCCGAAGAAAGCATTTCCCGCGTCTATTATCTTAAGGAGTGTACTCGGAGCTCCATCACATACGTTATACGACGTATTTAAGTGTTCTAAGTGCACTCGAATAGTTTTAGTTAAGGCAAAACTTACCGGTTTTTCGCCGACGTATATACCGGGTTCCAACCAACCTTTATTAGCGTTATACGTTTTAAATATACCTAGTATGTCACACATACCAGGTGTCATAGTTATTTTTTCGCGTTTGACATTTAGGGTTGCGATTCCATTAGATTTACAAATGCTGATACTCGCGAAGTCGGTAAATTCTGTATCTATAAATGTTTGTAAATCCTCGAAATTCCATAAACCCGGTGATAATTTTACCGCGACCACAGTACCGTCCTTTATGTACCCGAACCCCTCACCGTCATTCATATTATACCAACCGACCGTAGGTGTTATTGATCTGAGGCCAACGCGTAGATCCCCGCCGCGGTTATCAATATATTGTTGGAGGCTTGTGGCCTCACCCCTTTGAACATCGGTGATTGTTTGAAACATAGTTATAATAAAATATGGCTAATACTTTAAATAGAACTTTCGGCTATAATCCTTCGGTTACTTATAAAACCGGTGGTGTATATAAACGCCAGCTTGCGGCCGTGAACCTAACCACCCTGATGATCATGGTCGGCCCGAACGAGGTCTTCTACACCGAGGTTACGAATATCTGGCGAAAATACAGGCTACCTCCTGTCAAGACGGACACCGTGGCGCAGGCTTGGAACAACACACCGATGCAATTCTGGCAGAACCAGCTTAATTTCGCCATCTGGTGTGCCACGACCGGTTGCGGTGTGTCGTTCGAAGACCATCTGAACGGTGTAGGTGCCCAACACGAACCGCTGATGCAATCGGTCTATATCTTCCACGTCTACTATACTATTAGGTGGATTTTAGACGAATTACAAGTCTCGCTACCGCAGGATAATAATTTCGATCCCTTCTCAAATACGTACGACAGACGGGCCTATGAGCGGATATGCGCAGAGTTTGACGTGAGTCCGATGACCGACTGGCGGCAGAAGAGCTACCAGAACAGCAACGGGCTCGGTGATGTCTACACCCTAAGTCACATCACGAGGGCGCGGACGAGCATGGCAGACCACGCACAAATATTATCGGTCAATGTCGGTAATTTAGATCGGTCGTCGGCGACCTTCGGTCCTGAGGTCCCCGGTGAGTTTCATACGCCTTTCCTAGCTAAAGCATATTACGCTCCTCCGGTGAAAGCTCATATTGATCATATTCTGCAGGATCCGGGCGTAGACGGCGCCTGGAGCACATTTGTGTTAGATAAGTCGAACGGGTTCACACGGGCCGGTGTTTCCCGCCTGAATGATTCAATCCGGACCTATGTCTGGGCTCTCCTGGGAGCCCAGTCACAGACGAGGTCCTGCATCGTGGGAGTTGGCACGGCATTTGACGCACAGAAGCAGTTTCTAGCGAATGTCGAGGACGCCATAAACTCCCCGGTGGACATCCCATCGGCAATCGTGCGGTACCAAGACGTTCTTCAGTATGCGAAGAGTCAGGTAGATTTCATCTTCGGCCACAGCCTCTACATGGCACCGAGCGACATGTTGCTGCGAATCGGTCATCAGGCCGGATACAACAATGAAATCGTGATAGCTAGCTCCAATCTGTCCTTAGGTCGCAATGACGATGTCAACGGGGTGGCTGATATACCAACAACTCACGGGAGCTTCTCCGCAGCGCCGGGGCTACATCAAAAGATTACCGAGTCGGGACGACGGCCGGAACCAGGCTCACCGGCAGCGGTTCCCACGGGAACGACTGATGAAGAACAGCATGAAGATGAGAAAAATGCGCTCATTGTGGTTGGCGTCATCTCAGGGTTGGCAATTCTTTGGCTATTACCCTAGTAATGTACTAACCTAGGCCGCGCCAGGCTGCAACATACAGTAGCCTGCCGACGGCAACAACCAGTGCCCATATATTTTCTGAGAGCCACCCCGCCGTCTTGCTCAAGAAGGTGAGGAGCCAGGAGGCAATGCCACCGATAATGCCAGGAAGCGCTGCCGCAGCCTTTCCGGCGAGTTTTGCCAGTGCCCTACCAAAATATTTCAACACCTTTTTAGCCCACTCCTTGATGCCCTCCTTAGCGGGAACCGCTGCAGCGGCCCCCGCAGCAACCCCGCCTGTAAGAGCCAGCACAAGCGTACTCACAATAAACCCGAGTGCAGTCATAATGCTTACTAGTGTGACAGCCTGCTCTCTGAATAACGTGCGAAGACGCTCGCCGAGCGTGGTGTCCTCATGGAGGACCCGTGATATAGTTTCGCGGATCCGATTGATTTGTGTACGGAGCGCCTCCCGGTTGGCAGAGGCGGCCTCCAAGCGGGCTGCTCATCATTCATCATCCTGCAACCCCTGCAGGCGCTCAGTGATCCTTATCATGTGTTGTGTCGGCCTCGGCTAGTTTCCTTTTTTCTAGCGAGACGTGTTCATCGAGTTCCGTCAATTTGGCGAGGTTGTTGGTTAACTCGCCCCGGACCGTCTGCATGGTTTTATTAAGCCCGCGGAGTTCACGAAGGTTTAACGGCGGATCATCCATTGTGCTGAGTATGTCTTCTATCTGATTATCGGTGAACGTCGTCTCCACTGTGCGAATAGCATCGGTGGCGACTTGCGGGATCTCGTTGAGCTCAACTGTTTCTATTTTGGCTGCTGCTCCACCTAGCTCAGTGGTAGCTGCATGGAGGGCCTCTACTGCCCGGGCGGATATAATTGTTTTACCTCGCACCCAATCCGTGAATCCAAGCTCGTCTCTGATGATTTGGCCGCCACCCCGCCTCCCAGCAATTGTATTTAATGAGAGTGGCTTGCCGGTGCGGGCATTGACAATCTCGATGTTAGAGGCGGATTTCAGGTGCAATCTACCGTACCGATTCAATTCAAACTTGGAGTAGTCACGGCCAACCGACGGGACCATGCCTTTTTTGCCAGTTCGCCGTAGTAGGCATCTACGGCGGATCCGAGCAGTTCCTGACTAAGAGGCCCGATGACCCCCCCAGGAGTGACATTTTCGTACGCCTGCGTCCCGCCATGCAACATACTGGTATAATAGGTGTCTTCTACATCATCTTCAACATCATCTTCTACATCATCATCGTGTACGAAATCATCCATATCAATATCTGCCATCGTATTGAAGGCTACCACATTTGGGTTCAATATAGTAATGGCTTCAACTCAATACGGACGCAAACTCAATCCATACCGCAGGGTGCGGGAGCCCCTCGGGGCAAAGGGCATACGACATAGCGTGGTCATTACGAACAACCCCTCGACGATTGACCAGAACCAGCAGCTCTTGGTCCGCTTTCCCAACCTTGGAGCTAACGACCTGATTGTGCCAGGGACCGTTCGCCTCTCTTTCACGATCTCACTGACGTCGACAGACGTAAATCGAACCGTCGTCCAGAACCTGGGCCCCGCCATAGTTAAGAAAACGACTATCAAAATCAGTGGTAATGAGATTATGTCTATCGACGACTCCGATGTCTATTACTGTTACCAAGATCTCTGGAAGACTGCACAAGAGCGCGAAAATGCGGTCTATCAGGGCATTGACACTAGCAACAATCGGAACGTAACCAGACTTAGAATCGATGCTGGTAACAAGGCAGATAACGTTGCCGCGCACAACGCAATTTCTGCGACATACGGTAACCGCTACCACATCCCACTCGACTTTGAGCTGCTGGAGAGCCACATGCCATTCTATCAAAGCGCACTGGCAGACCGCCTGGAATACGAACTAACGTTCAACGACTATATCCGTGTTCTCATCGCTACAAACGTGAACTCGACGTATGCGGTGGAAAACATTTCACTGGAGTACGACATGGTCACGCTGCCCGACCTCGCACGGAGGATTAGAGAGCAGTATACCGGGCGGCTTGCAATCCTTTATGACAGAGTTCTTCGTCATCGCAAAATAGCGAAAAACAAAAACGACACCCTGTGGAACATTAATATCAACGTCCCGGCCCGCTCGATGAAGGGAATCCTGATGCTGTTCGAGGAGGCCAAGGCTAGAGAAACCGAAAGCTTCTACAATCCCAAAATTACCAAGGTTGAGGTGACAATTGAGGGTGTCCCCAACCAGTTGTACAGCCAAGGCATGCGCGCCTACCAGCAGTGGGATGAAGCCAAAAAGCAGTTTGCATGCGGCTCTAAACGCGCACCATAGGTTGCTGCGGTAGCCAAAGACCTACAACTCTCGGACGTCTCTCTGGCAGAGTTCCTAACTTCGAAATACGCATTGTGGCTCGATTTGCGGACCAGCGATGATGACCAACTCCATGGTAATGGGCGCAGAGTGGAGAATGCCAGCGAGGGTGTAACAATCCAGATAGCTAAAGAAGCAGACACCGATGGCGCATTGAACGTGTATCTGTACATTATTACAGATGCACAGCTCAACATTGAAGATGGTCGATTCGTCAGTGCGCTCTACTGATCTACTACCCCGCGACCCCCACTCGGCCATCATATGCGGTCAGACTGGTTGCGGTAAAACTTTATTCATACTGGACTTGCTCGAGGGCCCCTACCGCGGGATCTTTCGGCACATAGTTATCCTCTGCACTACGATTGCGCATAACGCAACTTACCAGAACCGCCCTTGGATCTGGAGGGATCCCGAGGTCTACATACTAGACCCCTGTGAAAAGTTACATACCTGGCTGCGGGTATTCTACACCATGTTCCAGTGTGAGCCCACCCTGTACGTGATTGACGACTGCTCGGCCAAGGCAGCTATGACCAAAAAGAAGGACATGCTATCAGAGCTGGCCTTCAGCGGACGGCATGCGCTGCAAAGCGTCTGGGTGTTGACCCAGAAATACAACTCAGTTCTGAAGGATCTCCGCGAGCAGACACGCTGGGCCGCGGTCTTTCACTGCAAAGATCGTGATTCCTTCGAAGAGTGCCTTCGAGAGAATGACGTCATTCCTACGTATGAAGAGCGAGCCAAGGTACGGCAAACGCTTGCAGGAACAAAACACAGCACATTGCTGTTAAAGACGGACCAACCAGCTGCTTATAAAGTGCTATTCACAGCTTAACATGTGGGAAGCAATTCTGCTAATCACCCAGATCATAATTTCCACCACATTGGGTTGGTTCGTGTGGCAGTATGTTAGACTTAAGAGGCGAGTACGGATAGCACTAAGAAAAATGAACTGCGACGAACTTCTTGATCAGTTGATGGATGCCGCGCCCCCGATTGATGGGCCGATGGAAACATCGGTCCCGACTACCGAGACGCCGGGAGACGAGAGCGCCCGTCAAGAAAACAAGCGTCAACGACTTGCAGCCCTAGCAGCAGGGGGGCAGACTGAACAATATCTAGGACGACAACTCACAACCGAGCATATTGACAATATGGCAAATAATACTATCGAGAAGCTCTACGCGCGCTATGAAGCGAGACTCGGGGCCGCGATGACAAAAACCTTAGGGGCCTCAGTCATTCAGTTCTACGCAACAGTAGCAAGTTGCAGACCTCGAATCTGATCCGTTTATCAACCACGCGTTAAGCACAGCCACGTGCGAGCTATATCACAGGTATGGCATGTACCTTGCACCGCTCACCGCTGCGTTAACCACTGCAAAGCATTGCCAATTTGGACACGTATGCCCGCTTACCATAGCTAACGATGTCTACACCGGAGAGAGTGACAGATCATGTAGTTCTGACACCGGAGGAGACGCCTGCGAAGCTGCAAACAACACGACGGAAGGATCCTAAAAAACAAGCGGCAGGACGGGCAGGGGCTGCGGCTCGGAAGGCCAAGGAAGATAAAATACGTGCCGAGCTCAGAGATGCTAAAGCCACGTTGCAAACATCGAAACCCTCAGTTGCTGTCACCCCGGTGGAACAGGGCAACGCTGGAGAACAAACGGTTGTCGCCCCACAGCATGTTTCAGCGGTGGAAACCGAGACGAAACACTGGTACCAGTGTAGCGAGGTCTGGACCCCGTGGATCGTTGGCGGTCTTGCATGTGCCTTATGGGTTGTTGTGAACAGTAGACGGGAGGCTCATAAACCAATACCCGCCCGAGCTAACATTGTCGTTCCGACAGCGAGTCATTTAAAGACTTCGCTTGACCCATTCTATATGCAATAGTCGCGCGAAGCAAAACAATGTCTACTGACGGAAAAATGTTGGCCAATGCGGCGTATCATTCGGTTGTGGTATCTGGCCTGGCTGTGGGTTATGCACGCCTGGGTAAGATGGCCTTCAAAACAGCTACCCCCAAGCTGGACTTCAATGGCTATGACGTCGGCATGGTAGTTATTGATGTGGGCCTGGCCATGGCCACGAAAGATATGCTAATTAAACATGGAATCATACCTGCAGATATCATGAAGTAGACGTATGCTAATTAAACATGGAATCATACCTGCAGATATCATGAAGTAGACGTATGTATAACAACGATGGTCTCGATCGCAATGCTAGTTGGGGGTGCCCTGGCCAACGCCCTGGCCCTCAGCGGTAGCAACTACATATTCTCGATGATGCGAAACTCGGGCGTTGAAGAGGAGCGCAAACGGCACAATACAGCTGTAGAACAGCTCCAGGTCGCGCAGTCAGCATGGTCCAACAAACGGGCTGAACGCCTTGATTGGATTAACGAAGAACTCCGCCGTCAGGGTCATGCCGTGCAAACTTTCCGGGACGTCGACACGGCGATCCTTGAGTACGCGCAGGCATTTCCGCATGTCGCGCCGCTGGGGTCGGAACGACAGCCCCGGCTCTCCGACTTCTATACACCTAGCGATGACCAGAAAGATCGTGAGATTGTCTTCGTCGTCCTGGGGATGACCGCGACAATCCTCGTGGTATATAAATTCGCTAAGTAATTGTCTCGCTTGAGATTTTGTTTCCTTTCAATATAGATATGGGTTTATCAGAGGAGCTGTATTTTGCAATGCTTGATGTCGGGTACTGTGCCAAGCGAAACAAACATCCTGGCCCACTTGGTCATACTATGATAAACACGGCGCAGCGATTCCTGGAGTCGTGGCGTACCAATCACTCTTCTGTACAGAAATTCGCTACCAGGGTCCTATCAGGCCCAACTGACCTTAGAGCTACAACTGGGTTGCTAGATCCGATGACACGCAGGGCATGTTGGAGACTCATAGGATTATTAGAATACATTCGCGCGTTGGATAGCGAAACAGCCATGTCACAAGCTTAGCTTATACCATGACCGACAGTAATCTTAGCTCGCTATACTACAGTCCCCACGGTTACTGGAAGGGACTCGCAGCCATAAAAAACCTCGCCGCGGCCGCTAAGGTCTCCGAAGATGTGACACGGGGTTGGCTGAAGAAGCAGGCCATCTGGCAGATCTACCTCCCCGCCCCACGACACATACCGCGACCCAAGTTCGACGTACCGGTGCCAAACGACGTCCACCAGGCCGACCTCCTATTTCTACCTCACGACAGGGCGGGTCGCAAAACGTTCAAGTACGCCCTCACCATCGTTGACGTGGCCTCCCGGTACAAAGAGGCAGAGCCCCTGGCCACAAAAGAGGCTAAGGAGGTCTCAGCCGCCCTTGAAAGGATTTACAGGCGGAGCCCCCTGAAATGGCCAAAGTTGCTTCAGGTCGATCCGGGGCGCGAGTTCATGGGTGCGGTGAACCAACAGCTGGCCAAACACGGTGTCTCTGTCAGGCGTGGCCGTGTGGATATCCATCGAGACCAAGGGATTGTGGAGCGTTTCAATCGCACCCTGGCAGAGCGGCTCTTTGGGCACCAATACGCCCAAGAGATGAGACTTCCGTCTGGAGAACGATCGGCTGAATGGGTGGCTCGGCTGCCTGCCGTGGTTGCGGCTTTGAACGGCGAAGTGACCAGATTGACCGGTAAGAAACCTTCTAATGCCATCAAGGCCAAGAGTGTGGCGCAAAAGCCCTCATCCGTGGTCGCAGCTTCGTCGCACCGTCCCGTTGGCTCGTCGGAGCGAAAGCTCCCCTCGGGTGTTGGCGTTCGCTACCTCTACCAACCCGGCGAACTGGAGGGTGGCCGTCGTCGTGCGACCGACCCTTTGTGGTCCCTCCAGGTATACCGGCTTGGTCGCTCGGTTACCAAGCCTGAAGAGCCCGTGCTCTACTATCTGCTGGATGGCCCTCAGCGGGGGTTTGTCCGGGAAGAGCTGCTTGTGGTGCCTCCTGATACCGTGCTGCCACCTGATGGGGTTCTTAAACGTTGAGGACCGCGTAACCCCTTTTTCTGTTGCATTCCAGGCACGTCAGCCGGATATTGTCACGAGTATGGCCTCGGGTGTTGTCCAACCGGTCGACACTGAACTGCTGAGTATCTTTGGGTTGGTATACCCAGAGGAGCTCGATGTCGCATGCCACGCAGTGGTTCTGCTGGCCGTCTTTGAGTGCGAGGATGTGATCGACCTTGAGATTGAATCCCTGGAGACCTTTGGCCTGATCATGGCGCTTGTATGCCACAAGTTTTTTCTGGATGACTTTGCGGAGCTGCTGCTCAGTGAGTGGATCTACCCCATCGGAACCCTCTTCCGGTGGGCAGACTACTCGTTCGAGCTGGTGCATGTACTCCACGCGGCTGACGGCGAGGTATGCGAGGTTTGACCATTGGAGATAGTCGTCGATAATCCAGACTTTTTGCGGTTCGCGGAGTGTGAGCCCCTGGCTCGAGTGGACTGTCATGGCATAGCCGAGAGCCCAGTCTTGTCCCCACTTACCGTCCATAACTTATTGGGCATAGTGGACAGGCACCTCAACGATGTCATTGAGGACGAGCTCTTCCTGCTCTGGCCTACCAGGTCCTGGGATGTTCACCATAATGTTTTGTCTTCGGGTGTCTTTTGGGCGATATAGGAGGGGCACCGGCTCGTCAGGGAAGTGCTCCTTATGATAATGGAATAGCAGCTCTTGTGCTCAGTTGCGCACCTTTTGTCTCGAGGTCAAGATACGGTCGCCTGGTTTCCATATTGCAATGAATCTGTCCCATCCGAGGCAGGTGGGTAGGGCCTTTCTCATGGCCGAGCACTGCACCCGATCCGACCGGAGTCGGATCTCCCGTTTGAGGGCTTTGAGGACCGGGTCTTTAGCTCTGTGGTCAACCTCAACCTCTTCATAGTAGTGGGCAGCATGTCGCAGCCAGTCATGTGGCATCTCGCCTGCAATTGGTGGTGGCTGACCCTGGTCACCACAGCAGATGATGTGGACCCCTCTCCGGTCTAACCAGTCTAGGAACACTTCCAGGATTGGTTTTGGGACAGTGCAAACCTCGTCCCAGATGATCACTCGGGGGATGTACTTTTGGCCCATCCTTTCTGGGGTCCAGTCAGTCTGGCCACTCCAGCGGAAGAAGCTATGGTAGGTCTGAGCCTTGACCCCTCGGGCCCGCATCTCTTTGGCCAGACGGTGGGTCGGGGTGAATACCAGGGGGTCTCTGGTGCGGAACGATTCGATCGCTCGTGTGGTTTTGCCACTACCACCCCCACCATTCAGGTAGCTCAACTGGTGCCGAGTCAATGGGTCATTGAAGCAGGGGGCCTGACTCGGTGGTAAGTCTTTTTGTTGGCCTTGGTATACCAGCCTGGGGACATATGCAGCATGTTGCTGAGGCATATACAGCTGATCACCCTTGTCTCTCCACTGGGCTGGTTCTACTGAGGGCAGATACTCTATTCCCAGGAGACAATTCACGCACAAGTCAATTTCACAGTTGCAGGTCCTGTGGGCAACATAGGCCTCGACATCCTTGAGCTTGTGTAGTGCCGTCTTCTGGATGTATATGCTGTCTGTGGCCACCCGGACAGCCTCCTTGGCGTCGAAACGCTGGAGCATGCTGAGGAGATTGATGTGGGCATACGCGAGCATGCTCGCCCTCACGTGAGCATACTGTGGCTGGCTTCCGTCATAGTACGTGAGAACATGTCCGAGGGGGCACTTTTGGGGTGCTCCGACAAGAGTGCCACTCTGGCGAGTGTCCCTCACCAGGTAATCCAGCTCTCCCTGGTCAGTCACGAGGCGCCGCGTCAGTCGCGTGCCTTCAGCTTTGGCGCCCTGGGTGAACTTACCAATAATGCTGCATCCCTGATCACGATCCTCGGGGAGCCAGACCTCCTCCTGCTTGGTATAGGAGATGATGGCCTCCCGGACATGCAGGTGAGTCAATAGCCCAGATTCGGTGAGGTATGCGAGGAGGGGTGTGGGGGCCCAACCCCTCTCCTCAAAATGCCTCCCAAACCAGGCAGGAATTACGGGATGACTGTCTTGTTTGAACATCCACTCTGTGACCTCAGCAAACCCTACGCTGATGTCTTTGGGTAAAGGCCCATTAATAGCCACTCTCGTCATCCTGTGGGTAGGGTGGCCAAACCTCTCAAAGTATGATTTCGCTTCGCCGAAGCCTTGGAAGCTGGCAGGGTAGCAGGCCTTCATGCCGATGCTGACAACGTCTCTCGTGTCATAGTCCAAGGAGTTCCAGAGGCCACCATGGCCGTGTTCTAAACAGGCTTTTTGGATATCATCTGCGAAGAACGTCGGGGTGGGCTTCCAGCCGTTCCTTTCTTTGGCCACTATGCTCGCCGCATGGTTTACCCCAAGGGCCCTGTCGGCAAGAGATTCGTCACCTAGATGGGTGCAGGCCTCCTGGAGCATTTGGTGGTCCTCCTGAGTTATGTAGGTGCGGCCATCCTGCAGGACAAACTGGTCTACACTCAGCTGCTTGTCTTGCCTGCCACCCAAGAGCCAGACTGCGATTGGCTCATCCTGGGTTGTGTGTCGGATTGCTTCCCACACATCGCCTTCATAGATGTGAACCTGCCTGGACTGTGGGAAGTGGAGGTCTTTGGGCCAGGCGTGGCCGTTGTGGCAGATGAGTTCTACCCTCCCATAACTTCTGGTACCCCGTCTCTGGTACTTGCCACGGTTATATATGTCCTCGCCGGCGATGTCCTTCAAGATGATTGCACGCTGGAGAATACTCTCCAGTCCGGCCACATCGTCGACCGTGGCACCAGACTCATGGACTTCGTCCTCCCACTCCCGGATTTTCTGGCGTCTGGTTGGGGTGAGACCTTGGCCCCTCAGGGTGCCCTCAAAATGCTCCACGACTCGCTGGGCCACACAGTTAAGATCGCCGTCTCTTAGCGGGGCAAGGTTGGCAGGATCTGGATTTCTGAGGGGATAGACGCCGTAGACAACCGCGGTGATGGGGTATGCATTCTGAAAGTAAGGCTTGTCGATTCCCGCGAGGGCACCCGGCTTCGTGTTCCGATCGATGGTTACAACTGCCTGACCTTTCTTCCTATCTGTCCTCACTGGGTCAAACTTGTCTTCGACCACCCAGTCACCTTCATCCCGCTCTCGCAGGTACTTGAGCTTGAGGATATGCTCACCCTCGGGGAGCTCTCGCAAGAGCTCTGCAGCTCTGACATCCGTCATAGTGGCATCCAGAGACATACGGCCCGCCCCGGCCTCTACCCTCCATGTGGAGAAGACCACCGAGGCTTCATCAACTTGGAACTCGTCTTTAGCATCGTTCAAGATCCCTACCCACGGTTCATCAGCCGGGAATCTTACCGGGGGAGGGATCGGGATGTCCAGGTCGAAGGTATATCCCGCGGGGGGTGGGGGCTTCGGCGCTTCCGGGATGTCGAGCCGCTCGTGAAGAATTTCGGGACCTTCCCTCGCGATCGCGCGGGCTAGGGGTTCTTTCGAGCCCTTGGTCAGACCGTGTAGATGCGGCCTCCTCAAGCGTTCCGTGATCTTGCGGAGATGCGGTAGGCGCTCTCGCGGCCGCCTCGCGACCCGGGCGGCGTACTTCCCGGTCCGCAGCGCCGCATCGACTTCGGCCCTGAGCTGCCCCGCCTCACGGACATGTTGGGCCCTTTTAAGAGGGTTATATCTCCTGAGTGCGGGGAATCGCCCCGTCTTTACCGCCCGCCGGAGACGTCTCGTGTATTCGGCGGCGCGAACTTTCGCGATCGCCTCTAAGAGGTCTCGTTTCTTGAGCCTTGATCTTCCACGAATACCCAACTCCCGAGCTTTCAATCGCAGTTCGGTAACTGTGACCATTATATGGGTATACCTTAATGTACACTATTCTCTAAATCTGAAGCAACTTTGTATGTGATAATATGTTGTAACGTACAACTATAAACAGTATATTATAAATGATATTATTTCTCTAAATCTAAAATTATTTTATTCGAAATTCCAAAAGTTGGACCAAGACCTTCTCAAATTTTATTCGGGCACGATGTTCGGCGTATGCCAATTTATGCTTGATACGTGCACCTCCGCAAGGTTGACATAACTTACCCTCGCTCTGGGTTCCCACCCCGCAATTCCTGCATGGCACGGATTCGACCGGCCGCCTACGGAGCTGAGCTCGATGCTGCTTGCAATGTTCGAAGACGCAGCTCTTTCCACAAGGAATGTGGGAACCAATCACAATCCACCGACAATTATTATGACCTTGAGGCATGATCGTTGTTATCTTCCGATATATATCCATTGAGACAAACCTTTAATTGGTGAAATGGAGAATTTTGGTCCTTTTTTATGTTCGATTGATATTCGCCCTTTTTATACCCGATTGATATTCGCTCGTCAGCGGATGGTGAGAGCTGCGTTGGTGCCCGGGGTACGACCAAAAGGCTTAATAATCATTGAGATTCACCCCCGACAGGTAAGTGGCTTGAAAGATGACATCCGGACCAAATGTAAGGCAGCCCGACCTCAAATTCTGACGGACGAGAAGGTAAAAAAACTAGTCACGGAAGAGCGTGCCGCGGAGAGAAGATTGTTGCTGGGCCGGCTCGCGACGTGATATGCTTATTTATGTGTCTGGGTCGAGAGGAATTACACACCAAGAATTCCGACCGCTCCACCATGTTCCGAATAGCTTACCATACTGTTACGCAAATGCGTCTATTTATGATATCGGTAAGTTAAATCGTGCGCTGGCATGTTACTATAAACTATCCTTACAACAACCACATCGAATTCGGATTCGAACCCGCTCCGCCAGAATTCAAGTCAAACGTTAATACCACTAAGCCATCCCATCCCGACTGTATATAAATCTTCCGTATTTTAGCTGGTGTTACACAATATGATGTAAAGTTTAAATCAGTGTAGTTTAAACTATACACGGTTTAAACATAAACATGTAATCATACTACCAGTGGATAGCTACTTGACAATGTTATGGAGTAAAACAATTTGTCAAGGCAGAAAATATTTGTCAATGCAGAAAATATTTGTCCCGATGTAAACATCTTGACAGAAGTTATATTTTTAGACCATAGACACTCACGTGACATAAGATAACGTTCAACCAATCAGCAGCGTTTGTGAATGGGGAATTCCCCGGATAATAATAGAATGTATTGGAATGTTATTAATCATTGAGATTCAACCCCCGACAGGTAAGTGGTGTGTCATTTCTTTTTTGGCACGTAGTGTCTGAGAGCCCTGGGCCGGCGAGGGTTGTGGGCCGTCCCCTGGCTCATACATGGGTGTTTTTTGGCTATCTGAAATATGGCTAGGAGCCTCCTCGGCCCAAATTAAGAGGTCTGTTCACCCGGAACATGGAGGGAGGGCTCAACGGGGGGCGCGGAGGCTTCCATTTTTTTTGTTACTCACCCCCCCCCCCTGCTGCTCAGGTTAGTAATTGCTATTTGGCATGGCGGTAGCTGTGCGGATTCGGACCCTAGCCTATGTATATTAATTGTATTTACTAGTAATATGTTAAATTCTGTTTAGCTTAATAATCTTTGATTATAATTCTCAACCCACCTCTTATAAATATTTACGAACTAGACTATTTAGCGTGACAGACGGATCTGTAGTCCAGTGGTGGTAACACGCTGGACTGGTAATCCAGGGATCGCAGGTTCGATCCCCCGTCTGACCCTAATAAAATTAACAGTCTTTCAGATGGGAAGTTAAACCGAGGTCTCGTATCGGTGCTTTACACCGTGCACGTAAAAGAGCCAGAGGAGACTCTGGAATGGGTCTCTGTCTGTATCATGCACTATTCTCCAAAATCTAAAATAACTAATCTCTTCAGGAGGCGTCGCTCATATGGGCAACCGGTAGCGACGATAAATAAACGTAAAACACACACACGCATATGTAGAGTTGTCAGGTTAGTAATTGATATTTGGCATCGCGGTAGCTGTGCGGATTCGGACCATAGCCTATGTATATTAATTATATTTACTAGTAATATGTTAAATTCGGTTTTTAGTTTAATAATCATTGATTATAATTCTCAACCCACCTCTTATAAATATTTACGAACTAGACTATTTAGCGTGACAGACGGATCTGTAGTCCAGTGGTAACACGCTGGACTGGTAATCCAGCGATCGCAGGTTCGATCCCCCGTCTGACCCTAATAAAATTAACAGTCTTTCAGATGGGACGTTAA
The DNA here is from genome assembly GCA_014843695.1 of Archivesica marissinica. Classification (NCBI taxonomy): domain Eukaryota; kingdom Metazoa; phylum Mollusca; class Bivalvia; order Venerida; family Vesicomyidae; genus Archivesica; species Archivesica marissinica. The sequence goes on from CM026401.1 coordinate 58,766,199, forward strand.
ACCGAGATCTCGTGTCGGTGCTTTACACCGTGCACGTAAAAGTAGCAGAGGAGACTCTGGAATGGGTCTCTGTCTGTACCATTGCACTACCCTCCAAAATCTAAAATGACTAATCTCTTCAGGAGGCTTCGCTCATATGGGCAACCGGTAGCGACGATAAATAAACGTACAAATCAGAAATATTTAGCGTGTATTACGCATATCCTGGCGGAATGCATGTAGTCTAGTCATCAACTGATAACGTGTGCAGACCATGCTGTCAATAATGGAATGTTCAATACGTCTCTAAACAAGCCACTGATAACACACTGTGTAGGGCTACAAGTAAAACAAATGAAGAAAAAAGCTGTCACATGCAAGTTGGGCTACGTTTGGACATATCTAATGTGTGTTGCATTTTATTTTCTATTTCCTTTAAATGTTATTTTTTAAGGACTTTATTTAACTTTTCCAACATTTTCAATGGATACATATACCAGAAACGTCTGGAAATAATAATAAAAGCCGCTTATTATTTGGAAAAATAGATCTGGATTTATAGGTTTATAACGAACGAAATACTCACAGTTGAAAAGATGTACTTAAGGAGCTGGTTGTCAGACAGATCAAAAGCTAAATAAAATCTTCCAAACAGTATTCAATTACTCACTTCTCTTTATATTAATAGAAACAGAAGGCTGTTGACCGAGACACGAAGTCGAGACTATTGCGCGAAACAGAAGGTTATTGACTGAGACACGAAGTTGAGACTATTGACGCGAAACAGAAGACTATTGACCGAGACACGAAGTCAAGACTATTGACTCGAAACAGAAGGCTATTGACCGAGACACGAAGTCGAGACTATTGACGCGAAACAGAAGGTTATTGACCGAGACACGAAGTCGAGACTATTGACGAGAAACAGAAGGCTATTGACAGAGACACGAAGTCAAGACTATTGACGCGAAACAGAAGACTATTGACCGAGACACGAAGTCGAGACTATTGACGCGAAACAGAAGACTATTGACCGAGACACGAAGTCGAGACTATTGACGCGAAACAAAAGACTATTGACCGAGACACGAAGTCGAGACTATTGACGCGAAACAAAAGACTATTGACCGAGACACGAAGTCGAGACTATTGACGCGAAAGAGAAGACTATTGACCGAGACACGAAGTCGAGACTATTGACGCGAAACAGAAGACTATTGACCGAGACACGAAGTCGAGACTATTGACGCGAAACAGAAGACTATTGACCGAGACACGAAGTCGAGACTATTGACGCGAAACAGAAGACTATTGACCGAGACACGAAGTCGAGACTATTGACGCGAAACAGAAGACTATTGACCGAGACACGAAGTCGAGACTATTGACGCGAAACAGAAGACTATTGACCGAGACACGAAGTCGAGATCACTAGACTTCTGTTTCAGGTCAATAGTCCCTCCCTTGGAGAAATAGTTTGAGCTATATATATGTTTTCATTTTCTTCGGGCCGCAAAAAGGGGAAATCCCATTTATTTGCTCCTTTCAGATACTAGTATGGGCCTGAGTACATCCCCTAGTAGCCTGATTTATAATTGTTCTGATACTGACACCATTAACAAACTGTGCACTTTTATATTCAGCGTTACTTTTTCGTTTCAAATTTTAGAATTATGGATTTTACTATCACGAGTGAAGAAAACGATCCTACAACATTGCACTAATATACCGAATAATTCACACATTTAGATACAAAATGTGCCTATATTATTTTCTAAATGGATATACATATTACCTATATGGCAAGTGCACAGTTTCCTTTTGGTGTCAGTATGTATTAAATGGGGTTCCATGGGACACAACAATATGCTATATGCTTTATCATTATATCAACAGGTAACAGGTTAATACAGCAACAGAATGGCAAACATGGTTCGCTGTACAGCAAGTCTAGCGGTGTTTTATCTGCTGACGACAACACTGTTGGTGTTCATTCCTGTTACTAGTACCCAGACAGCCGAAGCCCCACCATCGGTCCAACAGCAACTCATATACGTACTACACGAACTCTTCAAGGTAATATTACAGAAAGGGACGACTTACATACATTCACATAATTTAGCTATGTAGGCATAATATATGTTTAGAACCTGCATCGCCAAGGCGACGTCACGTAGAAATAACAAATATGACCACAGCGACGTCGCGTAGAAATAACAAATCTGACCATGGCGACGTCGCGTAGAAATAACTATATATTTGACAATGGCGATATATCGAAATATCAAATCTAATCACCATGACGACGCGTAGAAATAACAAATCTAATCACACTAGTAATATTATTTTTCGCAAATAGCCGCCATTTCTCACCTGCACTGTTTAATAGGCCAGCATCGAGTAGAGGATTTGGAAGTTGGCAATAAATGCACGAGTCTGCAAGTAGTTATTCTGCAAGTAGTTAGTCTGCAAGTAGTTAGTCTGCTTTCAGTAGTTAGTCTGCTTTCAGTAGTTAGTCTGCAAGTAGTTAGGATGCAAGTAGTTAGTCTGCAAGTAGTTAGTCTGCAAGTAGTTAGTCTGCAAGTAGTTAGTCTGCAAGTAGTTAGTCTGCAAGTAGTTAGTCTGCTTTCAGTAGTTAGTCTGCAAGTAGTTAGTCTGCAAGTAGTTAGTCTGCAAGTAGTTAGTCTGCAAGTAGTTAGTCTGCAAGTAGTTAGTCTGCAAGTAGTTAGTCTGCTTTCAGTAGTTAGTCTGCTTTCAGTAGTTAGTCTGCAAGTAGTTAGTCTGCAAGTAGTTAGTCTGCAAGTAGTTAGTCTGCAAGTAGTTAGTCTGCTTTCAGTAGTTAGTATGCAAGTAGTTAGTCTGCAAGTAGTTAGTCTGCAAGTAGTTTGTCTGCAAGTAGTTAGTATGCAAGTAGTTAGTCTGCAAGTAGTTAGTCTGCAAGTAGTTAGTCTGCAAGTAGTTAGTCTGCAAGTAGTTAGTCTGCAAGTAGTTAGTCTGCAAGTAGTTAGTCTGCAAGTAGTTAGTCTGCTTTCAGTAGTTAGTCTGCAAGTAGTTAATCTGCAAGTAGTTAGTCTGCAAGTAGTTAGTCTACAAGTAGTTAGTCTGCAAGTAGTTAGTCTGCAAGTAGTTAGTCTGCAAGTAGTTAGTCTGCAAGTAGTTAGTCTGCAAGTAGTTAGTCTGCAAGTAGTTAGTCTGCAAGTAGTTAGTCTGCAAGTAGTTAGTCTACAAGTAGTTAGTATGCAAGTAGTTAGTCTACAAGTAGTTAGTCTGCAAGTAGTTAGTCTGCTTTCAGTAGTTAGTCTGCAAGTAGTTAGTCTGCAAGTAGTTAGTCTGCAAGTAGTTAGTCTGCAAGTAGTTAGTCTGCAAGTAGTTAGTCTGCAAGTAGTTAGTCTGCAAGTAGTTAGTCTGCAAGTAGTTAGTCTGCAAGTAGTTAGTCTGCTTTCAGTAGTTAGTCTGCAAGTAGTTAGTCTGCAAGTAGTTAGTCTGCAAGTAGTTAGTCTGCAAGTAGTTAGTATGCAAGTAAAACATATGTAGTAGATGAACGCATCATAAAATATTTGTATTACAGTGAAAACATGTTTTTTGGGGATGGCCGTGACTTACTTAAGACTTAAGACTTGTAACCCAGATGCTTCAAACAAACAATGCCATGAATCGTACATGATTGCATACATGTAATTATACAAATGTGTTCATGTGTTTGTAGTGTTCATTGTATATATAGAATCCAATAAAATATGACAAACAGTGGTAGCTATGATAGCGCAGTGGTAGCGCGTTGGCAACAGTTGCGAAAGGCCAGGAGTTCGAGCCCCGCTGGAGTTGTTAGGATTAGCCCTTATGCAAGGCATTTAAATTCCACATTGCCTCTTCTCTCTCGTTGCTATGGATTCCACCAGGAATGAGGTCCACAGAGTGATTAATATACGTTGTAAGAACTTGTTTCGCAATCGAGCTCAAATACATTTGTATAAACTAAGTGGAAATTGTCGTTGAATTCAATTAAAGCACTTGCCCCTCACTGTTGTAGGTTCGAATCCCACCTGGGGGTGTCAACTTATGCCATGTTAGGAAGGTGTATAGCACGTTTACGGAATGTCGGTGTGTCTACCCTGGTGACCGTCAGTGCATGGCGTACTGCTATGTGGGGCACCGGGGTCTCATTAATCGATTAACAACTGGACATAGGCTTCTTGTTCGACTTTCACCCCAAATAAAAATTAATCTGATCGTACAGACCCCATTTATTTTGACCGTGTTAAAGCCCCATTATTATTTCAATAGGAAAAACATAATTCTAGTTCTAGGAGCGCCCCTACCCCCCCCCCCATCCCCCTCCTATCTATCTCACCCTGAAACCGCTAGTGCCAATATCATGTCGTAAATGAATCCAAAGAATCAGGGTTATTGTGTTTCAGGAAAACCAAGGACTCGAACAAATACTTCAGGATCTGCTGAATGCAACAAAGAGTTTGCCGGATAATGCGACATTGCCACCTGGAGTCACGCTTAATCCACTTGTGAATATGGTACTAATGGGTAAGTGTTTGCATCGTCGTATTTGGATATATTACGCTGTAATTCTGCTGCTGTTGGTATTCGGCTTAGGATGGGTTATCTCGTATGCTAAACACCTTCCGGTGTTGATGGTACTCGGCTTATGAATGGTTATCTCGTATGCTAAACACCTTCCGGCGTTGATGGTACTCGGCTTATGATGGGTTATCTCGTATGCTAGCGACCTCCAGGTGTTGATGGTACTCGGCTTAGAATGGGTTATCTCGTATGCTAGACGCCTTCCGGCGTTGATGGTACTCGGCTTATGGTGGGTCTCGTATACTAGACACCTTCCGGTGTTGATGGTACTCGGCTTATGATGGATTATCTCGTATACTAGACACCTTCCGGCGTTGATGGTACTCGGCTTATGGTGGGTTATCTCGTATACTAGACACCTTCCGGCGTTGATGGTACTCGGCTTATGGTGGGTTATCTCGTATGCTAGACACCTTCCGGCGTTGATGGTACTCGGCTTATGATGGGTTATATCGTCTGCTAGACACCTTCCGGCGTTGATGGTACTCGGCTTATGGTGGGTTATATCGTCTGCTAGACACCTTCCGGCGTTGATGGTACTCGGCTTATGATGGGTTATATCGTATGCTAGACACATTCCGGTGTTGATGGTACTCGGCTTATGATGGGTCTCGTATGCTAGACACATTCCGGCGTTGATGGTACTCGGCTTATGATGGGTCTCGTATGCTAGACGCTTAGATTGCCTATGCACCTGTATAACGAGATATAAAAGATATAAAACGATCGATGTTTCAAGTTATCTCACAATATGAACACGGTACACGCGTGTGTGCAGTGTACTAGATAAGGCAAACTTTAGACATGTTCAGTCTTGAACTTATAAATTTCATAATTCATGTCAAATACTGATACAATGAAACCTGTGTTAGTGGTCACCTCCATTAATCAGCCAACCTGTATTAATCATCGAAATTCCAGATTACCAATATATTGTTTTATTATACATTTGGCCTCTATTAAGCAGCCACCTGCGCTAAGCAGCCATTGTCTGCTATGCCCTTATTCCACGCAAACGAAAGCGACTAATATAAGTTGGTGAATATTGTGTCGCGACCTCTATAAAATAAATAAAGTTTAAACTTGTTCGGGTTATTTTTAGTGTGTTTGCTCTGGTTACTTCCGCCTGTGGTCAGACTGCTGTGAACCCCCGATAATAAGACCATCTTCAGGTCAGGTGCATCGGGTTATCGTTCCCGATTAAAGCTTCTCTGTTGTCATCAGGCGATAGGAAAAATAGATTTCAATTCAATATATTTTATTTGGCATAAACATATAACATGTTCATCGCCATAAAACATAACATGGCGGTTACAATAAATCTAACATACATCGTCCTATATTTTCAGAAAAGTGTGTGTATTGTTAATTACATGTAATTAGAATATAGTGTATTAGTTGCATATTATTTTCTTTATTAACATAATAACAATTATTTATCATTAAACTAGGATAGAAAAAATAGAATAGTGGGTTATTGTATATAGATTTAGATTATTCTTCTCCTCTCAGCAGAGCCTCGACTTTTGTATTTCCTCCAAATCGCCGAAAAAGACAAATCATAATAGTCTGTGTTTCCTTTCACCACAGTAACTAATAACAAGAAAAACTATTACATATAAATATGTAATAGAAGGACGATTGAAAATTCACTTTGCAGAATAGACACTCGGATAGTGTATTGGGTTCCTGTCTGTCGATTTTTCACTTTTTAACTTCTGGCCAAATGACATCAGAAACTCAATACGGCCCAATTAATAGTATCGGTGTTAAAATATATTTATTTGACTGACCAGGTAAAATATATCGACGCCTGTTCCCAGACTAGGTGAATGTATATAAATTATAAAGTGCATAATTTAGTAATTAAATGCAAACATGTTAGTTTAAACATAATTTATTGCCAAATATATACAGCAAATGGTTTGGGCCACAAGTGCTATACACATTATAAAACGGCCCTCCCCAATACAATTCATTTACAGAAATATATTATGGCTACAAAAGTACAATTAAGAAAAAGATATGTTATTTTAAAGAAAAAATGCCAGCAGAAGTATTCACGTGAATGTGCTCGTGTGATGCTCGCCCCGGTCCGCGACCTCGAAACCCCCCACGCATAATAAGAAATAGAAATACTATTATTACGCTAATTTGAAAACCTCGCAGTATCATGTATATACTTTTGAACTGAATTAAAAATACTTAGGTTCTGTTCATCTGAGAGTTCTTCTTTACCTTTAAGTAAACATGTTAACAATAACATGAAACCCTGCCGAACATAATAGTATATACCACGTCCCTGATGGAACATCCGCGATTCATATAGAAACCAAATATTGTTTTGCAGAATTTCAACAACGTAAATAGATTGACCTGGCCATTTCTGGATTCCAACTCAAGCCTGTATTTCTATGCGCACATCAGAAGAAAATAATCCATCACACATTGCATTAATTTACGCAATATTTGGCATATTTTGATACCAAATTTGCTCTTTTTCTAAAAGAATATCAATTTTTCCTTTACGGCAAGTGAACAGTTTCATTTTGGTGTCAGTATATATACTCAATTCCAAAATAAAGTGTGCACTTTGTTTTCTGTGATTTATCATCGCCTATTTAACCGAAAGCCTATAAATTTGGTACTAAACTTTAGAGCAGACCCTGTAGAATATGTCAGACATATCAGATTTTAAGTCACGGTCAGTTTAAGTAGCTTTTTTTATGCGAGAAAGGAGACGGTGCTAAAATCAAAGTTGCAAAAGTACTCAAAGCATCAGGTCACATTCAAAAAAAAATTCGATCAGTATCTTGTGTGCGCACCTCTGCTGTTGATGCAGGCGGCAATTCGACTTCGCATAGACCGCACGTAACGTCTGATTACTGCGTCAAGGATGTTATCCCACTCTTGCACGAGGGCGTTTGCCAAGTCCCTCAGATTGTGGATATTTCCTCGGGATCGCACCCTTCTGCCAAGGTAATCCCAGATATGCTCGATTGGGTTCATATCCGGGCATATAGCAGGCCAGGGAAGCACGTCAACGTTGTTCCTGTTGAGAATGCTTGGATACGTTGATTTTCGCTCAATCTTGGCATGTTCGTTGTGTACCAATGTGAACTCAAATGTGATTTAACCGTTATGTAAGACATAAGGATTACACTAATACAAGTTTCCGGCGACATGTATGTTTTCCTCGGGCTGCACGTGCAAATCATGCTAAATCAAGTCTCACAGACTGGACTGACATTTTTTGCATACCACGTGGTAGATTATGCAAGTGATCGATGACAAATATACTTGAGGTATACTATGCGAAATTTCTAACCGATACGTCTTCTAAATAGTGAAATATTCTAAATTCAAAAGTGCACACTTTATTTTGGAATTGAGTATATATTGTACACTATGAACGAGTAAATATGTTTACGCCAATTATATTATATGTATTTTAGGAATTAAGAATCTTCACAACGTTCAGAATACTTACAATTCCACGAGTAGTTCACACGATAACAGTACGCAGCAGACAGGTGGTGACCTAATGACGTCACTCAACCAAAACGCGCTCTTGCAAGAGGCAATAAGCATGGTGTCTAAGCAGGTAGGATATTAATTTATAGTATACTAGTCAGGAATGTACTTATTAAAAAGTACTACTACACGAGACCAAGGATGTATAAATTGTGTTCTTTAATGAACAGTGGTATAAATAGAAAGGATTTATTAAACTTGGCTCGATTTATTAAGAATGCTTTAAACCATAGGAATTCAATATTGAACGCTTTGTCTTCTTAATTACACAAAACAACTAACTAAAATGTTCATCTTCTATATTAAATTAGAATACAGTAGCTATACGATAGCTGTATTGATCACTTGTTTATTTATATGTAAGTATATGTATATATCATGACTATGTACTTATGTATACGTCATAAATAAACTTATGTTCTGTTCTGTTCTGATACCAGCATGGTATCTACCCGAGGTAACTTACCGAGGGCCGATACATAGGCTGATATGAAACTAGCCACGTAATGGTGTATTTATTACTTTGATATGAATTTAAACATTTAATAATCGAAATCATGTTCTCCGTTATCCATTTATCAGGAATAAATCACAATTACTGAATTAGATACACCAACATGATTAAAATATTACCACGAAACTACAAACATAATTATGCTATCTGTCAAAGTTGGCACACTGATACGATACGGGAAGTAAACAAACTAGTATCGAGTGCGCATGCGTTATTTAAAAGGAACTAGTTATGATACGGCTTTTATCTGGTTTGATACGGGCTAGTGACCGTATCAAATATCAGACTGAAAACACAGCTTATCAACCTGGGTGGTAGACAGTAGTGTGGTAGGCAAATATCGGAAACAATAAGCTAACATTCATATCCAAGTAATACGCGTCTATATTGATCAGCCTGCGCGCATGCCTTTTGAAAAACTGAATGCATACATGCAGTCTCTTTATAATATAGAGCGATAGCCAGATTTATTGAACCGCTGTGGATTTTCACGCGCTCAAACGAAGTTCAGGTTCTTATAATACTAGGATTAGCGTATGACCGATGCAATTACAATTATAACGTTTAGTAAGTTATTAACAACCATCGTATACGAAACAATTTCCCTGACCTATAGTCTGTTTCAAATCAATCATAATATAATCAATCCAACAAGTAAATGAAACAAAATACTAGAATTTCCCGCTCTTTTCCATCTCCATACTTGACTCTTTTCTCTACTGTACTCTTTATTATTTATATATCACCCGTGTCACAACATCTGTTAACTAAGTACATGTATACTCATATGTTATGTAAATGATCTGAGTTAATTAAGAAATAATAAGTATCAACCGTGGTATATCGCAGAATAACCCGAGTTTGTAGTTCTTATGCGTAGAAATATATCACTCAGGCCTGCCTTCGGCCTTAGTGATCGATTTCTACGCATAAGAACGACAAACGAGGGCTATTCTGCGATATACCACGGTTGATACTTATTATTTCGATTCTAACACGACTTACTTCTAATAATTTTAGACGAGAATCAAAGGAGTATTTTCTTCAAACGCCGTGCTACTCCGCTGCATTTGGCTTTCGAAATGTCCTCCCGCGTAAGGAGTGATGACGTTATTTTTTATGGAAAATATCAATCTAGTGCATAAATGAACAAAATTGTAACTGATCAATAATTTTATTTATTTTGTCAAATAAAACTGTACAGAATAGTAACTGAAACGTTACTTAACAGAAAAATAAGAGATTATCTGATTCTAAAAATAGCTCACTTCCGCGAATTCCCACGGTAGTATTTACAAACATCACGAGACTTTCATTCATAAAGCTTTACACGCATTCACAGTATAAATGGAATAGCCAAAACACGGTGCGCGCGCAGCATAGTTCAAGGTAGGTATATCGCAGAATAACCCGAGGTAGATTTTACTCTACAAGTATGTATGTTATTAGCTGGGTCGTGTTAGAATAAAGATTAATTGAATTGAATTGAACAGTAGATATGAATGGTACACACTACTTGTTTTCATATATAAAACACCACACTGTATCATTATGTTCGCATGATGCAATTCATTTAATGTGTTGCGAAAATAAGACTACGGTGGTCGCCAGATCGGACAGGTGGCTTTTCTCCGTGAACTCCTGTTTACGCCCATACGAATGACCACATTTACGCTTTCATCCGCGCCATCGAGAGCGATTAATATAAGTTGTTAAAGCTTGTTTCGCAATCGTTGTAAAATAAATAAAGTTTAAACTTTTAAATAAGACTAACATATATAACGGGATATTATCATAACGCAAGTACGGTGTTGGTAGAACATCAGCCGCCCGGCTAGATTAGATGTTAGTGCTGTCCGACTAGTGTTCGCGAGCATGTGGTTTCGAGCCCCACGTTGGGTGACTAACCACTCTTTCTTTGCTTGATCACTTCATTTTCGAAATACCGTCCGCCACCTGTACATGTCTTTTTGTTTTTCATTAAAAAAACAAAAAACAAATATGTAGATATCTCCGGGAAACTCCGACAAACTCCGGTAAAACATCCTCTAGAAATTAAGGATCGTCATTGGTTTTATAATAAAAAGCATAATTTGTTTCATACATAATTATATTGCATATACATGCACGTGTTGATAGTTCAATTTATATAACGAATATACCCCCCTCACATTCAATTGGAGAGAGTATTTAAGGGTCATCATGTGGTCTGTCGGACGGAATATTGTGTCTTCGCAATATCTAACTTGCTATCTTTGCCACACATGTGTTCATATGCTTCGTTTAGCCGGTGCCAGGGGGAAATGTATGATAATTACATATCTAAACTGTAAATAAATTATAAATTGTACTTGTATGTATGTATGATATAATTGTAATACTGTTATTGTAAATTTGTATAAATTCTGAACATGTATTTTTTGAATTTGTATCAAATGCTCATCTATGGTGGTAATAAAGAATATATATACTTATATCTCAAAAATCAACATTTGTTATTATAAATTATATGTCCAATGTACTAGACCCAGGAATGTGTTTGTTTGTGCACCAAAGTAATTTATAATTTGGTTAATGGCCAAATACTACATTAGTGTAGGCTAAGAAAGTAGCACATTGCAAGCAATAACAACACGCAGCAGCACCAGATTACCATAAATCATAAACAGTTATTAGATTAAGACGCCTCATACAGACAAACCAACATCAGTACCTAACTACTTATAGGAATCAATGTCTATTACGCCCGAGAAATAGTTCCATTTTCGTATGGCTGTTTACGGATTGCTTAGTATTTGACATCTCTGAACTAGAATTGCAACATTTATGTCGTATGGTAGATTGATGGTACTTTATACATGGCATACTGAGTACAGTTAAAAACACAACACCGATACTCGTAACACATCGAGTCAAGTCAAAACATATACATGTCCATCGCCAAGAAACTATTTGACGGTTAAGTTTAAGTTTAAACTTTATTTATTTTACAACGATTACGAAGCAAGTTTTAACAACTTATATTAATCACTCTCGTTGGCGCGGATGAAAGCGTATATGTGGTCATTTCGTGTGGGAGGAAACCGGAGTACCCGGAGAAAACCCACCTGTCCGATCTGGCGACCACCATACCATCTCACATACTACACTGTCCGAGGATCGAACCCGGGTTGCATTGGTGAGAAGCGAGCGCGCTAACCACTGCGCTAATCGGACAGTCTAGCGGTTATAAACAAATTATATCAAACTTAAGGTACTAAATGCATTGTGCTGAAACGCCACGTGTGACTGTATTATACTCTAGAACACTATTGATTTGGGAGCATTTATATTTCGCTAATTTTCGCTATCTAAGTTGATCGCGAATTCAAAATTCCCGTGAATAATTCTATGTCCGAATGTAGAGTTATATCCGAAAATACAGATCCCCGTCTGTGAACACCTTATATTGCATACACTATGTACTTAAGAAGTTCGGTGGTTTTCTAAGTATGTTTGTTTCTTGACTTCTGTCCAATCCTGTAACTGGGGCAGTATTCTGAAGTTAGTTGTCAGGCGCGTAGCTGGGCTATTTAGTGACAGACGGATCTGTAGTTCAGTGGCAACACGCTGGACTGGTAACCCAGGGATCGCAGGTTCGATCCCCAGCCTAACACTAATAAAATTAACAGTCTTTCATATGGGAATTTAAACCGAGGTCTCGTGTCGGTGCTGTACACCGTGCACGTAAAAGAACCAGATGAGACTCTGGAATGGGTCTTTGTCTGTATCCTCCAAAGATCTAAAATTACTAATCTCTTCAGGAGACATCGCTCATATGGGCAACCAGTAGCGACTATAAATAAACTTAAAACCCACTATTTAGTAGGTTTAGGCCACGGTACACGAGCACCGTAAGTGGCTCTCCTTCATACACGTGTATCGTATACTATATTGTATACTAGTTCATACTACAGTAAATTTCGTAGTAACAAAGTTATGCAATTTAGCATTTTCATTTGCCATTGAAATCTTGTCTCTAAAGTAGCCACCGCACCCACATTATCTCAACCCCCTGTTCTTGTTATTGCATTTACTATATTACGTTCGGGTATCGGTGTAGGCCCGGGCCTACAAGGCCTATGAGCAGCTACATGCCTGGTTTTAGCTGCAATAGTATCTCAGACATATTAAAGCCCATTGGAAAATATTATATTTAGAAAGCGTGGATGCTAAATACCAGTGTTGCGTTTTTAACTGTAGGTAGTATAGTATATATGCAAAATCTGTTGTACATATTTCCAGATAATGGACTGGCAATTAGACGCCGCCAAGCGCAATATAACCATTGCAAACGACTTAGCATCAATGTTTGGATTGGTTAATCCAAGTGCAGTTCTCCAGAAGCTATTGATGTCATATCCAGCCCGCTCCATCATTCCAAATCGTCCAAGTGGTCTTGTGAGTGATGTGTGTTTTAGAGACGTCACAGACACGCTCGATTCTCTTGTAGCAGCGAAGATGTGGGCTATGCAAAGTAGGTTATGTGAAGTTAAACTTGAGTAATTGATCAAACGTGTACGATAAAAAGTAGACGCAATAACACTTAGTATTATAATTATAGCATTGATAATTCAGCAACTTGATTGGCTGAATCCCGATCGCGCGTGTGTTTTACGTTCATGTATCGTCGCTACCGGTTGCCCATATGAGCGACGCCTCCTGAAGAAATTAGTCATTTTAGATTGTTGGAGGATAGTGCAATGATACAGAGAAAGACCCATTCCAGAGTCTCATCTGGTTCTTTTACGTGCACGGTGTAAAGCACCGACACGAGACATCGGTTTAACATCCCATCTGAAAGACTGTTAATTTTATTATGGTCAGACGGGGGATCGAACCTCCGATCGCTGGATTACCAGTCCATCGTGTTACCACTGGACTACAGATCCGTCTGTAATCCCGATCGCGTGGATGCGTGTAGTTTAAATAGTACACCTGTTTTCCAAAATGTCTTTCCATTCCAGTATTTAGGATCAATAGTTTCATTGGCAATTTGGTTTGGCAAATGTAGAATTTGATTGCGGTTGCGCATGCGTGTGCGATTCAACAAACAACAATTGCTGATCGATTCGGCAAGTCAAAGTCGTATGGAGAACTAGAGTTAATTGTCGAGCAAAGACATTCGAAAGCAATAAAAGGTGTTTTCAAAGTGTCCGAGAATCTTCTTCCTCAGTACACCCAAACCGACATTCCATATAATAAAACAATTATTCACTGTCTTCAGGTCAATAGTTCAATCGATACGAAGTCAATAGCTTTCTGTTTCGGTAAATAGTCCCCCCTTTGGAAGAACATTTTGAACTGTTGACCTCTTTGTTTCTATGCTCATTGTTTCCTATGTATAACTATTAATTGCATCAACGTTCACATGTTCTGAAATTATTGACAACGAAAAGGGACTGAGTGAATACATGGTCAAACTAGCAGTTTACATATGCTTTGAATAATTAATGTAAATATAAGGAAAGAATCGTGGGTTTATAGTTTCCACCGGGGTATGACTTACAATGGACGTGTTTAAAGTGTAGGCATCCACACACGTTATAGACACCAACAGTAGTTCATACCCATGCCTTATGTCGCAGTTTGTAATTTATACAATGGTTTTAACATAAATTCTTAAGGTGCCGTAGTCAAACAATTACATCAGCATCGCGCATGCGTCAAATATCGGTTACGTTCGTGTCTATCTCATTAATTTGGTTGTTAGATGACTGTGTCATATCTTATATTATAAAGGAGACATTCGGCAATGTACGTCAAAGACGGAAATACACGATGTTACCCATGCAATAGCGAGCACATTATACGTGAACACATATCATATATTAAAGTTAGGGTTGTTTTGTATATGTCCAATCGTTGTGTCTGTTTTATGTGTATGAATGGATTATAGTATGAAAGAATTGATTTCATTGGTTGTTGAATACTAATCCTCTCGCTGAGTATAATCCGAATAACTTGCCCGGCAGTCAGGGCAGGATTATCTTACGAGATAGACATACAACTGTTTATATAAATAATACATAGAAATACAACCGACGCTGTGGTAAGGAATTGTAAATATATTATATGTATATATATTTCCCCTAACACGTCGATTGTTGTATTGAGTACTGTGATATGTTGTATTGATTTTATATTGTTTTTATATTATCCTAAAACGTATATTTGTATGTTTTACGACAACTATAATTGGAAAATAAAGTATATGAACCTGTTTTAGAAATGGCACCCTGCGACACTTAAATATAGCCTGGCTGTCAGATTAGCACAGTGGTTAGCCCGCTCGATTCTCACCAATGCAACCCGGGTTCGATCCTCGGACACTCGAAGTATGTGAAATAGTAAGATGGTCGTCATATCGGACAGGTAGGGTTTCTCCGTGTACTCTCACACGATGGCCACATTTACGATTTCATCAACGCCAACGAGAGTGATTAATATAAGTTGTTAGAACATGCTTCGCAATCGTTCCTAAAATAAATAAACTTTAAACTTTTAAATATAACCCTGTTGTCAGTTTTATCAATTTATTAAATTACAAAATATAATATTTGCCGCTTCAGTGTTAGACGCATTTGGGAAACCAGCTGCAGGAATAGCGAGAGGTTACTTCTACTTTGTCGGCTCGTACGATCAATGTTACCAAATTGAACCGCACATATCCCGTGGTGACGTCATTGGTAATGTGAAGCAACCCGTATCACGTGACTTCGGTACGAGATTTTGCAGAGTAGACATACCTATCCCAAGATCGTTCACAGATTCTCTGCACGTGGTGAGAGTTTGTGAATTATTTAATAGTGATATAGTTGCGGTGTCCCTTCTGCCCCTTATGTGAGTGCTGTAGCAACGAAAATCAGCAATTATCTTGAAATAGGATGTCCGGTTAGCGCATTGGTTAGCCTGGCTGTCCGATTAGCGCATTGGTTAGCCTGGCTGTCCGATTAGCGCATTGGTTAGCCTGGCTGTCCGATTAGCGCATTGGTTAGCCTGGCTGTCCGATTAGCGCATTGGTTAGCCTGGCTGTCCGATTAGCGCATTGGTTAGCCTGGCTTTCCGATTAGCGCATTGGTTAGCCTGGCTGTCCGATTAGCGCAGTGGTTAGCGCGCTCGCTTCTCACTAATGCAACCCGGGCTCGATCCTCGGACCAGGAAGTATGTGAGATGGTACAGTGGTCGCCAGATTGGACGGGTGGGTTTTCTCCGGGTACTCCGGTTTCCTCCTACACGAATGGCCACATTTACGTGTTCATCCGCGCCAACGAAAGTGATTAATATAGTTTATACAAATTTATTTTAGCTCGATTGTGAAACAAGTTCTTACAACTTATATTAATCACTCTCGAGACCTCATTCCTGATGGAATCCATCGCCACGAGGGAGAGAGAAGAGGCAATGTGGAATTTAAATGCCTTGCCTAAGAGCACAATCGTAACGGCTCCAGAAGGGCTCGAACTCCGGACCTTTCGCACCTGAAGCGAACGCGCATCCACTGCGCTATCACGACTTCCATATAAGTTGTCAAAACTTGCTTCGCAATCATTGTAAAATAAATAAAGTTGCTCTTGAAAGAGTGAGAGGCTAGACGAACTGCTCGTGTCATGTAAAGCTATTTTGCAATAGTTTTGTTTTTATTTCACCATTAACACTCGGTTACAGCCTCCCATCCAATTCAATAGCGCTTATGCGTGCGTTTAACGACCAGGAACAATACTGAGGCAGCTAATCATGGCGGGGCACTGAAGGGGCCGCTCCAAATAGTGATATATTCGCAGTTTCCCTTCTGCCCTTGTATGAGTGATGGGGTCAAGTGTGTGTTTTACGTTTATTTAACGTCGCTACCGGTTGCCCATATGAGCGACGCCTCTTGAAGAGATTAGTCATTTTAGATTTTTGGAGGATAGTGCAATGATACAGACAGAGACCCATTCCAGAGTCTCATCTGGTTCTTTGACGTGTACGGTGTAAAGCACCGACACGAGACCTCGGTTTAACGTCCCATCTGAAAGACTGTTAATTTTATTATGGTCAGACGGGGATCGAACCTGCGATCCCTGGATTACCAGTCCAGCGTGTTACAACTGGACTACAAACGCGTATGTAGTGTCTCAACAAACGCTAACATATTGATGTTATATCGCCAAGTCGCAGGTTCGAAATCGGCACATAGATAACAACTTTAAGCACACATTTCTTGCAATCACTGCGTAATTAGCCTGGGAACAGGCGTTGATATATTTTGCCTGGTCAGTCAAAGAAATATATTTTAGCACTATTAATTGGACCGTATTGAGTTTCTAATCATATCAACGTCATTTTGCCAGAAGTTAAAAAGTGAAAAACAGACTAGAACCCAGGCTACTGCGTAATCAGAAGACACAACTACTGTATAACTTTTCTATGTCCTCTAGTATATATATACGAAGTGTGCGTTTTCTATGTCCTCTAGTATATATATCCGAAGTGTGCGTTTTCTATGTCCTCTAGTATATATATATCCGAAGTGTGCGTTTTCTATATCCTCTAGTATATATATCCGAAGTGTGCGTTTTCTATGTCCTCTAGTATATATATCCGAAGTGTGCGTTTTCTATGTCCTCTAGTATATATATCCGAAGTGTGCGTTTTCTATGTCCTCTAGTATATATATCCGAAGTGTGCGTTTTCTATGTCCTCTAGTATATATATCCGAAGTGTGCGTTTTCTATGTCCTCTAGAATATATCCGAAGTGTGCGTTTTCTATGTCCTCTAGTATATATATCCGAAGTGTGCGTTTTCTATGTCCTCTAGTATATATATCCGAAGTGTGCGTTTTCTATGTCCTCTAGTATATATATCCGAAGTGTGCGTTTTCTATGTCTTCTAGTATATATATCGAAGTGTGCGTTTTCTATGTCCTCTAGTATATATATCCGAAGTGTGCGTTTTCTATGTCCTCTAGTATATATATACGAAGTGTGCGTTTTCTATGTCCTCTAGTATATATATTACGACGTGTGCGTTTTCTATGTCATCTAGTATATATATCCGAAGTGTGTGTTTTCTATGTCCTCTAGTATATATATCCGAAGTGTGCGTTTTCTATGTCCTCTAGTATATATATCCGAAGTGTGCGTTTTCTATGTCCTCTAGTATATATATCCGAAGTGTGCGTTTTCTGTGTCCTCTAGTATATATATCCGAAGTGTGCGTTTTCTATGTCATCTAGTATATATATACGAAGTGTGCGTTTTCTATGTCCTCTAGTATATATAATTATACGAAGTGTGCGTTTTCTATGTCATCTAGTATATATATCCGAAGTGTGTTTTCTATGTCCTCTAGTATATATATCCGAAGTGTGCGTTTTCTATGTCCTCTAGTATATATATCCGAAGTGTGCGTTTTCTATGTCCTCTAGTATATATATCCGAAGTGTGCGTTTTCTATGTCCTGTAGTATATATATCCGAAGTGTGCGTTTTCTGTGTCCTCTAGTATATATATCCGAAGTGTGCGTTTTCTATGTCCTCCAGTATATATATCCGAAGAATGCGTTTTCTATGACCTCTAGTATATATATACGAAGTGTGCGTTTTCTGTGTCCTCTAGTATATATATACGAAGTGTGCGTTTTCTATGTCCTCCAGTATATATATCCGAAGAGTGCGTTTTCTATGACCTCTAGTATATATATACGAAGTGTGCGTTTTCTGTGTCCTCTAGTATATATATATCCGAATATATCCGAAGTGTGCGTTTTCTATGTCCTCTAGTATATATATACGAAGTGTGCGTTATCTATGTCCTCTAGTATATATATACGAAGTGTGCGTTTTCTATGTCCTCTAGTATATATATCCGAAGTGTGCGTTTTCTATGTCCTCTAGTATATATATCCGAAGTGTGCGTTTTCTATGTCCTCTAGTATGTATATCCGAAGTGTGCGTTTTCTATGTCCTCTAGTATATATATCCGAAGTGTGCGTTTTCTATGTCCTCTAGTATATATATCCGAAGTGTGCGTTTTCTGTGTCCTCTAGTATATATATCCGAAGTGTGCGTTTTCTATGTCCTCTAGTATATATATACGAAGTGTGCGTTTTCTATGTCCTCTAGTATATATATCCGAAGAGTGCGTTTTCTATGACCTCTAGTATATATATACGAAGTGTGCGTTTTCTATGACCTCTAGTATATATATACGAAGTGTGTGTTTTCTATGTCCTCTAGTATATATATCCGAAGTGTGCGTTATCTATGTCCTCTAGTATATATATCCGAAGTGTGCGTTATCTATGTCCTCTAGTATATATATCCGAAGTGTGCGTTTTCTATGTCCTCTAGTGTAGTAACCCTGGGAGGCACAATTTGCATTGTCTCATTTAGTGATGTGTCGCTATGTCGTAACCTTTTAAAAGGCGTGCTATCTATTTGAAATGCTAACTTTCAGTACGACTGGAACACGATATAATAATTGGTTGGTTGCATGTTGGTCGTTCGTATATCTAGTATCTGCAATATGAAATCACCAGACTAGTTCAGTGAGGGGATAGTGTGCATCCTTTATTGAAAGGATCGGGTTTTATTTCACAGTAATCTTTAAGATGTATTGAATGTGTTAACACGAGAGACACTTGCATGGTGGACGAACTTTGTCACATTGTGGACGAACTTTGTCACATAGTGGGAGAACTTTGTCACATAGTGGACGAACTTTGTCACATGGTGGACGAACTTTGTCACATGGTGGACGAACTTTGTCACACAGTGGAAGAACTTTGTCACACGATGGAAGAACTTTGCCACATTGTGGTCGAACTGTGTCACATAGTGGAAGAACTTTGTCACACAGTGGAAGAACTTTGCCACATTGTGGTCGAACTTTGTCACATAGTGAAAGAACTTTGTCACATTGTGGAAGAACGTTGTCACATTGTGAGAGAACGTAATCCCACAGTGAGAGAAATCTCTTTGTCACATAGTGGAAGAACTTTGTCACATTGTGAGAGAATGCAATCCCACAGTCGGAGAAATGTGTCACATACGGTGCCGACAATATATAGCATGTTACATGTTAGGTATCCGCCTCATGCGGACTTCTCGCTGTGATCCTCACAGTGAGTTATATCAAGATGGCCACTGTACTGTCTAGCTTTCCCATCGTATAGAACTATGTCTTCCGGTTATACCCATTGCGCATGCGCAGTACAATTAACATAACTCGCGTTCGCTTCAAATGCGAAAGGTCCGGAGTTCGAGCCCCACTGGAGCCGTTACGATTGTGCCCTTAGGCAAGTCATTTAAATTCCACGTTGCCTCTTCTCTCTCCCTCGTGGCGATGGATTCCATCAGGAATGAGGACTCGAGAGTGATTTATATAAGTTGAAATAACTTGTTTCGCAATCGAGCTAAAATAAATTTATATAAACTATAACTCGCAATTTTTACGTCCCAGTATAAAACGGCAACACGGAAAACTGTGGAAAATGGAGCCTGCCCAGGAAAGGTGTTGTTAGGTATACTGCCCGTCGCTCAAATGGGCAACCGGTAGCGTTAGACGTTAAAGCGACATTATGGAGAAAATCTCAATAAGCTTTAAGCTTCCGATTTAATCCATTTTCGTTTTGTATACAATGTATATGTAATGTACATTATTATCGAATAAATATGTTTAAACCAAAGCGACATTACATCGCAAAAAACCAACACAATGCATTGTTCACGTATAAATGCATTGCTACTTCAAATTCTTCCGAATACACAACTATTGAATCAATAAACAGTGTGTTTGTGGTCTACAAACTTTCAAAAGTGAAAGTAGGATTTCATATACCGGTCAACCACGCTCTTGAATTGACATTTCTTTGTCATTGTATTCAATACTAAACGCTTGATACTGTTGTTTAGATATAATAAATTTAACTAAGATTAGTCTACTAATAAATATGCATAGGCACACATGTGAGATATAGCGGTAAATCTGTACCATGAATCTCGTTATTCAGGACACACAGGTTGTATTACACATGTATGTCGACCATATTTACATTATTTTGTTATGTCAACAAACCGCGTATACGACGCTTGGTTATTAGTTGAAATACTCAGTTTTTGAGACAAATATTTGGAAATAAATTATACCATATAATAGGAAAATACATTCTGTATAAATTTGGGTTTTCACCGATGTAGTGTCGCTTTAAATAAAACTTTAATAAAAATGGACGATAGAGCTCCTTGATCAACTTGTTTAAACTGGCAAATATCTAGTGTTCGTTAATAATTACATGTATCTAATAAAATGCATTATATAAATTATATTCTACTTTCATTACGTTATATAATGGGTGTTTTATAATCATCGTTACAGGACGCACGTGGTATACAATTAAAGCTAACGTGGGGACTCTGCTTGCCTGACACGTGTCACACGAGTGATGTAAATGGACTGTTCATGTTAGGTAAGTAAGCTTAACTTAAATGTCGATAACTTGAGTGATATAAATGCACTGTTCAAGTTAGTTAGGTATGTAAACTTAACTTACATGTCGATAACTTGAGTGATGCAAATGCACTGTTCAAGCGAGGTAAGTAAGCTTAACTTAAATGTCGATAACTTGAGTGGTATAAATGCACTGTTCAAGAGAGGTATGTAAACTTAACTTAAATGTCGATAACTTGAGTGGTATAAATGGAATGTTCATGTTAGGTATGTAAACTTAACTTAAATGTCGATAACTTGTTCTCAGTGGATTGTTCAATGTAGATAAGTACATTTAGCTTAACCTTTAACCTGCCAATCATAGCTAAAGTCGCTTTTGCAAACAGCACAGAGCCAAATCAGACGGTACGGAACGTTCCACCTGATCACAATCTATGCTGTTTTACTATTCGGATATTGGAGTTAAAACGCTTGTTTGAATAGCAAACAACATAGATCCTGATCAGACGCGGCGTTACGCATTCCGTCCAATGTATTCGGTAGGTTGAGGGTTAAATATCGATCAATAATTGCACTTTTGGGATTTGTTAGTTTGTTGTTGCATTGAGACCTTCACAAGTAGTTTGAGGAAATACGAGGAAGCCCAGTGTGTTCCTGTGGGATGCATCGGGCGCCACCGACCACCCGGGTAGAACCACTGAATATGTCCGCGGCCAAATGTATGGCTTTCTCACATGAAACAATTGATACACCTTGTTACATTCGAATATACAATGGTGAGGAGAAAGTTATTTGCAGTGTACTGAGTGATTCCTAGAGTTGCCGCACGATCAAGTGATATGATCTCTAGTAACGCTGGTATTAGTACACGTCTTAAATCTCCGTCTCCGTGGCCTAGTGATTAAGGCGTCCGCCTACGGAGCGGGAGGTCGAAGATTCAAACCTCGTCAGGGGTGCATTTTGATATGGCCGGTTTGTGAGCCGCCATCTAGTTAAATAATGGTTACCAAACCATTTGTATTATCAGGCTATATTGTTATACCTATGTTTTGTATATTATATCTTGATCAATGCAATAAAATATGATTAAACTAAACCGATTGTCTATCAGCCTTGCGCCCGGTCTTCAAGGAAGTCGTGATAGCGCATTGGTAGTGCGATCGCTTCAGGCGCGAATTTAAATTCCACGTCGTGGCGATGGCTTCCATCAAGATTGAGGTCTCGAGAGTGATTAATATAAGTTGTAAGAACTTGTTGGGGTCGGTTTTCAATAGGTGTCTCTTCCAGATGGAAACTTGATTTGATGGAATGCGTTCTCAGACAAACGTAATCCAAGAAGGCTTCAATATGTAAGCCATGTCCTGCTGTGTGCTTACGTTTTGTGTCCAGAGTGTTTGAAGAGTTTTGTTTTCAATAGGTAAATTTGTCTGCGCCTTTCTTGCCAAGTTTAAAGATGATTCACACTGACAAATGAACGCACAGTGCGGAATTACAAATGTAAACATAATTCCAGTACAATACAATCTACAAATTGTATGTACAAAACATGATCCAGTACGAATTCTAAAGAGTTAATGTTGGGTTTATTTCAAAATACAGTGGCAGGGGACAATTATTAAGAGTAAAGCAGTGAGATTAAAATGTAGCATTCCACCTCTCTCAATTAGTGAAGTTCACTGATCTTTAATTAAAACTGTACATTGTATTGTTAAATCTACAAAGCGGCTATGGAGACTGTTCCGTGCAGCCAGGATTTATACTAGATGTCACTGAAATACGCTTTGTAGCTAAACAATACATGTAACTACGGTTTATTCAATATCTCTAAAACACGTTTGGTAACTAAACAATACATTACTGTTTATTCAATGCCTCTAAAATACGCTTGGTAACTAAACAATACATTACTGTTTATTCAATGCCTCTAAAATACGCTTGGTAACTAAACAATACATTACTGTTCATTCAATGCCTCTAAAATACGCTTGGTAGCTAAACAATACATTACTGTTTATTCAATGCCTCTAAAATACGCTTGGTAACTAAACAATACATTACTGTTTATTCAATGCCTCTAAAATACTCTTTGTAGCTAAACAATACATTACTGTTTATTCAATGCCTCTAAAATACGCTTGGTAACTAAACAATACATTACTGTTTATTCAATGCCTCTAAAATACGCTTGGTAACTAAACAATACATTACTGTTTATTCAATGCATCTAAATTACGCTTGGTAGCTAAACAATACATTACTGTTTATTCAATGCCTCTAAAATACGCTTGGTAACTAAACAATACATTACTGTTTATTCAATGCCTCTAAAATACCCTTGGTAACTAAACAATACATTACTGTTTATTCAATGCCTCTAAAATACTCTTTGTAGCTAAACAATACATTACTGTTTATTCAATGCCTCTAAAATACGCTTGGTAACTAAACAATACATTACTGTTTATTCAATGCCTCTAAAATACGCTTGGTAACTAAACAATACATTACTGTTTATTCAATGCCTCTAAATTACGCTTGGTAGCTAAACAATACATTACTGTTTATTCAATGCCTCTAAAATACGCTTGGTAACTAAACAATACATTACTGTTTATTCAATGCCTCTAAAATACCCTTGGTAACTAAACAATACATGTAACCAGGATTTATCAAACGTGCACTTATCAATACATATGATTATGATTGAATGAACATCACTCAATCTACAAGGAATACTGAACACTAACGTATATTCATGAACACTAACGTATATTCATGAACACTAACGTATATTCATGAACACTAATGTATATTCATGAACACTAATGTATATTCATGAACACTAATGTATATTCATGAACACTAACGTATATTCATGAACACTAACGTATATTCATGAACACTAACGTATATTCATGAACACTAACGTATATTCATGAACACTAACGTATATTCAAATACAAAACGAGAAGCTTATTGAAGCAGTTCGGAAATTAATTAAATAACTGGAATGTATACGATCGCATATCCACTATGTATACCAGTTCCCGCATACATACATTTTGCCTTGGAAATGTTTACGGACCTGCACTTCTTGATATGTAACTGGGGCGTGCTACAATGATCTGTCTGCTGTAAAATTAGATCACTTGTCGACGATTACACTTTGACATTTATTCGACATATGAGAACTTCCAATTTAAAGATGTCTGTCATTCGTAAATTACTGAGAATGAATGTAGACCTCTCCATGCTAATCAGCTTGCTGTAGAGGGTTGGCTAGTGACAGAGTAGTGCCATCAACGGCAAAGCACTAGCTTTTTCTTACAATCCAGTGCTTTGATTAACGGCTAGTATTATCAAAAAGCATGTTTTATGTTTATAATTGCAAAACAGCTTGCATCCCAATTCTATATGCGAAATATATTTGCAAAACACTAAAAATATATATGTACATACACATAACTGTATTAATACTTAAAATGTTAGTTTTACTGTAGACTTAGTGTTATTTGCGTTGGTTTTATGTAACAAATATGACGCAACGATTAATATACGTGTTGTTAAAATATTGCATCCCGCACACAGTTTACTTAATATCAACAGAGTACAAATCTACTGGATGTCATTATAGTGCTTACAATGCATAGTGTTGAATGCCCATGTCATGCATCAGCTGTGGTTACAGCATATAGAAGAGTTTATATCCATGTATATATTATATGTTGAGTTGAATGTCCACGTCATGCACCATCTGTGGTTACTGCAGATAGAAGAGTTTATAGCCATGTATATATTATATGTTGAATGTCCATGGCATGCATCATCTGTGGTTACTGCATATAGAAGAGTTTATATCGATGTATATATTACATGTTGAATGTTCATGTCATGCATCATCTGTGATTTTTGCATATAGAAGAGTGTATATCGATGTATATATTATATGTTTAACTGTCAGTAGAAAAACATGTGTCTCATTGTATTATTGAAATATTATCATGTCACACGGTACAAATAGAAATTAAGTTCATTCTCCTTTGAAAATTGATTTGTCATTGCTTATCATGTGTAATTCAAAATGTATATTTAATTAGAATAACAAGATACATGTAATTGTATACGTTATATAAAATAAAATTCTGTTCTGTTATGTTCTGTTCTGTTCTGTTATGTTCTGTTATGTTCTGTTATGTTCTGTTATGTTCTGTTCTGTTACGTTCTGTTACGTTCTGTTATGTTCTGTTCTGTTACGTTCTGTTATGTTCTGTTCTGTTCTGTTCTGTTATGTTCTGTTATGTTCTGTTCTGTTATGTTCTGTTCTGTTATGTTCTGTTATGTTCTGTTCTGTTATGTTCTGTTATGTTCTGTTCTGTTCTGTTCTGTTATGTTATGTTCTGTTCTGTTATGTTCTGTTATGTTATGTTATGTTCTGTTCTGTTATGTTATGTTATGTTCTGTTCTGTTCTGTTATGTTCTGTTATGTTATGTTCTGTTCTGTTATGTTCTGTTCTGTTATGTTATGTTATGTTATGTTATGTTATGTTCTGTTCTGTTATGTTCTGTTATGTTCTGTTACTGAAACAAATGATTTATAAGTGTTTGACTCTCAAGATCAAACACAAACAGAACTGTGTTGTATACCTGTAATTCATTGGCTTTCTGATTAACGCAGTTGTTAGCACACTCGCTTCTCACCAATGCAACGCGAGTTCGAATCTCTGACCGGGAAGTATGTGGGATGGTACGGTTGTCGCTAGATCGGACAGGTGGGTTTTCTCCGGGTACGCCGGTTTTCTCCCTCATGAATGACCACATCCGCGCCAACGAGAGTGATTAATATAAGTTGTTCAAACATGCTTCGTAATCGTTGTAAAATAAATGAAGCTTAGACTTAAATTCAGACCAATTCAATTGAAGTTTATTGTTCTTAGTTCCAGTAATTGTTTGCCACTAGATGTCAAGTTATCAAATTCATGTCAACGTATTAAATCCAACTGTCTTAGCTGGATGACAAGTTGATAACAATGCATGTGTTCATATCTTGTATTTGTCCTATGTATTATATATATATCTATGTATCTATGTATTATATATATATATATCTATGTATCTATGTATTATATATATATATCTATGTATCTATGTATTATATATATATCTATGTATCTATGTATTATATATATATCTATGTATCTATGTATTATATGATGTTCTGGTGATACTGTTAACGATTACACAATAGTATGTGCATAATGTTTTTTCAAGAGGGCCTCGTCCCATAGAAGAATAATGAGTCACCCTCTATAAATAAACTTACTTACTTACTTACTTACTTACTAACTTACTTACTTATTTACTTACTTACTTACTTACTCACTCACTCACTCACTCACTCACTCACTCACTCACTCACTCACTCACTCACTCACTCACTTACTTACTTACTTACTTACTTATTCACTTACGTACAAGGCGCAAAGCTACATGCCCTACTTTCTAAGGTACATGTTTGCATGTTTCAGCATTCCGAAATGAGTTGCTACAATTTTGCAAGGCGCAAGGCTACATGCCCTACTTTCTAGGGTACATGTTTGCACCTGTCAGCATTCCGCAATAATTTACTACTATTTTGTAAACCTACAAGCCCTACTTTCTAGGAAAATTAAGAAACGCAGTACACATTTGTTATCTGCTCATTTCGCCTGCAGCGGGCTAACTGTTAATATTTCCACTGCAATTAAGCAAATGGTACCAACACTAATCAGCAGCAGCCAAGATGAAACACCTTGGCCGAGTTTATTGCTTGAAATATAGATGCATAACAAAGGAGCTGCTCAGCCACTGCCTTACTTTGCTCAGAAACCATCAGCATGGCTTTCTATAATTTGTGGAAGTCGTGATAGCGCAGTGGATGCGCGTTCGCATCAGGTGCTAAAGGTCCGGAGTTCGAGCCCCACTGGAGCCGTTACGATTGTGCCCTTAGACAAGGCATTTATATTCCACATTGCCTCTTCTCTCTCCTTCATGGCGACGGAGTCCATCAGGAATGAGGTCTCGAGAGTGATTAAGATAAGTTGAAAGAACTTGTTTCGCAATCGAGCTAAAATAAATTTGTATAAACTATGGCTTTCTATAGATCTAAACTCTACTGAATCAATCGATTCGAATAAACGACAATAAAACTTAGTTGATACAAATTTATTTTAGCTTGATTGCGAAACAAGAACTTTCAACTTATATTAATCAATCTCGAGACCTCATTCTTTATGGAATCCATCGTCACGAGGGAGAGAGAAGAGGCAATGTGGAATGCAAATGCCTTGCCTAAGGACACAGTCGTAACGGCTACAGCTGGACTCGAACTCTGGGTCTTTTGCATCTGAAGCGAACGTGCTTCCATATGATAAAACTACTGTTTGCAATGGGGACATACCCAATGTTCGCATCCATACTCACTTATAACGAGTCTATGTATCATTCTTTCATATGAGGACGCTATGCAGCTGGCTTGCGGACGGTCAGTAGTTCTACCCGTCCGTGCATGAAACACTGCATCAGAAGGTCACCTGGATCTGTAGTCCAGTGGAAACACGCTGGTCTGGTAATCCAGGGATCGCAGGTTCGATCCCCCGTCTGACCTTAATAAAATTAACAGTCTTTCAGATGGGATTTTAAACCGAGGGCTCGTGTCGGTGCTGTACACCGTGCACGTAATAGAACCAGAGGAGACTCTGGAATGGATCTCTGTCTGTAGCATTGCACTACCCTCCAAAAATCATTAATCTCTTCAGGAGGCTTCGCTCATATGGGCAACCGATAGCGACGATAAATAAACGTAAAACACACACACACACACACACACACCTGGGGTCCGCCACCAATAAAGCTGGGGAGTCGCCATATGATCTAATCTGTTTGAGCGACATTAAGCAGTAAACTCACAGAAACAAACGTATCCATGTTATAAGAAATCCCTGTGTTATCGAAGAGAAATGTTAGGACCGCTGTTCTCAAAGCTCATTCTGTTCCCATTTTGTCTGTTTGCATGGGAATCGTACATCACCTCCAATTAAGCTTTATAAAATATTTATGTTACACATACATCTTTATATCCCACGAATGGCTGACGCTAATGGTAGGCACTGACACTGGGACATTATGTACGCTCGTGAGATACAGACGACTCGGTTTTACGACCGAACAGTAGTTATTTATGTTGGACATATAATGAAATATTGGAACAGCAAACACTTGTCAGTTGTCTGAAATGGTTAGTTTATACAATTTTATTTTAGTTCTGACTATCATGAACAGTTAATTATTAAGCAATATGTTGTAATGAATTTGTTTTGTCTGTAGTTTTTAATTTTCACAGCAAACAGAAACTAGCTTGAAAATTATACCGGAACTATTTCTTATTACAGACGTTCACACTAACAGAAGTGGTTGTGCGGTTGTGTTTTGGAGTGTAATGAGGCTCCCGATAGGGGCAGTAAAGTGAAAAAAATTTGAACACAACTATTATAGCCAAAATGATTAGTTTATACAAATTTATTTGAGCTCGATTGCGAAACAAGTTCTTATAACTTATATTAATCACTCTCGAGACCTCATTCCTGGTGGAATCCATCGCCACGAGGGAGAGAGAAGAGGCATGCGGAATTTTAATTCCTTGCTTAAGGGCGCACTCGTAACGGCTCCAGCTGGGATCGAACTCCAGGCCGTTCGCACATGAAGCGAACGCGCTACCAAAATGATTGGGAATCATAGCAGAAAAAGATGATTTGTGTTTATTTGTATTAGTAATAATATGTCTTTCGTTTGCCATTAAAGCTGATATTGTATTGCGATCTCACTACTAAATGTCGGGACATTTTACAACTTAAGGAATAAATAAATAATTCATATTAAAATTGTGATTGGAAATAAAACATCTGGCCCTGCATTAATATCAACGACGATGTGAACAAATTTGTCTACGAATAATGCGCCCATGCTGATTGGCCACACACCGATATATCTGTTCCATTGATATCCATCAAATACCAAGCGGCGTGTGTGCTTGTTATGATCGTTGCATCAATCTCTATTGGCCACACACCGATATATCTGTTCCATTGATATTCATGAAACACCAAGCGGCGTGTGTGCTTGTTATGATCGTTGCATCAATCTCTATTGGCCACACACCGATATATCTGTTCCATTGATATTCATGAAACACCAAGCGGCGTGTGTGCTTGTTATGATCGTTGCATCAATCTCTATTGGCCACACACCGATATATCTGTTCCATTGATATTCATGAAACACCAAGCGGCGTGTGTGCTTGTTATGATCGTTGCATCAATCTCTATTGGCCACACACCGATATATCTGTTCCATTCATATCCATCAAATACCAAGCGGCGTGTGTGCTTGTTATGATATTTGCATCAATCTCTATTGGCCACACACCGATATATCTGTTCCATTCATATCCATCAAATACCAAGCGGCGTGTGTGCTTGTTATGATCGTTGCATCAATCTCTATTGACTAGGCTTCGGTAATGTATCACATTCGTACGTACGGGAACCACTAGCTAATGCCAATAATGGTCTAAAATATGTTTATTAAGTCAAGCAGAAACTCTACAATACATAAAGCCATGGCAACCAAATTGAAGCTAAGAATTAATTTAATAACAATCAAGTTAGTTGCGATGTATTTCATACCATATCTATTCGACATTAAAACACCATTGTACTTGCAGTCCATTATTATTTATATGGGACTGCTGTCAAAAGGCCAGAGCATTATATTAAATCATACGCATTCATGTACGAAATCAACAAATTAATTAGTATTGTTATATAAATGTGTGTTTTAAGTAAGGTATAGACCCCAAACGGATCCAATATGTAAAATAGTGGTACTGTCTTCGGCGCAACGCGCCTCAAACAGTCCAATAGTTTACATATTGGATCATTTTCGGCACAAATAACTATGTACACAATAAATACAAGTGAATTGACGTGAAAGCTAAAAGCTTAATGGAGTTCTCTCCATTACCAGTTGGAAACATATTTAGAATTTCAGTTGTTTATGTGCATGTCTTCAGTGAATAAAAGATTGCAAAAAGTATACAAATTTCCGCTGCCAATAATTGACAAAAAATAAAAGTAGTTCTCAGCTTTAAACAGCTGTGAAGACCTACGTAAGTCTTTTTAGTTAACTAATTAATTAGTTTACAAAAATTTACAAAATATTTTAATCAAGTAATTTGGGAAGCATTTCGCGCACAGATGAAGCCAACGAGGTGTCATAAAATTAAGATATTACCATTACTGCTATGAGGTCGGCAATTCAAATGTTTATAAACCAAAGATAGCTAATGATGGAAATGGAAATAATCCGCCCATCTTTTGCCTAAAATAGCGCTAGTTGTGCCCTCATTATGAAGCTCGGTTTGTGGTTCATTGTGTGTTCTATTACGGACATTTTGATAGCATTGTCATTAGGAAACGTGATAGCGCAGTGGATGCGCGTTCGCTTCATGTGCGAAAGGTCCAGAGTTCGAACCCCGCTGGAGCCGTTACGATTGTGCCCGTAGGCAAGGCATTTAATGTCCACGTTGCCTCCCTATCTCTCCCTCGTGGCGATGGATTCCATCAGGATGAGGTCTCGAGAGTGATTAATATAAGTTATAATAACTTGTTTCGCAATCGAGCTAACATAAATGTGTATAAACTAGTAGGAAAGGTTTGCATGAACTGAAAATAGCCAGGATTACAATAATTGTATTCCTACGCGCATTTCTCTTCTTATTACAATAATTGTATTTCTACGCGCATTTCTCTTATTACAATAATTGTATTCCTACGCGCATTTCTCTTCTTATTACAATAATTGTATTCCTACGCGCATATCTCTTATTATTACAATAATTGTATTCCTACGCGCATTTCTCTTCTTATTACAATAGTTGTATTCCTACGTGCATTTCTCTTATTACAATAAGTGTATTCCTACGCGCATTTCTCTTATTACAATAATTGTAGTATACCTACGCGCCTTTCTCTTCTTATTACAATAATTGTATACCTACGCGCCTTTCTCTTATTACAATAATGGTATGCCTATGCGCATTTCTCTTTGTATTACAATAATTGTATTCCTACGCGCATTTCTCATCTTATTACAATAATTGTATTCATACGCGCATTTCTCTTCTTATTACAATAATTGTATTCCTACGCGCATTTCTCTTCTTATTACAATAATTGTATTCCTACGCGCATTTCTCTTCTTATTACAATAATTGTATTCCTATGCGCATTTCTCTTCTTATTTAGTGTGACATGACTCTCGGAAATAAACACAGACATATATCTTAGAAGAAACATGTTCACTAGATTGTATGTGTTTCTTAGCAGTTGAATGGCTTCTCCAGAGATATGATTCGTAATTTTCATTTAAAACAGAGCTAGTTGTGGGGGACAACTCAGTCGATCTTGTTAATTTAATATTTCCAAAGATGGATTACGATTAAGATTGTAAAACAACAAATAAATTGCCTATTAAATACATAGTAAAAACATACAATATGTTCATTTATATTTCCAATCTTCCAATTTCTTCTGATGCCACATCCACCGATTAGCGCAGTGGTTAGCGCGCTCGCTTCTCGCCAATGCAACCCGGGTTCGATCCTTGGACAGGGAAGTATGTGAGATGGTACGGTGGTCGCCAGATCGAGCATGTTGGTTTTCTCTGGGTACGCCGGTTTCCTCCCACACGACTGACCACAGTTACGCTTTCATCAGCGCCTACGAGAGTGATTAATATAAGTTGTTAGAACTTGCTTCGCAATCGTTGTAAAATAAATAAAGTTTAAATATAAAAACAAAAACAAAAAAGAGGTATTCAAATCAAACTGAACATAGTAAAAATATCACAAATATAATGTCGGCATTGACAGTGCTCACCTGTGAATAACGTCACTGCGTTTACACACTGTATTCCTCCGCCAAATATTATTGTATACTCAACCTTCAGTTTGCAATGGCCTGACTTCTTATACCACATCTTTTCTACACATCATGATGTTGTCTGAAGTCTTCATAAGTCTCATATGTTCTCAAAACAAACAACACAAAAACCATACACATGAAAATGCATTTTTTTCTTATTTATTTTTTTTATTATTTTTATGTTTTCCCATTCTATATGCATGTACATAAAACATTTAATTTTCAATAAGAAATGAATATAGAATTTTTTTTCACTCTCATGCTCTCGCTCTCTCACCCAAACACTCGCACTTACATGCACACATTCAAACAGCATACGCACGTATCAGCAGGTACAGAAGCAAATAAAATATGTCCACGAGCTACTTCTACCGTATTCTAAATATATCTTTATATATATGTTGGTATAATAATATAATTAAAATATATTAACAACAGAAAAGTTAATATATGGGGAATCTGTTCCATTTTTCATTATGCTTTTCAAGTTTGTCATGCATCAATGCGATAGTCTTTTCAATTTCTAACCGACCTTTTAGGTACTTGATGAAAAGAAAAATGAACTATATTAGTTATTAGGAGTACATTCGATGCCTGGGATGCACTTCCGCCTATTTACGTAACACTTTAATTGAACCATATTGTTTTGCCTATATATACGTGAATATAGTTACACAATAATAATACAACATAACACAAGCAAATGGGTTGGGCAACAAGTTCTAACATTACATTAAGCCCTTCCCAGAACCGTAACACATTCTCGCCTTCTTCGCCTCTTTCCGGTATCAAGGAACGCTACTCTGTGCGTCGTAAATAATTAAATACAAACAATTACAGTTTATTAAAAGCAGTTCCCACACGAATGACCACATATACGCTTTCATCCGAGCCAACGAGAGTGATTAATATGAGTTGTTAAAACTTGCTTCGCAATCGTTGTAAAATAAATAAAGTTTTGACAAAAAGCAGTTCCAAACGTGGTGAACTGGTGATATTAGTTTTATGCTATGCTAGAGCAATACTAAATGTAACTGTATAGAAATATGCACTTCCTCTCCTAATTCCGGGAAAGTATTATTGTTGCTAAGCAACCATATTATGTTTTAACCATGGTCGCACTATTGTGTCTGGTTGCTTTTGCAACTTTTCAGAACCGTTTATTTCATATTCTAACACGACCCAGCTAATAACATACATACGTGTAGAGTAAAATCAATCTCGGGTTATTCTGCAATATACCTACCTTGAACTATGCTGCACGCGCACCGTGTTTTGGCTACGTCATTTATATATACAATGCGTGTAATGTTTTATGAATGAAAGTCACGTGATGTTTGTAAAAAATACCATTGGAATTCACGGAAGTGAGCTATTTTTAGAATCAGATAATCTCTTGTCCATCTTGTTTTTCTGTTAAGTAACGTTTCAGTTACTATTCTGTACAGTTTTATTTGACAAAATAAATAAAATTATTGATCAGTTACAACTTTTGTTCATTTATGCACTAGATTGATATTTTCCATAAAAAATAACGTCATCACCACTTACGCGGGAGGAAATTTCGAAAGCCAAATGCAACGGCGTTTGAAGAAAATACTCCTTTAAAATTATTAGAAGTAAGTCGTGTTAGAATCGAAATAATAAGTATCAACCGTGGTATATCGCAGAATAACCCTCGTGTGTCGTTCTTATGCGTAGAAATATATCACGAATATATTTCTACGCATAAGAACTTCAAACTCGGGTTATTCTGCGATATACCACGGTTGATACTTATTATTTCTTAATTATATGTTTCTCCTAATTCCGGGAAAGTATTATTGTTGCTAAGCAACCATATTATGTTTTAACCATGGTCGCACTATTGTCTCTGGTTACTTTTGTAACTTTTCAGAACCGTTTATTTCATATTATATGTTTCTCCTAATTCCGGGAAAGTATTATTGTTGCTAAGCAACAATATTATATTGTAACCATAGTCGCACTATTGTCTCTGGTTGCTTTTGTAACGGTTCAGTTTATTTCATATTATATGTTTCACCCAATTTACTTCAATAAAATCAATATACATAAGATATAAAAAAAAACTAATCTGGCACCATAATTGTGAGACCTGTGTATCCACTTTTAAGTATTGGATTCCAGTGTAGTCTCCAAAGCAAACTCTCTGGTATAAACAATAGCGAGTATAATCCACAATTTCAACATAGATCTCGAAACCCTCCTATCAGGAAATCCGGCCCTATCCGACCAGGAAAACACTCTCATATTCACACATGTTCATACCTACATATCTGATAGTAAGCGATTTGAATAATAGTATTAATAACGATTATTGTGACATGAGACATACATTCTCTCCTCTCTTATCTTCTTATCACCTTCTTCTCACTACATTCTTTTTTCTCTCGCTCTCTCACTCACAATCCATTATATTACGATATTTATTAATGTTTAACATGTAGTTATTTTCGCATGTTTTCATGTTAAACCTTTCCTAACTCTATAACACAATTGCAAAAGCCAACCGAAATACATACAATCTTTGCAGAGGAGAAGAATTATATAAGACTCTGTCTTCCATTCTAATCGTGTTTCTGTATTCTAATTATGCATTGTTCAATATGTATTATATTGGGAAATAAAATATGTTTAAACTAACTAATCCTCTAGCTTAATGAAGACTTGCAATAGCTTGACCCTTAGCCTGCAGAATAAATTGGACGGAATGGGCAAACAACATAGACCCAGATCAGCCGCCTATGATCAGGATATATGTTGTTTGCTATTCAGAAATGTCATGTAGCTCCCCTAACTACATAGAGCCTTATCAAATGACACGTTATGTGCCATCTGGTCTGGCACCATGCTGTTTGGAAAAGCGACTTTGGTTGTGATTGGTCGGTTAAGTGTTGATGCTAATGGAAAAGTGTCGATTTCTGTGCATGCTATTCTTGTTGTTACCAAAGCAACTGAGATTAACGGTATACATTTCTTACTCAGATTCTAGTGGGTGGAGTAAGCCAGAACCTTGTTTTGGTTTATTTACTGTCGGAAGTTTCAAACGCCTGTGGTACATCCTATTGTGTGCAAGGATATGGGAACCTAACATAGCAATAACTATATCATATATATATATGTGAGATGGTACGGTGGTCGTCAGATCGGACAGGTGGGTTTTCTCCAGGTACTCCGGTTTCCTCCCACACGAATGACCACGTATACGCTTTCATCCGCGCCAACCATATAAGTTGTTAGAACTTGCTTCGCAATCGTTGTAAAGTAAATAAAGTTTAAACTCTAATAACTATATCCCAAGTGTTCAGCTATATTGCCGTTTAGTATAAATTTCTATGAATCCCCCAAGAAAACGTTCCTAATTCCATGGGAAAATAACTCTCCCGTTCAATAAAATATAACATTCTAGCGAAGCAGTATATTTATAAGTTAATAATAGAAAAGAGCAGAATCCATTATTATACCTGCGGGTATAATTTGTCTATATTTTACTTGTAACGGACCAGGAATACAGAGCCTGAAGATGTCTCAACCTGAATAAACGGCATTCTGCTCTTTTTTCATTAATTAAATAACATTATGGCAAATATTAATGCACGGCACAAATGGAGAAAAACTACAAGAGTTCTACGCTAATAATTCAATCAGTCTGCGTACTAATATGGTATCTCTGCCAACAGCCATTGGCGTCAAAACAGACGACCGAATATGTTTCTGTTTACTGAGAGAATACAATTGCCAAGGAGACTTGTGATTTCTGAGCAATGAGACTAAATATGGACAGGTCACGTGGTTTAATGGGGGGGGGGGTTGAGTCGCCATGCAATTTGTAACAGCGACGCAATTTGTAATAAAACGATTTATAATTTTAAGTTATTTGTCCACTAGGAAATTGCGTAGGACCATAAACTTTGAGGATTATTTTAAATGCGTTGCTACGATCCCGAACGTTGATTTATAACACATATATACACGTATACGTGCATGTACCCATATCATCACTTCCAATATAATATTTATCTGAGCTATATTGTATCGTTATAGCCAATTGTATTAAGTTGCGCAATAATACTACGTTTTTTCTTTGTCAATTGTGTTACTCAATTCAATTCAATTCAATTATTCTTTATTAGCTCAGATCATTTACATGACATTTGAGAATACATGTAATTAGTTAACAGATGTTGTGACACGGGTTGATATATAAATAATAAAGAGTATAGTAGAGAAAAGAGTCACGTTTGGAGATGGGGAAAGAGCGGGAAATTCTATTGTTTTGTTTTGTACTCCATTTATTTATTTATCTTTTTATTTATTTATTTTTTTATTTTTATTATAGAATACGATTAGCAACTGCTGCTTAGTCTATGGTGTCATTATTTAGAGGTTATTACGTGACTAGATTCATACCAGCCTATGTAACGACACGAATGTCCAGAGCTATATTGCAGCAACAAAACGTTTCGATACCTAGGTGAACGTGGGGGTTCTCTCCGTTTTGGTCCCGGCCCGTCGTGTGACAATACCAGATTCTGTGTTGATAGTTTACATATTTGGATCTAACGTTTCATTATTGCTACATTAAAATTACAATAACGCGATGCTGTAAATGCGGACGTTTAGCAAAATCAAGTCCAAACATTTGCCACTGCTGTTAAGTATTCAATAGTTTCTCTACAATTTATATATACTGAACACATAAACTCGCCATTACTATTCGCCAAGCAATGTGTACCATTTAACACTTAAACGTACTCCAACATGGGAAGGGATTCATATAAGCTTTAAGCTTGTTTCTCGACCCATATCGGTTCGAATGTATAAAAATTGTGTTTATATAATTATGTATATATGTATTTGATCCGAATAAAATATGTTTAAACTAACGACACGATGTAGCTTGCTATCACCCTTTGACCTTTACCTCAATGTTAATAATGTTACTTCCGTTACAGATTTGGTTGCAATACGAGTTGGTTTCAGTTGCTATGTATTGTAACCAGTTTTGAAAATATGGTTTCTATAAAAGATACGCTTAGCTTCCAACTTGATCCTTTGCATTGTGTATTTATGTATGTCGTTGTATGTTTGTTATATGTGATCTATATGAAATACATATTGTTTAAGCCAATACATTTCGGCATAATAGCTGGGTTATTGCTGATAGAGTCGAACTTGTGCAGAAGATAACCTCGCATAGAGACCATAGTTTATACAAATTTATTTTAGCTCGATTGCGAAACAAGTTCTTTCAACTTATATTAATCACTCTCGAGACCTCATTCCTGATGGAATACATCGCCACGAGGGAGAGAGAAGAGGCAACGTGGAATTTAAATGGCTTGCCTAAGGGCACAATCGTAACGGCTCCAGCGGGGCTCGAACTCCGGACAGTTCGCACCTGAAGCGAACGCGCATCCATTGCGCTATCACGGCTTCCACAGCATATAAACAATGGCCACTATTTTTTTATCTCACATCAAGACATCGTAAATGGACTTTAAGCTTCGAATAAAGGACCATCTGTCAAACATGGCCACATTTTGTCATGCCCGTGGGTTGTCAACACAGACAAGTTAAACTGAAATCTCAATCAGTTCAATGGGTAAATAACAGGCATTTAATGTTTCAAGTCCTGTGGGTTACATCACACCCAAAGGTTCCATCTGACAAGTTTCCCTTTCTTAGACCTCGGAAACATAGAAGCGCCATTTGGTAATGTAGTATCAAAATATAGTCAAACCTGTATAGCGGTCACCTCTATTAAGCAGCTAACATGTATTAAGCAGCCAGTTTTCAGATTCCCAATATGTTGTTTTATTATATATTTAACCACTATTAAACAGTCACATGTGCTAAGCAGCCACATTCTGTGAATCCCTTGGCTGGCTGCTTAAGACAGGTTTGACTGTACATTGGTATATATCTACACACAAACATAAACACGTAAGTTGTATACATGTGAAGATACGTGTATTCGTCTTATTTTAACCAGACAAATAAGAACATATTTAAGAAATAATAAGTATCAACCGTGGTATATCGCCGAATAACCCGAGTTTGAAGTTCTTATGCGTAGAAATATATCACGAAGGCCTGCGCATAAGAACGACAAACGAGGGTTATTCTGCGATTTACCACGGTTGATACTTATTATTTCGATTATAACACAACTTACTTCTAATAATTTTACACGAGAATCAAAGGAGTATTTTCTTCAAACGCCGTGCTACTCCGCTGCATTTGGCTTTCGAAATTTCCTCCCGCGTAAGGGGTGATGACGTTAGTTGTTATGGAAAATATCAATCTAGTGCATAAATGAACAAATGTTGTAACTGATCAATAATTTTATTTATTTTGTCAAATAAAACTGTACAGAATAGTAACTGAAACGCTACTTAACAGAAAAACAAGACGGACAAGAGATTATCTGATCCTAAAAATAGCTCACAATTCCCACGGTAGTATTTTACAAACATCGCGTGACTTTGTCATAAAACTGTACACGCATTGTATAAATGGAATAGCCAAAACACGGTGCGCGCGCAGCATAGTTCAAGGTAGGTATATCGCAGAATAACCCGAGGTAGATTTTACTCTACAAGTATGTATGTTATTAGCTGGTCGTGTTAGAATATAAAATAGAAAAATTAAAAATAATATATATTGTGTCAGGTAAATTGGTGTGCTTTTGTTCAGTGTTATGTTGGCATATATCTGTCGGCTATTGAAATGTTCGCATGTTGTATATTTATTTGCAGACGCGTTTAAGAGTTTGCCATTGCCAGCCCTGGAGTCATCATATTGTTACGAAGAAGAAGATATATCATCAGACCAATCAGCTATAGCTGCCATGTGAGTACGGAATACGTAAACGGAATACGTACTACAACGTTACGGATTACGTAAACGGAATGTCCACACGTATATTGCAGGAAATTGCATCATGAATCCAATGAGCTAATAAAAACAAAACACAGTAACCCACATATTTGATTTTTCACCGAAAATAATGTTGATCTCGCCCACCATTGCTAAGAAACGCATCTTTATCTCGACAATTTCATGTGTTCGCTTAAATTCTGGAAGCATAGCAAAACATTTGACTATATGGGTATGTAAGTTTCGTGTATTTAGTTTATTTCATTGCATTTCAACATATATATACATGTTTTCAAATTTCGAAAGTTTAAATTTTTTATGGAATGTAGGTTAATCATATTGTGTATGAGAGACATACATTATTGCTGTCACGCTAAATTTTATTCTATGTTCAAAATCATTTCATATTCTAGCAGTCACAGATACTAATTCACAAACTATACACAAACAACCCTTGCACCACGTATTGGTCGACATTTTGGTCTTTCAACATATGTCCGAAAATACTACAGTTGCCACGCACCTTCTTGTTGAAGAGTCACTTATGCGCAGAAAGATGCGCATTTGAGACTATCAAAGACATCTTTAAAAATGTACGTATGAGACTATCGAAAACAGACGGATCTGTAGTCCAGTGGTTGACACGTCGGACTGGTAATCCAGGGATCGCAGGTTCGATCTCCCGTCTGACCCTAATGCAATTAACAGATGGGACTTTAAACCGAGGACTCGTGTCAGTGCTTTACACCGTGAACGTAAAAGGACCAGCGGATACTTTGGGATGGGTCTCTGTCTGTATCATTGCACTATCCTCCAAATATCTAAAATGACTAATCTCTTCAGGAGGCGTCGCTCATATGGACAACAGGTAGCGACAATAAATAAATGTAAACAAAACACAAAAATATCAAAAACAACTTTAAAGAGAAACTGAATATATACTATACCCCAACGATAACGTGATTCCCGCGAAAAAGATAGCGCGGGCTAATATTATTATAACGGGTAAAAAGAAGTTTATTGTCATTTATGTATACATTACTTAGCACACTGGATTATTTATTACACCCTACGTATTGAGTTGGCTTATTCCAAACCTATTTATTGTAATGCTTGTAAATAACACGTTATCGTTGGGCCATAGTAGTATAATAACATATGGTTGTTTTTCAGATCCGTGCTATCTGTGATAGGATCTTTGATTCTGATAGGCACTCTGTGTGACATTTATAAATCCAGCAAGACGTCAATGGATATTGATAAAGATGCTAACGTAGCTAACTACGAACTCACAAAGGTTACTGACAACCCTGGGGAACCAACTGATCATAATAAATGCGAAGAAACAAAGACAGGTATTGTGTGTACGATACATTTGATTTGTTGATATTGGCAGTTAATTTAGTAGTATGCATGTTGCTATGGATTCAACGGTAGACACTCTGATGTCATATGGTACGGACATAGGCTATATTCTGTTCTTGAGATATATGTATACAAATTTGTTTTAGCTCGATTGCGAAACACCAGCAAAATTCCACAAACTCGTTACATAAAATATGGTATGAAATCACCACTCTAATAAATCAACCATTTGTTAACAATTCCGAACATTCCAGGAAAACAAGTCCTTACAACTTATATCAATTACTCTCGAGACCTCATTCCTGATGGAATCCATCGCCACAAGTGAGAGAGAAGAGGCAATGTGGAATTTAAATGCCTTGCATAAGGGCAAAATCGTAACGGCTACAACGGGGCTCGAACTCCGGGCCGTTTGCACCTGAAGCGAACACTAAAGTTTAAACATTATTTATTTTACAACGATTGCGAAGCAAGTTGTAACAACTTATATTAATCATTATCGTTGGCGCGGATGAAAGCGTATATGTGGTCATTCATGTGGGAGGAAACCGGAGTACCCGGAGAAAACCCACCTGTCCGATCTGGCGACCATCGTACCATCTCAAATACTTCCCTCTCCGAGGATCGAACCCGGGTCGCATTGGTGAGAAGCGAGCGCGCTAACCATTGCGCTAATCGGACAGCGAACACTGCCACTGCGCTATCATGACTTCCACATCAGGAATGTTGTTGAGTGTAGACACCGGCATACACAATGAGATATATCTGTACCACGCCCGTTGTTATATCTCCGCACAGAGGAAAGATGTTACATATATGTTGTATACATGTATATATGTTATGAATCTCGTTTTGGAATTTTGCTATTTAAGCTCGCCTAAATGCTTGCTTAGTAGCAATTTTTCATAATGTGTTTCATAAAATATGGTATGAAATCCCCACGAATGCACGATCCTTTTTTTGTCACATTACCACAGTAACAACAACCATAAATGTAAGGGCAAAAAATAACGCTTCTGTTTCCCAGTCTATTTTGAGCCTTATTACATTAAAGTACACCGTAGTAAATAGTCCCTGATAATAATCAACCAACTTTAAGTAAATAATCGATACAATATTTTGAATCACTAGTACATACTTTGCAGGTTTTTTTTGGTTTTTTTATACTTTATTTATTTTACAACGATTGCGAAGCAAGTTTTAACAATTTATATTAATCACTCTTTGCAGGTTATTAACAGTTGATTTTCAACAAATAGTGCATGAACACAAACTGCATGTATATGTCAAATGTGTATTGCAAACTGTCATGCCACGACCAATCAGAATATGTGCATGCGTTATTACACGTGTGGTGATATAAGAAAATATGTGATGGCTGTATTACACTGAATACGAGCAATGTTTTTGTGATCAAAATATGCTATGTTGCAGAAGCAAGTACGCTTGGCTACATGCCACACCGGGAAGGAAATTGTGAACTGCTTTCCATTAGCAACGGGAAGATGCAAACAAACAACGAGTTTGACAAGATTCCAAAGGTTATTGTACAGGAAAGGGCAATTACGACAAGTGAACATAAACAAGGTTTGTATTCTTATAGAGTTTCATACAGCAACTCCTGTGTTTTACGTTTATTTATCGTCGCTACCGGTTGCCCATATGAGCGACGCCTCCTGAAGAGATTAGTCATTTTAGATTTTTGGAGGATAGTGCAATGATAGACAGAGACCCATCACAGAGTCTCCTCTTGGATGCATTCGTGAGACGCGAGCGTGCTACCACTGCGCTATCACGACTTCCATTGGTTGTATTGTTGAGACGCTAGCGCGCTACCACTGCGCTATCACGACTTCCATTGGATGTATTGGTGAGAAGCGAGCATGCTACCACTGCGCTATCACGACTTCCATTGGTTGTAATGGTGAGACGCTAGCGTGCTACCACTGCGCTATCACGACTTCCATTGGTTGTATTGGTGAGAAGCGAGCGTGCTACCACTGCGCTATCACGACGTCCATTGGTTGTATTGGTGAGATGCTAGCGTGCTACCACTGCGCTATCACGACTTCCATTGGTTGTATTGGTGAGACGCGAGCGTGGTACCACTGCGCTATCACGACTTCCATTGGTTGTATTGGTGAGACGCTAGCGTCCTGCCACTGCGCTATCACGACTTCCATTGGTTGTATTGGTGAGACGCTAGCGTCCTGCCACTGCGCAACACGACTTCCATTGGCTGTATTGGTGAGACGCGAGCGTCCTGCCACTGCGCTATCACGACGTCCATTGGTTGTATTGGTGAGACGCTAACGTGCTACCACTGCGCTATCACGACTTCCATTGGTTGTTTGGTGGGGGGTGCTACCACTGCGCTATCACGACTTCCATTGGTTATATTGGTGAGACGCTAACGTGCTATCACTGCGCTATCACGACTTCCATTGGTTGTATTGGTGAGACGCGCACGCGCTACCACTGCGCTAATCGTAAAACAATGCGTGACGCACAGATACAATTTTAATGGTATATTATGAAAACCTAATAATAGCTGACCCCTAGGACAAGGCATTGAACACAGAAATTAATAATTGATCAGATAGGCGATTAACCATTACCTAGATGAACATCCCGCGGGCCCAACCGAATATGTGATAGTATGTCTATGCCATGAATGCAACAAAAACTACAGTGGCATCAAAAAAAACTGTATGAAGTCCAAAATCCAAAATATAAAATAAAAGAAATCAGCTTCACACAACCAAAGGGACCAATTTACAAAATTACACCAATCAAATGATGCGTTACCATGTCGTTAGTTATAAATCCGTGACTAGCAATCAATCAAAACAATTGACAAGCATGTGAGCAACAATGTCGCCAAACAAGTTAGTTCTGAATTATTTATTATGCCTCACGATGTTCTGATTTTTCATTCATTATCCGACTCCTATTTTGTTGTAGACAGGTGCTGTAGATGGATCTGTAGTCCAGTGGTTAACACGGTGGACTGGTAATCCAGGGATCGCAGGTTCGATACCCCCGTCTGACCCTAATCAAATTTAGTCTCGTGTCGGTGCTTTACACTGTGCACGTAAAAGAACCAGAGGACACTCTGGAATGGGTCTCTGTCTGTATCATTGCACTATCGTCCAACAATCTAAAATGAGTAATCTCTTCAGGAGGCGTCACTTATATGGGAGAACCAGTAACGACGATAAATAAACGTAAAACATACGCACGTAGGCAGGTGCACATGCGATCGCTAGATAGGATACATCATTCCTAGTACATGTAACAGAAATAGAAATTATGTTTGTAATGTAATAAAATATTACTAAACAAGCAATTAAAAACTGCATATGTGTGTGTTTTACTTGTAATAATCGTCGCCTTATCGAATTATATGATTGTGTCTACCTACATTAGATGTGATGGTACATGCAGGTCATTATAAGTACGGTCACCTCCACTCTTCTATCACAATAATTATATTAAAATGACCATTTCAAACGCATGCATATTATAATTGTGTCCTCAAATCCCGACATACAATTGTGAGTAAGTGGCTTTCCTGGTCAGAAATGCGATTAACCATTACTATTATTTCGTTAACTCAAACCGCGTACCCATCATCACTGTAGGTTCAAATCACACTGGGGGTGCCAAATTCATCCATGTATGGAAGCTATCCGGTTGACTTGCGGAAGGTCGGTGATCCTACCGGGTACTTGTCTGTACCTGCAATACTGATTGACAGGCCACACCCTCAGTCTTCCTCCACCAATAACAGCTGGAGAGTCGCCATATGACATGCAGTATACAACCGTATGTCAAAGTCGGCTATGTCTAAGTATCCGGTTATCTCGAAATCGGATCAAAGTCCCGTTTCAGAGACTATATTTGTACATATAACTGGCTCCGTTTATATCGAATTTCGTTAAGTCCAACTTCGGCTATGTCGAAGTATTTTGTTTGGTCCGACGGAATTCGACAGC
The DNA here is from genome assembly GCA_014843695.1 of Archivesica marissinica. Classification (NCBI taxonomy): domain Eukaryota; kingdom Metazoa; phylum Mollusca; class Bivalvia; order Venerida; family Vesicomyidae; genus Archivesica; species Archivesica marissinica. The sequence continues at coordinate 58,810,577 of CM026401.1, forward strand.
GGATGTAGAGTTATTATTAAGCTGTCGTTGCGACATTACACCCAAATAAACAAACGGTCAGACACCGCTATTGATAGGCCACCATTATAACACACAGTGCAATTATATGTTCCTCAAACAAAAACAGTTTAGTACAAAATACAGTAGTTTTCAACAGACTGGCCTTTAAGCCACAAGAAAATGTCAAATTTCAATAGGGTTGACCGATTGCGTTTTTTTTTATTTCCCACTAAAGGCACTCACCCCTTACTCTGAAGGTAATTTGGTGGTGAATGTTGCACTGACACCTGCATATATAATACGTATTGTGTTTATTTGTCACCAAATAGTATGCAGATATTCTAAAATATTCCAAAATGCGGCTCATATATTGTATTTTAATATTTAGAAGTTAGTTTCACTATTGCTGACAATAACTACTCAGCCAATCAGTTCATGTATCAATAACTCTTAAGGGCTTCGCTAAACGTTTTCAACCAATCCCATACCACTATATCAATAACACCGTCTGACCAAAACAAAAAACACACACACTCGCCATTATCAACTGTTCTGTTATATCTTTTCGAGAAATCTTAAATTCGAATTGTCAATCAATTATAAGTAAATAAGTAAGTAAGTTTTTTTATTAAAGTGACCTGTGTACATTTCAATAAATATATATATATAGCTAGTATTAACCAACAAGAAAGCGCACCGACCACATGGGCCTATAAGTCACCTAATAATATGCATTCAATAATAATTATATAGTGTGCACAGAAGTGATCTGATCATTAGATTAATAAATTAAAACAATATGGCACTATTCATAAATCATATGGGTTATCAATGTACAAAGTAATTAAGAACGTGTCCATAGGACAAAGGTGTCCCAGCTTCTTCTCTTATATACAATGACAAGGTCAATTATTGTGACCTAATAGCGCGGTAGTACATTATATCTTAGCCAATTCTTGAATTTGTGAGGGCGTTATTTCGTGAATTATCGTGAAAATATATCTCGCGAGTGTCAATAGTGAATTACAGTCCGAAATATTCTCAGAAGCATGTCAGTGTACAGTGGACGTACCACATATCAATGTACACAGCCTACCGAAATGCTCTGTTCAGAAACGTACGAACATCCAAACCGTTAAACAAATCAGTCAGTTGTGTTAATGTACGCACTTGGTGTCGTACAATGATTATTCAATTGTGCCATCGCTCTTATTCCACAAAACTAGCAGGAAATGTGTTGTAGAACAAATGTAAAATGTCGTTTTTTACGCTTAACGAAAACTGATGGCATCCAGAATCTAACAGTGTGTGATCAGTTTTGCTTCCCTGGCTAGAACGCACATCCAATGTGTTGTTATTTAAGTGGTGTTAACAAAACTAACATAGTTGAGGGAGTCGTGATAGCACAGTGGTAGCGCGTTCGCTTCCGGCGCGAAAGGCCACGTGTTCGCTCCAAACTATAGCCGTTAAGATTGTGGCGTTAGGCAAGGTATTTAAATTCCATATTCCTCACACACACAGGTTCGATACCCCGTCTGACCCTAATAAAATTAACAGTCTTTCAGATGGGACGTTAAACCGAAGTTTCGTGTCGGTGCTTTACACCATGCACGCAAAAGAACCAGAGGAGACTCTGGAATTGGTCTCTGTCTGTATCATTGCACTATCCTCCAACATCTAAAATGACTAATCTCTTCAGGAGGCGTCGCTCATATGGGCAACCGGTAGCGACGATAAATAAACGTATAACACACACACACACATTGCTTATTACTGAGTAACCGCTTAGGTCGGCTAAGCCTGCCCAGGAAAACATGCCAACGTCCCAGCAAGGGGTTTGACATTAATGGAACATACATACATACATACATACATACATACATCCCATCCCATCCCATCCCATCCCATCCCATCCCATCCCATCCCATCCCATCCCATCCATCCATCCATCCATCCGACCCTCTTTATATTAGTTTGCTATGTTAACAAACGTCGTATATTAGGTGACTTACTCCGAATCTGCGACAACCATTTGGAAACATAATAACTGAAACTGAAACTGTTTAATTTGATGAAACGCCTAATTTTACACATAGTATATTCACTGGCGTTGTACAATAGAAGTAAAATAAATATATAGACATGTACTTGCATAAAAACCTGAACAAAATTCTTGTTATTTACAAAAAGACATTGGTCTAAAAATAATTATGTTACCACACAATAACACATATTTGATCAATCATTATTATAAGCATAATTTTTCGTAAATTATATCATTGTTTCTAAAACCTTTTTTAACACTACACTAATTCTACAATTATCCTAATACCATATAATAGAAATTTACACAATATAATTTACACTGTCTTGCATTCTAATCCATTTTCTATATATTGGAAATTTACACAATATAATTTACACTGTCTTGCATTCTAATCCATTTTCTATATATTGGAAATTTACACAATATAATTTACACTGTCTTGCATTCTAATCCATTTTCTACATATTGGAAATTTACACAATATAATTTACACTGTCTTGCATTCTAATCCATTTTCTATATATTGGAAATTTACACAATATAATTTACACTGTCTTGCATTCTAATCAATTTTCTATATATTGGAAATTTACACAATATAATGTACACTGTCTTGCATTCTAATCCATTTTCTATATATTGGAAATTTACACAATATAATTTACACTGTCTTGCATTCTAATCCATTTTCTATATATTGGAAATTTACACAATATAATTTACACTGTCTTGCATTCTAATCCATTTTCTATATATTGGAAATTTACACAATATAATTTACACTGTCTTGCATTCTAATCCATTTTCTATATATTGGAAATTGACACAATATAATTTACACTGTCTTGCATTCTAATCCATTTTCTATATATTGGAAATTGACACAATATAATGTACACTGTCTTGCATTCTAATCCATTTTCTATATATTGGAAATTTACACAATATAATTTACACTGTCTTGCATTCTAATCCATTTTCTATATAT